>CM053400.1:27234554-27365377 GCA_028644305.1 Xerus rutilus
GAGAGGTTCCTCTGAGAGGGGTTTGGGAAACACTGTCCTCTTCATCTCCCCCTTGGGAGAACCCTGATGCAGCTAGCACTTTGTCAGCTCTGAGAGTCCTGCAGTAAAAGAGGCATGTTTAGCTTTAACTCAGCATCTTTCAAAAGCATTTGACCTTGATTTTTTGTTTTTCTAAGGACTGTGTCCTGGGGACCAGGCAGGTACCGTGTGACCAAATGCCCAGTATGTGGTGGCCTGGCCTCCACCACCTGGTCCCAGCTCCCAACCACTCTCCACAGTCTTATCTGGCCACCAACCTTGAGCACTTTTCCATTGTCACACAAGACTAATTGTGGTTCCCTTCCTATCTCGCTATTGACACTCCTATACCTGAGCCTATGGCTTCCTGGACTGAGAATGGCCAGGGGCCCTCTGTCTGTCCAGTGTCACCCTCTGATGCAGCTGAAGCAACACCTCCTTGTCCTGACACCCTCTCTACCCATCTCCCCTGCCTCGCTCACCCAGCTCACTCACTGTATCAACTGAAGGGCATTTCTTTATTCACCTGCGCTCACTGCACTGGGCTGTGAGCCTCTCGAGGCAGGGACTGTCATTTTAATTTACCTCTGGATCCCAGTGTCAACCTCATGTTTAGGGTTTCAACAAGTATCTGTGAAACCTAACAGCCTCTGTTCCTTTGAAAATGGAGTAGACTCTCAACCTTTTCAAGGGACGGATCTCATGACCTTCATGAGGCCTTCCATTAAGAAGTGCTCCTTCCCCCAGCATTTAGGGAGGCTGAGACAGGAGAATCACGAGTTCAAAGCCAGCCTCAGCAATGGCGAGGTGCTAAGCAACTCAGTGAGACCCTGTCTCTACATAAAACACAAAATAGGGCTGGGGATGTGGCTCAGTGGTTGAGTGCCCCTGAGTTCAATCCCTCGTACCAAAAAATAAATAAACAATAAAAAAAGAAGTGCTCCTTCCTTCTTCAGGGATGAAGAACAGAAACACAAAGCCACCCTGGTGAGGTTCACTCTCTAGCTCTGTGACTGGCTCTCGAGTTTTCATTACTGAAACCATGAGGTTAAATTCAGGACTGCCAGATTTACTATAGTTGGAATATGAAAAGAAATAGCAACTTAAAAGAGCAGAAAGAACAGTTCTTCCTAAGAAAGGTCTACAGGAGGGGAGATTATCCAGTGTTATCACCAGCAGAGTTAAGGTTACATTCTGCGATGTCTTTGATCTTAGCACAGATCATAGCTGAATTCCTGTGCCATGACTCTGCCAGACCCAGAAGCTGCCATGGGGCAAGTACCCAGTAATAGATGACCACTGAGTGCCTCCACTTGTCTTCCAAGCTGGGTGCATGCAGGATGCTGGGAAAATCCAGTTCATCATGTTCCCAGGCTGTGCTTACATGTCATAAAGAAACAAATAAACATAATGACATAGTACAGCCCTGGGTTCAATCTTCAACACCAAAAAAAAAAAAAAAAGAAAAGAAAAGAAAACAATGCCATCGTCATGGGGAGTCTCCAGCCAATGGGTCAGTTCACCTCCTATTAATAGACTAAATATTTCAATTAAAACTCAAAGATTGAGAGATGCATTGATGAAAAAAACAGCAACACAGAAAAAAAAGATATGATATTTCTAAGAGATACACTACAAAGACAGGTTGAAAATAAGTGGGTAGAAAAATATTTATCATGCAAATAAAAGAGCATGAAGACTAGCATGGTACTCTCTCCATATCAGGTAAAATAGACTCCAGCATAATGAACATTAGCAGAGGAGATGATAAGAATGTCACTTCATCAGAATTGCTGGGCACAGTGGCTCATGCTTGTAATCCCCGCAGCTTGGGAGGCAGAAGCAGGAGAATTACAAGTTTGAGGCCCAGCCTCAGCAACTTAGCAAGATCTAAGTACAACTTAGTGAGACCCTGTGGTTCAGTGGTAAAGCACCCCTGAGTTCAATTCCTGGTACCAAAATTAAATAAATAAATAAATAAATGTCACCGCCTCAGAATCCATTCCATAGTACTGAAACAGGAGGACATAATATACTTCAGCAGGACAAGCTCAAGTTCCAACTACACTAAATATCGGTGTAGTTTGATTTGAAAGTGGTTAGCAAATTCTCATTTATTCTGGGAGTCAGTGGAAATGGGCATCTTTGAAAGTTCCCACCTGAAATTAAATTCATTCTGTGATCCCAATGAGAGATACTAATGGATGAATGGATGGGGAAGCAGGCAGAGGTGGAGGAAACCTCTCAGAATGAAGTTTACATGTTGCCAAATCTGAACAAAACCAATTTTGGTGAATTCTTTGTGACTGGTGCAGATCCCAGCAATAGTTTGTATAAACACAGAGCAAGGAGCTACCTCTCAGTTAAGCAGACATAGAGGTTGTCAGGTCTTCTCTCCTAGATGTTGAACACAAAGCAGAAGGCATGCTTAACTAAGGAATCATAGTGTTACCTCATCAGAATCCATTTTACAGTACTAAAACAGGAGGACATTATATACCTCAGCCAGACAAGCTCAAGACCTTGCCCCTCAAGTGGGTATAGATTTTCAGTTTGGGGAAATGAGAGAGTTCTAGAAATGGTGATGATTGTACAACATGAATATATTTAATGCCTATATTAAATATGGCATTAAATATATTAATATATTAATGGGTGGACCAGCACCATGGCCCAGGGTCCTGTGACTGAACTATAACCTGAAAATGACTATATTGGTAATTTTACATTATGGCACAGTAAAAAACATTGACCAAGAGTAATGCTTAGACATTTGTACTAAAGTCACACTCTAGAATGGACTAAGCAAAGTGCAGGACAGACATAGAGGCCTCTGGCATCTTATAGTCAGTCCAAAGCTATGCACATAGACTCACCCTAGTGACCTAAATTCTGCGTTAATCCTTTAGACCGATTGTGCAGTAGAGGGCCATGGTTGAGGGCAAGTAATCCTTAAGTCAAGAGCACTGGCTGTAGTCCAACAGACAGAAGTTCATGTCAAAGTGCCACACCAGCCACATGCCAGTTCACCTCTGTCAATCTCTGTCTCCTCATGTGTACAGGGGATCATAATTGTTTTTTCCAGAGAGCTACAGTAATGGGGTTACAGCTGCCACTCGTTCACCTCTGGGCCCAGGACATGGCATCCTGTGCCCACCACAGGATGAGGCTCAGAGTGCATCCTGCACAGAGGCTCACTTGATGAATGAGTATGAGAATGGTCCAGAGCAACAGGGAGGCCCTCCTGAGATGGGTGGACCAGCACCATGGCCCAGGGTCCTGTGACTCTCCAGCTCCACCCTCACCTCCTTCCTGGAAACAGTATGGAAGCCAGGTGGCCGGCAAGCTGGCTGTTGATAATAACAGTAGCATGTACAATAGAGGTCCCCTTTCTCCAGAACTTCTGTTTGATGTTTTGCGTAGCTCCCCACAAGAATCCACGAGAGAGGCACTCTCCCCATCTCGCAGGTAACTTAGTCATAATGAGCCTCGCCCAAGGGATGGCAGCTGATGCTGTGTGCAGGACAATGTGGGCCATGTGCAGCCTCAGTGTCCTGTGGGGCTCACAGGCTGAGCTCAGAATCCACACTCCCTGCCTAAATTCTCAGCCTCTCTCTCTGCCCCCTAGTGGACACAAGCAGTCTAGCACCCAGAGGGAGATAACTGAGCATTAAGCTACTCCCAGGGACTTGGGGAATCCCCGGGACCTCTGCCATAGTTCCTAACCATCTGAGCCCCAGTTTTCATCTGCTAAATGGCAAAAAAAAAAAAAAAAAATAGTATCTACCTCTCTGGGCTGTTGTGAGGGTGAAAAGAGATAATACATGCCCTGTGCTTGAACAAGGGTGGGTACAATCTCGTCAGTCGAAGGCAGAGCTGACAATTGGGATGACAAGTCCTGTCATCAGAGAAGAATGTAATGACTACAAGCTTAGAAGACATGTTGTAATTGGAAACCATAGTTGTTTACTTAAGCTGTAAATGGGCTCATGATCCCTGGGATAATTAACCTACTTCTGAGTAAATAAACTCACTAGCCTTCTGTATTTTCTTTTCAAATAACCAAGATTAAAGTATTTTTCTTTCTTAAGTCATTCCTTTTCTTGGTTTCTGACTTTATTATTTTCTTCCTTCCCATTTTTGGAGGTTTTGTTAATTGTGCTTTTTTTTTTCACCATCTTAAATTGAATGCTTATCTTATTTATTTTTTGTGGTACTGGGGATGGAGCCCCCAGCCCCACCTATGCTAAGCAAGCAAGCACTTTACCACTCAGCTACATCCCCAACCCTTGACTTATTTATTTTTAACACTTTATTAAGGTATAATTTAGATGCCTTTCAATTCACACGTTTAACTATAAAATACAATAACATTAATATCACCATGATATTTTAGAATAACTCAAATCACCCCCAAAATAACATCATACCCATCTGCAGTTTATAACCATTCCCACCCCTAGCCCTAGCCAAGTATTTTTTAGTATATAAATTTGCCTTTTCTGGACATTTCACAAAAATGAAATCATAGAATACATGGTATTTTGAGTTTAGATTCTTTTACTTGACATATTTTTTGAGGTTCATCTATATGTAGCATGTAGCAATGTTTTGTTCCCTTTTGAGATAGCATACAAAAGCCATGTTGGATTTCTCAGCCATGTTTTCCATCTTTAATGAGAAGCAGATTTTTTGCAGGATATTAATTTTAAGATGCATACTTACACCACCTGCACACTTCAAAGCTTGCAAAGGGACTTTCCCACAGCCTCTGCATATGCAGAGTGCCAGGCTTTAACCACTATGTGACTTTCCTGGGGTTGCAATAGCGAGCACCTCCACAAGCCAAGTGCAAATAGACCCAACGTACATGAGCAGGCCACCATTCCATGCAATGTCTCAGGGATGAGAGCAAAAGAAACCCATGCAGAAGTCCTGAGCCCTCTATAATAGCCACCAGAATACCTGCATGAGCTGCCTGTCAGACTATATGAGCTCTAATCCTCAGAGAGCAGTCCCAGGACCCTAGACTGTGTGCTGTCTCCCTTATGCTCAAGCATTAGCCCCAATAAAGCCTTGTTTCAATGGTATTGCTTGCCTTTTCATAATTTCTGTCCTGAAATGAGCAAAAGAACCCAAGGCTGAGCTGGCAAGATCAGTAACACTTCTATTGCCAAATAGTATTCCACTGTGTGCTGAACATTTTGCTTCTCCATCCTACATCCTACAACTGATTTGTGAATATTTGTGTTGTTTCCACTTTTGGACTATTTTAAATAATTCTAGCTATGAACATTGACTTATGAGTCTTTGTGTATAAATATGTTTTCATTTTCTTGGGGCTTATTTTTTCTTGTTTCCTGCTAAATATATTTAAAGATAGAAATTTGCCTCTAAGTGCTGCTTTAGCTGTGTCTCACAATTTTTTTTTTTTTTTGGTACTGGGGATTGAACTCAGGGGTACTCGACCACTGAGCCACATCTCCAGCCCTATTTTGTGTTTTATGTAGAGACAGGGTCTCACTGAGTTGCTTAGCGCCTCGCCGTTGCTGAGGCTGGCTTTGAACTCGCGATTCTCCTGTCTCAGCCTCCCTAAGTACTGGGATTACAAACGCCACAAACTTTTTAAAATATTTATTTTTTAGTTGTAGGTGGACAGAATATATTTATTTTATTTTTATGTCGTGCTGAGGATCGAACCCAGTGCCTCATGTGTGCTAGGCGAGCACACTACCACTGCGCCATAACCCCAGCCCCTCCCACAAACTTTGATATGTGGTTTGCCAGTATTTTTCAGATCTAAATATTTCTCAAATTTATGACTTCTTTTTCCACAAAATGTTATTTTTTCCACCAAACATTATCTAAAAATATGGTTTTCAAACATGTAAGCCATTGTTTTCCTATTATAGTTTGTAATTTTTCTAAATCATGGCTGGGAAACAGAGTATAGTGCTAATTCTTTTGAATTTGTTGAGAATTCTTTAGAATTTTTTTAATGATCTTGAACTATATGCTGTGTTTTAGTAAATACTCCATTAGTGGGCTGGAGATGTGGCTCAGTGGTAGAGTGCTCGCCTCACATGTATGAGGCACTGGGTTCAATCCTCAGCACCACATAAAAATAAAGATATCATGTCCATCTACAACTAAAAAAAATATTTAAAAAAAATACTCCATTAGTGTTCCTTGGGGACTCTGAAATAAATGGTTTCTCAAGAAGATTCTAATGGAAACACAACATGAAATCTTATTCTTCTACACATTCTTCACACAAATGCTGCCAAGGATCTTCTGACAAGTTTAAGTCTGCACAGAAATGCACATGAACATTGCCCATAGCTCGGACCTCCCTGATTTCCTTTACCTCCCCTTCACCAGTGACCTCCTTCTCCTCTTCAGTGAAGCTCATACAGTCCTTAACATCATTCTGTGTCTTGTCAAGGCCCAAACTTTTGCTATAGAACACAAACTCATGTCTTCCCAGCTTATTGCTCCACCAGTGAATACACACCTCTTTTTGGACCTCCTCAAGACTACCAATCCACTAAACTATCCAATTTCTATTTCTGCCTTAATTTTTCTCTTTAAAAAAAAATACTTTAAATTGACACAGTATGGGATACACTGTGACATTTCAATACATGTACACAATTGTTGTAAGGATTAGATGAGGATAACTGGCAAATCTATCACCTCAGACATTTATCATTTCTTTGTGCTGAGAACATTAAAAATCCTCTCTACTAGCTACTTTGAAATATTTAATTATTGTTGTCAATCATAATTATCCTGCTGTGCATCAAAAGTTATGCTTCAGCAGGGCGCGCATGCCCGTAATCTCAGCACTTTGGGAGGCTGAGACAGGAGAATCACGAGTTCAAAGCCAGCCTCAGCAACAGTGAGGTGGTGCTAAACAACTCAGTGAAACCCTGTCTCTACATAAAACACAAAAGAGGGCTAGGGATGTGGCTCAGTGGTCGAGTGCCCCTGAGTTCAATCTCCAGTACCAAAAAAAAAAAAAAAGCCAGCCTCAGCAAGGTCAAGGTGCTAAGCAACTCAGTAAGACCCTGTCTCTAAATAAAACACAAAATAGGGCTGGGGATGTGGCTCAGTGGTCTAGTACCCCTGAGTTCAATCCCTGTACCTCCCCCCAAAAATGTTATGCTTCCTGGGCTGGGGTTGTGGTTCAGTGGTAGAGCATTTGCCTAGCATGTGTGAGGCTCTGAGTTTAATCCTCAGCACCACATAAAAATAAACAAATAAAATAAAGGTATTGTGTCCATCTACAATTAAAATTATTTTTTAAAGTTATGCTTCCTATCCAACTGCACCCTGGTACCCACTGACCACCTTTTCTCCATCACTCCCTCCCCAACACCTTTCCCAGGATTTAGTAACCCCTATTCTTTTTTTTTTTTTAATATTTATTTTTTAGTTGTAGGCAGACAGAATATCTTTACTTTATTTTGATGTGGTGCTGAGGATTGAACCCAGTGCCTCACGCGTGCTAGGCGAGCACGCTACCACTGCGCCATAACCCCAGCCCCTAGTAACCCCTATTCTATTCTCTGCCTCTGTGAGATCATTTTAGCTTCCACATATAAGTGAGAAATTGTCATATCTGTCTATCTGTTCCTGACTTATTTACTTAATGTTCTTCTATTTCTGTGAAGAATGTCATTAGTATTTTGATAGGAATTGCCTTGAATTTGTAGATTGCTTTGGATAGTACCACCACACACTGCTTATAATTTTTATATATACTTTAAGCATATGGACATTTTTCCTTTTCCTCTTTTTTCTTTCTTTTTTCCTTTTCTTTCATTCTTTTTTTTTTTTTTTTTTTTTTTTTTGTATTCTCTTCAATTTCTTTCATCAGTCCTTGGTAATTTTCTTGAAGAGATCATTCACTTCCCTGGTTAAATTTAGTCCCGAATATTCTATCTATTTATTTTTCTAGTTACCATGAACTAGATTGTTTCTTTGGTTTCTTTCTCAGCAATTTCATTATTGGTGTATAAAAAAGTTACTGATTTTTGTTTGTTGGTTTTGTACTCTACAATCTTACCAAATTTATTTATCAATTCTAACAGTTTGTTGTTTATTAGTATGGTAGAGTCTTCAGGTTCTTCTACATATAAAACCAGGGCTGGCCTTGGACTTGCAAACCTCCTGCCTCAGTTTCCCAAGTAGCTGGGATTACAGGCTTGTACCACCACACATGCTTATAATTGTTATATATACTTTAAGCATATCAAGACATTATTTAGGGGGCTGGGATTGTGGCTCAGTGGTAGACCGCTTGCCTCACATGCGTGAGGCACTGGGTTCGGTCCTCAGCACCACATAAAAATAAATAAAATAAAGATATTGTGTCCATCTACAACTAAAAAAATATTTTTAAAAAAGACATTATTTAATAGCCAATATTAGTCAACATTAATTTCATGTTGCCCACATATTTACCATTTCATTTATTTTCAGTCCCTTCTGCAATCTTGAACTTCCATCTGGGGTTGTTTTTCTCTGAAAAATACCCTCTATTATTACCTGCAACAGAGTGCTGTTGGAAATGACTGTCTTTTTTATTTTTTATTTTATTTTTATTTATTTATTTAGTTTTTGGGGTTTTTTAATTTTTTGTTTTAATATGGTGCTGGGGATTGAATCTAGTGCCTCACGCATACTAGGCAAGCACTCTACCACGGAACCACAACCCCAGCCCATTTTTATTTTAATTTATGTATTCATTTGATACTGGGGGTTGAAATCAGGGGCACTCAACCACTGAGCTGCATCCCCAGCCCTATTTTGTATTTCATTTAGAGACAAAGTCTCACTGAGTTGCTTAGCACCTCACCGTTGCTGAGGCTAGCTTTGAACTTGCGATCCTCCTATTTCAGCCTCCCAAGCATCTGGGATAACAGATGTGCGCCATCGTGCCTGGCTTTTTAAATTTTTTGTCTGCTGAAAAGCCTTATGCCACCTTCATTTTTGAAGGATGTTTTTGCTGAGCATAGAATTTGAGACAGGCAGTGATTTGGGGCATTTACTGTTTCCTCATATTTTTTCTTTTGAGAAGTTGGCTGTCAGTCTAATTAATCTTCCTTTGAAGGTAAGCTTTTCTTTTCTCTGATTGCTTTTAAGATTTTGTTTCTGATTTTCAGCAATTCTGCCCTGATTGTGCATAGATGTACTTGTGAATTAAACCTCCTTACAAAATTTCTGTCTCTGCTAAGAAGGGCAGTCTGCCATGGGCCCTGAGCATCCCTGCATATCCTTGCCAAGTGTGCTAAACTTCAAAGGCTTATTAGTCCCTGATATTGAGCAGGTCCTGTAGCTAGTCACATAGGCAACTCAATAGATCAGGGCACCAAGAACATGACTACTGTGCAGCTGCTCATCCCTGGGGAGAGAGGACTGGCTTGTTCACTGCATGCTAAAAAGATGCTGGCTCTGAGCTTCTCAGCTGATGTGCAACCCTTTGCCTGTATAACCTGCATGGGGGAGAATGGACCATGGAATGCCTTTCCATTGGAGATGAGGATGGCTTTCTAGCAATAGTCCTCTGCAATTATTGATAACTACACCATCCCTTGGATCATGTTTCCCATTAGGTCCCTGGAGAAAGACAGCAGTTCCACCTGGAGCATACACTCTGACTTCCTGGTTTCATATATCAGTAAAGTCCTCTTCTTGTCAACAGAGACCTTGCTCTAGAGACAATAATCAGAAACCTATTCTTTTTTGTGCATGTGTGCTGGAGATTGAACTCAGGGGTACTCAACCCCTGAGCCACATCCCCAGCCCTATTTTGGGTTTTATGTAGAGACAGGGTCTCACTGAGTTGCTTAGCACCTCACCATTGCTGAGGCTGGCTTTGAACTCGCGATTCTCCTGTCTCAGCCTCCCAAAGTGCTGGGATTACAGGCTTGCGCCACCACGCCTGGCTCAGAAACCTATTCTTTATTTGCTACCTCAGTCAGTGAGATGGCACCAGTCCTAGATCAGCAGCTCAGTACAAACTCCTGCATGGCTCTAATGGAGAAGAGTCTGGCTTTATTCTACATTCTGGATAAACAATGAGGAACATGTATGGTTACCACCACCTGTTATATTTAGATTGATAGCATAGTTTAAGCATAAAAGTTGATCTGTACCATGAGAAAGAAGCTAAGAAATGATCTGAAACAAACCTACTAGTCTCTTCTGGAACAGAATTCAGTGGACCGAGTCAAGTATTCTGGGGTGCATATACAAGATCAATACTGCAAGTTGATCTCATACTGCTGCTTGGGATTCTGTTCATAATTCAGTCCTAACCAAGTATTGCATGAGAAGAAATGAGTGAGTATCTTCCAAGACCCAGTCAGTGTGTTTACTCTGAGTGTCTGATTGGGTGGCAAATTTGTGTGAAATTTTGAATTCATTTAATAATCTGTAGGGCTGAGGGGTGCATTGTGGGGAAAGGCAATCCACCAAGGGGCACTGAAAGTTGCATATGCACCATCTGACACTTGGCAGTTTCTGTAGCTTAGTGACTGACTAGGTCATGGAGACCACAGGTGACTGCATGCATCTAGTCGCTCTCCAGAGCAAAGGACTGGTTTGTTGGGTGCTACAAAAAGTTCTGGGCCTTTGATTCAGTTTTAGCTGTAGCACAACTCCTGTGCGCAGACTTCATTGGGGCCCACTGCAATACCCCTGTGAGGCTGGAGGCTGTGCTGATGCTCCTGCTATTGGCTGCACTGTGAGTAATAACCTGTCTTGCTCTGACCCACTGAGCTTGTTGTCTACTTTCAGCATTTATGGATCATGACAGGTTTATTATTTGCCCTTTCTTTCTTTCTTTCTTTCTTTCTTTCTTTCTTTCTTTCTTTCTTTCCTTCTTTCTTTCTTTCTTGGAACTGGGGATTGAACCATTTTTATCCACTGAGTCACATTTCTGTCCCTATTTCTATTTTTTATTTTTACTTCAAGACAGCATCTTGCTAAGCTGCTTAAAGCCTTGTTAAATTGCTGAGACTGGCTTTGAACTTGCAATCCTCCTGCCTCAGTCTTCCAAGCCGCTGGGATTATAGGCATGTGCTACTGCACTCAGATTATTTACCATTTTATATGAGGATAGAGTTCTTCTCAGACAGTCTTTACTCTCTATTTTGTACTTTCCATCCCTTTGTCTCTTTGGGATCACAGGTACACACCACCCTGACCAGCTTATTTTTATTTTAGTGTTTAATCTAGAAATTATTCTGGTACAAGAGCTTTAGAATTCTATTATTCCCCTTCTTTTTTTATTTTTTATTTTTAAGGACTAGGATAGGAAGAGTGAGAGGCTGAAAGGAGAATTTTATTTTTCAACTCTAAGGCCCTGTATACTGTTTGAATTCACAATAGCTAAACTGTGGAAGCAACCTAGATGCCCTTCAATAGATGAATGGATAAAGAAACTGTGGTACATATACACAATGGAATATCACTCAGCCTTAAAAGAGGATAAAATTATGGCATTTGCAGGTAAATGAATGGAGCTGGAGAACATCATGCTAAACGAAGTAAGCCAATCTCAAAAGACCGAAGGCCAAATGTTCTCTCTAAGCGGATGCTGATTTGTAATGAAGGGAGTGGGCACAGGAAGAATGGAGAAACTTTGATTGGGCAAAGGAGAGAGAGGGAAGAGAGGGGCCATGGGGGCAGGAAAGGTGGTGGAATGAGATGGACATCATTACCCTAGGTACATGTATGACTGCACGTGTGGTACAACTCTACATCGTATACAACCAGAGAAATAAAAATTGTGTTCCATTTGTGTACAATGAATCGAAATGCATTTTGTTATCATGTGTAACTAACTAGAACAGATTAAAAAATTAAAAAAGAAAGAAGTCAGATAATACAGATATGTACCCCTACCCTCACAGTCTGGTGAAAAATTATATCATGAGCCTGCTTGGTGGCACATGCATGTAATCCTGTGACTCAGGAGGCTGAGACAGGGTTTCACTATGTTGCTTAGGGCCTTGCTAAATTGCTGAGGCTGGCCTTGAACTTGTAATCCTCCTGCCTCAGCCTCCAAAACCACTGGGATTACAGGTGTGTGCCACCACACTGGCTCAAAGTTAACTGTTTTTCCACATGTGAAAGATTAATTTTTTTCACTGAATTGTCTGGTTGTTTGAGTAAATACATAGATGCTGCTGCCACACTTATCTCTCCTTCAGGCAATACTCTATCATGATGTTTCGGGGATCAGACAAGAAGCAGCAAATGGCACCCAAGAGTGGGAGAAATCAAACTTTATTTTATGCTGGTGGGCTCAGAGGAGATCAGAATCCAAATTCTGAGCACCCTTTGCCTGTTTTTCACATGTTTAAAAAAATTTTTTTTAGTAGTTGATGGACCTTTATTTTATTTATTTATTTTTATATGGTGCTGAGGATCGAACCCAGTGCCTCACGCATGCTAGGCAAGTGCTCTACCATTGAGCCACCACCCCAGCCCATTTTCACAACATTTATAGGCTGTCTGATGTCATACATTTTCTAGCCTTGAGCCCCTGGATATTCCTCTTCTTTTATGCCATTTTTATTGTGCCATTATAATTTCATGTGTGTGTGGTACTGAGAATTGAACCCAATATTTGATAATTGCCTTTCTAACTGGAGTGAGATTAAATCTCAGTTTAGTTTTGTTTTGCATTTCCCTGATTGCTAATATTTTTTCAATTTCAGATATTGTAATGGTGTGAAATGGAGGTGCATTCTTTGTGAGGATCTATCTCCTTCTCATTCATCCTAGAGTTTAGTCTCTCAGGGTCCTAACTCAAAGTGATGAGAGTTACCAGCGAAACTTCCTTGATGGCCCCTGACTCCAAACCCTGTCCACTTACCCCACAAATTTGTGAAGGTACTGCTCAGCTTCTCAGCTGCCCTTTTAGGAATTGCCCTCAGGGGAAAGTAGCCCCAAAATGTGAGGCTCACCTCCCTGAACCAGTCCTCACAATGGTCTTGACCCATTTGGTAATTCTTCACTGACTCATTAGCACTCTGCTGCCTTTTTCTTTTTTTAATATTTTTTAGTTGTAGATAGACACAATACCCTTATTTTATTTCATTTATTTTTATGTGGTGCTGAGAATCGAACCCAGGGCTTCATACATGTGAGGTGAGTGTTCTACCACAGAGCCACAACGCCAGCCTCTCTGCTGTCATCTTGCTAGCTACCTATCACTGAGTAACAAATCATGACCAGATTTATCAGCTTAAATAATGCACATTTATCATCTTGCTCAGAGTCTGAGAGAGTCAAGAGTGGTTTAGGTGGGTGGTTCTGGCTCAGGGTCTCTTGTGAGAATCAACCAGGATGTCAGCCAGGGCTGCAGTCATCTGAAGGCTTGACTGGAGCTGAAGGAATGACTTCCAAGTTGTTATACTCACACCTGGGAAGCTTCTGTTTCTCCACCATGTAGATCTCTCCTCTCCTCTAGGGCTGGTTGGGTGTCCTCAGGACAAGGCAGCTGGCTTCTCCTAGAGTGAGTAGTCCAGGAGAGGAAGCAAGGAGGAAACCACACATCTGTAATGATCCAGTCACTCAGTCATTTTCACTTTATTGTTTTTCGGAAGAAAGTCACAAAGTCCAGTTCACACACAAAGGAAAGGGACTCTTTGCTTCTGCCTTCAAAACAGCAGGTTGTGACTCCGCACGGCACTGATGACAAAGCTGGACCCCGCGTCCCACCTGTAGGACCTTCTACCTGGTGGCTACTCTGGGCCAAGCCCTTCAGGGTATTACCACTTCTTTTTCACTGCAGTCCAATTTTGCAGAGAAGGAAACTGAGGCCTAGGCAGGGTTCCGGGCTGAGGCAGAGCTGGGGAAGACCAGTAAAGTTGCCTTTTGGTGAGCTTGCCTGTGAGGCCAGGCCCCGGGGCTAGAGTGGAGGGAGGCTGGGATCTGGGTATAGTCGGAATTCAGGGAACAGAAAGGCACAAGATGACTGAGGCTGCAGAGGTGAGCAGGCCCTTGAGGACTAGGCTGAGAGCTTGGACAACTATCCAAGATGGGACATTTGCAGGACTGGTCTAGTCAAGTGGGCAAAGTAGGTGACTGATGGACTTACAGGAGGGCCAGAGGGGTGGGGGAGAAGGTGGCAAAACTTGGAGGAGAGAAATGGTGAAGTCTGACCTGGACGGGGGAGATGTGAGTAGAGCACCAACCAGCCGGGCTGAGTGACTGCCTGGATGGGGGCTTAAGGAAAAGGGGTCAATGCTGATGTGTAACCCTTACTGGGCAAGCTCTTCACGTTTGTTACTGTAATAAATCGCCACAGCACTGAGGATTATTATCATCTCCATTTAAAGGATGGGACCTTTGGCAGAGGTCACAGGGACTCCCCAAGTCCCTGGGAGTCACTCTGTTCAGTTTTTAATCTCCCTTGGGTGCTAAGCTGCTGGTGTCCACCAGGAGGCAGAAAGAGGCCAGGAATTCAGGCAGGCCCCATGTTTTTCTGAACTTCTCAGCATTTCTTTGTGGTGATTTTGATGATTAAGGGGGCCCACCCACTAACTCTCACTTTGCCCCTGGGGTAAACTGAGGCCCAGGTAGAGACAATGACTGTCCCACATGGTAGCATCAGCCAAAGACAGAGGTGGGGCCAGAGCCCAGGCCCCCAACAAGCCAGCAGCTTTGCCCCCAGCCTGGACTCAGCTTCCCCTCAGCACCTGGGGAAAGGCGACAGGGTGCAGTGGACATGGATTCTGAGCTCAGCCTGTGAGACCCACAGGACACCGAGGCTCCACATGACCCACATTGTCTTGCACACAGCATCAGCTGCCATCTCCTGGGCAAGGCTCATTATAACTGAGTCACCTGCGAGATGGGGAGAGTGCCTCTGTCCTGGACTCTTGTGTGGAGCAATGCAAAGCACCAAACACAAGTTCTGGGGAAGTGGCAGCTCTGCTGTAGATGCTGCCACTATTAAAACAGCCAGCTGCCCGGCCACCCTGCAAGACAGGTGTCTTCCATACAGTTTCCGAGGGAAGAGGTAAGGCCCTGCATCCCACAGAGTGGTGGAACTGGAGATTCACAGGACCCCAGGCCATGGTGCAGGCCCACCCCTGTCTCAGGAGGGCCTCCCTGTTGCTCTGGACCATTCTCTTACTCATTCATCTAGTGAGTCTTTGTGCAGGATGCACTCGGAGCCTCATCCTGTGGTGGGCATGTAGTGCCACGCCCTGGTTGCAAGGTGAGGGGCGGGGAGTGGAACAAGCAGAAACAGGCTGGCCAGGCCTACAGCCTACAGAATCTCTGGATCTGAGCACTGAGCAGGGAGCCCAGGGTACCGAAGACCGAGTCTGATTGTAGGGCTTATGCCACCCCTGCCTGACCAGCCCTTGCCTTCCACACAGTTACACACTGGAGGTCAGTGCATTCCCTGGAGTGCATCCCACCCTCAGGAAAGCCTTGAGGCACCTCCCAGGGATAGGAGCTCCCTCAGCCAGGGGCAACTGCAGGGCCTGAGGGTTCTGCTGGGAAGAAGGTTCCCACCAATGGTGTAGGGAGCTGCTTTTAGGGCATCCCTCCCGAGTCCTTGCTTTGCTCTCTAAGTTAGTTTGGGCCAGTGAAGATGGAACATGTCAGGACTGACCTTTTATTCAGCTCTGGGAATATCCAGGTCGGATGGTGGGTTTTGAACTAGGGATCATGGGTCCAAAGTCATATTTTAGGACCACCCTAATAGGCACTGCCCCTGAATAAGACAGTGCAGGATGGGTCTGCACAAAACTGCACAGATGAGATGCAAAAAGGGGTTGGAGTCCAGCTCCACACCCTGCCCTCCTGGGCACAACTAGGGGCTCTGGAGTGGGGCTGTGCCCACCTCGAGGACACAGCTGTTCTTTCAGAGTCTCCGTGGGTACCACACAGGCCAGCAGTGGCCCTGATGCCAGCAGTCCATAAAGCACAGGGTTGGGGAAAGGCTGGATGCTGGCCTGGTGCCCCCAGGCAGCCCCCAGGCAGCGCTATTTGAATGAAGAGCTGCAGTGAGATAGTGTCTTGTCCAAATCTGCACCCCGGGGCCTCGCTCAGATGGAGGGAAGGGATTGGTGAGAGGTTACCCCTCAGGAGGCTTCTGGTGCTCTGCTCTAGAGATGCCCACCAAGAGTGCCCCAACACCCCAGGGTGCCAGAAGCTCATCCCACTTTTTGTTCTCCCAGGTCCCCAGACCAGCTGTACTCTCCCTAATGTTCACACTGATTGTCTGAATTCCTCTGCAGGGCCTTTGCTTATTCACCACAGACCCACATCTGGCATCTGCACCTCAGACACACCATTGTTATAAGGTAGAAAACTTGCGGGGGGCTGGGGGGGCGGGGGACAGAGCTGTGAAGCCATGGCACCTGACACCCTACAGGAGAGTGGCAGTGGTCAGGAGCTCAGAGAGCCCCACAGAGTTCCCAGGTGAAAACCAGCCTAGAATCCATGCTGTGTAGGGTGATGTTGGGCCTCCTTCTAAGATGCCCACCCAGGGCAGCCAGGAAGGTGTTCCAGTCTGGGCACCGCGTCAAGGCCTCTCCCCAGCCTTCTGAGGCCGTGTAAGGACCTGACCTGGCTTGGCCTGGAGGTCAGATTCCTCAGCTGAGGAGATGCAGGGACAAGAAGAGGCGGCCAGCACGGCGGGAGGACTCCTTTGTATCAGGTATTTTCTCAACTGTGGAGCTGGGCTGCCTGCCAGGTGTGAGGGTGCGGCTCTGTCCTCCCGCCCCACAAGTAGCTTTGCCGCCAAGAACCGTACCTGGCTCAGCAGCTCTTTCCCGTGCTTCCTCTGCTAGGCCTGGCAAAGTGAGAGCAGGCAGAGTAGGCCAGGCTCCCAGCCTACCCAGCCCATGACTCTGGCAGGGTCCTGGAGCCTAGACAGAAGTGACTCACTTGAGGATTCCTCCTGGTATTTGGCATCTAAAACTGCATTCTTCCAGGAGAATAGATTAAAAATTACAAATTCGCAACAGAATGTGATAAAAATAAAATAGCATGTTGGATCTGAGTTCTGTCTAGATTTGAATTCCAGCTACCACTTACTAGCAGTAGGACATGGACAAGGCATTTAACCTCTCTGTGTTGTGTTTCTTAATTTGAAAAAGAGATTTTTTTTTTTTGGTACTAGAGATTGAACCCAGTGGAACTTAACCACTGAGCCACATCCTCAACCCTTTTTATTTTTTATTTTGAGATAGGGTCTAAGTTGCTTAGGGCCTCACTAAATTGCTGAGGCTGACTTTTAACTTGAGATCCTACTGCCCCAGCCTCCTGAGTCACTGGGATTACAGGCTTGCACCACCACACCTGGCTAGGGATGATATTTGTACGTATCTCAGGACTATTGTGAGGATTTAAGGAGCTCTCAAAACAAAGGCATAGGACATGTTGAGAGCTGTGGAAGTGTTCACTGAGACTGTGATAGTGACATCAACGAGAAGAATGCTAACCAAGGCGCTTGTTTGCACAGAACAGAAACTCACTCAGGCAAGCCAAAAAAGAGAATTGGATAACAAGTCTTCAGAGATGCCACATGGAACCTGAGAGTAGGGCACAACTGGGCCTCAAGAAGAATGAGAACCAGCATTTTAAAAGCCACTGAGCCATGTGTGCTAGCATTCCCCTGTAATCCCAGAAGCTCGAGAGGCTGAGGCTGGAGGATCACAAGTTCAAAGCCAGCCTCAACAACAGCGAGGCACTAAGCAACTCAGTGAGACCCTGTCTCTACATAAAACACAAAATAGGGCTGGGGATGTGGGTCAGTGGTCGAGTATCCCTGAGTTCAATCCCTGATACCCACCTCCCCCCAAAAAAGAATAACTCTGGCCTGTCTTGGCTCTCTGGCTTTCTCACCATGTGATCTGGCCTTCACCAGAGTCAAGCAGAAGCTAATGCCATGCTCTTGAACCTCCTTAACTATAAGCTAATTAACCTCTTTTCTTTAGAAATTTCCCAGCCTCGAGTATTTTATTATAACAATATAAAACAGACTAATACAGACTGGCATCTCTGAATCTTAGCAGCAAAATCACAGAAGGAAAAACCTATTGACCAATTTGGCATTATACCAAGAACCCATCGACTATGGCTGGGACCCCAGAGGAACAGTATAGATCAAGTTGGCTTTCCAAGGGCATCTATGCCAATGGTCCCCTGGTTTTTGGCAAAGGATTGGTACTGGGGATTGAACCCAGGAGTGCTCTACCACTGAGCCAAATCCTAAGTTCTGTTTATTTTTGAGACAGAGCCTTGCTAAGTTGCAGAGGCTGGCCTCAAACTTGTCATCCCCCTGCCTCAGCCTCCCGAGTCACTGGAATTACAGGCATTTGCCACTGTACCCAGCTCCAATGGTGCTCTGGAGCAGAAGTCAAGAGACTTGCACATTAGTCCTAGTGTTGCTATGGGACATTCCCTTTCTGCTTCTGTTCATGCACTGATTTTACAGTCCTTTCTTGTAGCCCTTAAGCTGTATTGTAATTATTTGTTTATGTGATACATATTCCTCACCAGACTGTGATTTTCATTCATTCTTTTTTTTGGGTGGGATACCAGGGATTGAACTTAGGAGCACTCAACCACTGAGCCACATCCCCAGCCCTATTCTGTATTTTATTTAGAGACAAGTTCTCACTGAATTGCTTAGTGCCTTGTTGTTGCTGAGGCTGGCTTTGAACTCGTGATCCTCTTGCCTCAGCCTCTTAAGACTCTGGGATTACAGGCATGTGCCACCCCACCCGGCTCATTCATTCTTTTGGTATAATTATTATCTCTAGAGCACCAGGCTTGTATTAGAAGTGGAGATGACCAACTCCAGGCTTGTTGCCCTCCCAGAGGCTCATTTGGCTTGGCATACAGTCATGTGAAATGGATCAGTCTCACCACCTGGTTCCTCTCAAGTTCAGGTGCTGGGGACTTTCCCAGATTGACAATGTCAAGATCCTACCCTTAGTATGATGAGGATTCCAAGATTGCTGAACTGTTAGAAAAAAGGAAGGCTCACAGGAAGTGGCTCCAGTGGTACACGGCACTGGTGGGTTTCACTTCTGCTGGAGATGAGGGCAAGCGCAGGCAGCTGACCAGAGGATGTAACCAGCAAGTGAAAAGCAAAACAGCGCTGACTCCTCAGTGGAGGTGATGATGGTGCTGCTCAGAGGACACGGCTGGCTACTGTGGCGCCTGGCTGCCATAGTGCAGCTGGCCCTGCTTCTGGGCAGCCTCTGGATGCTGACTTTACTCCTCTCCACATCTTTGTTTCCATCTCAGACTACTGATCTCTTCCAAAACCAACTGTTGTCCCTGTTCCCAGCCTGAGTCACCTGGGACTAGTCTCCCTATGAGCTGGATTGGCCAGAAACCTTTCCATGGCCTTTCCAATATGCTAAGTCACAAACTTGACACTTTGCTTTCTCAGGGACACCTCTTTGGGTCCTCAAAATCCCTTCTCTTCATAAAGCCTTATGCCTGGCTTTCAAGCCGAAAAACTAAACATAATTTCTCATTGTTTTTGTATTCTTGCTATAAAATGTTATTTTTTAAATATTTGTGTGTGTATATACACGCATGAGTGCTGGGGTAGGCAAGTGCTCTGCCACTGAGCTACATCTCCAGAACTTTTTATTTTTTACTTTAAAACAGGGTCTCACTAACTTGCCAAGGTTGGCCTTGAACTTGTGATCCTCCTGCCTCAGCCTCCCCAGGATTACAGGAGTGTGCCTACATGCCCGGCTCAAAAATACTAATTCTTTCTTTTCCTTTTTATTTATTTATTTATTTTGGTGTGTGTGTTACCAGGGATTAAACCCAGGGCCTCATGCATGCCAAGCAAGGGCTCTACCACTTGAGTTATGTCCCAAGCCTCATGAACATATTAGTCAGTCTCTGGCTGACTAGGGAGAAGACCACATACAAGGAAGTGTTGAAAATAAAAGGTATATAGCCGGGCGCGGTGGCTCATGCCTGTAATCCCAGCACTTAGGGAGGCTGAGACAGGAGAATCGCGAGTTCAAAGCCAGCCTCAGCAATGGCGAGGCACTAAGCAACTCAATGAGACCCTGTCTCTACATAAAACACAAAATAGGGCTGGGGATGTGGCTCAGTGGTTGAGTGCCCCTGAGTTCAATCCTGATACCAAAAAAGAAAAAGAAAAAAGAAAGTAAAAGGCACAAATATTAGTTTTTCAGGATGTTTTCTTCATACACCCATAATCAAATGAATATAAATACAATGTGCTAGGGCTTCTAGTTGGGTTGGACACAGAATTCTCAGAGTTCAAGAGCTACAGAGAAGAAAACCACCAACACAGTGCAAGGAAGAACAAGGAGACCTTGCAGAGGAGGTGACACATGAGCTGGGTACGGAAAGAATAGGCAAAACTTTCCAGGGAAACAGGGATGTGGAGCGAGCATTCTAAGCAGCATCAATGGGGCTAAAAGAACATGGATCAAAATAGAAAGTTAATTATGTACCAAGCACTGCATTAATAAGTACTTTAAAAATATTAATTTAATCATCAAAACCACCTTTGAGGGCCACATTTTTAACACAATGAAAATAAGGCACAGAGGCTGGGCATGATGGTGCACATTTACAACCTCAGAGACTCAGGAGGCTGAAGAAGGAAGACAGCAAGTTTGAGGCCAGCTCGAGCAATTTTGTGAGATCTTATCTCAAAATAAAATAAAAAAGGGCTGGGGATGTAGCTTAGTGATAGAGTGCCCCTGGGTTCCATCCCCAGTACCTTAAAATACATACATACATAAATCCCACACAGCTCTGTCTTGAGGCCCTGAGAGTAGCTTTGTATGGCTGGGATTCTGCTGAAGAAGTGAGCAGGAGAAAGACCTCAGAAGTGCGTATGACATCTAGGGAGCTCAGGCAGGCTCCTGATAGCAGAGGAGAATTAGGAAAAGCTCTTAATAAATAGAAGATGCAATTAAGAAGATAATGGCTGAGAGAGGCAGGACCAGAGGCAGAAACCAATCAGGAGGCTGTTGAAACAGCCTAGATGAGAAGTGACGGGGCCTGAAGCACAATGACAGTTGGAACAGATGGGTTCCAGGAAGGTTATGTGGGTAGGATGTTATGAAAGATGTCCTCAAAGATGTCCACATCTTAATCCTCAGAACCTGTGCATGCCACTTCACATGATACAAGGAACCTTGCAAATATGACTAAGGATCTTGAGATGAGGAGATTATTTTAGGTTTCCTGAGTGAGCCCAATGTAATCCCAAGGGTCCTTACCAGAAAGGCAAGAAATCAGACCAGAAGGAACGTGACAACAGAAGCAGAGGTCCTAGTGATGTGAAGTGACGTAGCTTCAAGCAGGAATTGCAGGCAGCCTCTAGCAGTTGGAAGGGACAAGCTAGAGATTCTGCTTTGGACCTCCAGAAGGGACCAGCCCTCCTGACACCTTGATTTTAGCCCCATAAGACTCATTTCAGATTTCTAGCCACCACAACTATAAAATAATAAATTCATGTTGTCCCTAAGCCACAAAGTATTTGTTACATCAACAATAAGAACTAATACAGATGGTTAAAATTTTGTGACCAGGTAGTTATAAAAGAAGGAAAGGAAAAGGAGGTCACAAAAAGAATTGAGGATGATGGCCAGGATTGTGGCTTGGGTGATGGGACCAAAGTGAGACCATTATCATTGGGACTGGGAGTAGTGAGGAAGGGGAAGTTTGGGGAAAGTAGGAGGGTGGTGTGTTCAGTCTTCGACTTACCAAGTGTGAAGTGTCCATGGAACATCCAAGAGGAGAGTTGGGAACCCTGGATGGAACCTGGATGCCACTGGAGTGCACAGGCTCCAGTCTGAAAACTGTTGGGATGCCTTTATGGCCAGGAACACAGGTTGTCTTTGTGTGACCCAAAGTCTCTCCTAAATGCAGCAGTAGAGCACTAAAGTCTCAGTTCTAGCTCCCTCCTCACACACTTCCTTCTTTAGCTATGGGTAGAAAACTAATTCCATATAGTAGAAGCCAAACTGACTCTTTCAAGGAGGAACCTCACCAGCAGCCTCTCGCCTGCCAGGGCCTACAGGGCAGCTCATACTGCTTTGCTCAATTGCTCCTGAGTGAGCTCTATTGGCTCCTGAAGAGCCACCCTGACGTATAGGTCCCTTTAAAGATACCTGTCAGCTGGGCGTGGTGGCGCATGCCTATAATCCCAGCACTTTGGGAGGCTGAGACAGGAGGATCACAAGTTCAAAGCCAGCCTCAGCAATGGCGAGGCGCTAAGCAACTCAATGAGACCCTGTCTCTACATAAAACACAAAATAGAGCTTGGGATGTTGCTCAGTGGTCGAGTGCCTCTGAGTTCAATCCCTGGTATCAAAAAAAAACCTGTCAGTGTATAAGCCAATTTAACTCAAGCCATACTGTGGACAGCACCAGGGTGTTTTTGACACAACAGATATGTCTCAGCAGCATCTCTCATGGGTCAAACTGAGCATTCAAACACGGAATACAAAGTGCATGGGGTAAAAGTCACATGTCATTTAAAAAAAAAAAAAGAAGGGGAGTGGGCAGAAAAGCCTGCTCATCTTGCAGAACAGGTAGAAGCTAAGGCCTGAGAGTAGATGAGATCATTCAGGAAGGGCCTGTGGCCTCCAAGGATAGATGACCAGAGAAAATTACTTTGACAGGGTGAGCAAAGTAAAGGAAGGGGAACCCCTGACTTTCTCATCTTTTTATTTCCAGGGCTGACACACAATAGAAACTCAAAGATTAGTGAATTAACTTGTTGTCTGTAAAATATTAAAAAGAAACAAGAATGTGGGAGATGTGCTGGGCGCGGTGGCGCACGTCTGTAATCCCAGCACTTTGGGAGGCTGAGGCAGGAGGATCATGAGTTCAAAGCCAGCCTCAGCAACAGCGAAGCACTAAGCAACTCAGTGAGACCCTGTCTCTAAATGAAACACAAAATAGGGCTGGGGATGTGGCTCAGTGGTCGAGTACCCCTGAGTTCAATCCCCAGTACAAAAAAAAAAAGTGGGAAATGTGTCAATTACACATGTCAAAATACAAAAATTTTAAAAACAGATACAAGCCGGACACAGTGGTTCGTGCTTGTAATCCCAGCACTTTGGGAGGCTGAGACAGGAGAATCGCGAGTTCAAAGCCAGCCTCAGCAACGGCGAGGCGCTAAGCAACTCAGTGAGACCCTGTCTCTAAATAAAACACAAAATAGGGCTGGGGATGTGGCTCAGTGGTTGAGCGCACCTGAGTTCAATCCCTGGTACCAAAAATTTAAATTTAAATTTAGAAAATTAAAAATAAAAAACAGATACATGTCTATTATCCAAAAAATCCAGCATATGTGTGAAACTGGATTCTACTTAGGGCTCAAAATGTCAACAACATGAGTGTAAAGTTGTCCCAGGAAAATGATGGTCTGACCAGTAAATGAGATATGTGCAAATTTAATTGCCTTTGAGATACCCTTATAGACCCCTAAAACTAGAAACAAAAAGATAACGAGCCCAAGTTGGCCAGGCTGTGGAACGTGAGGGCAACGCCAGCCCCACAGGAGAGCAACGTGACTGTGAAGAACAGGAGTTATAAACGTGTGCACCCTGGAATAAGGGTCCTGGGGCTTCCCAAAAAAGAAATCCACTTAGGCAAAAATGTTTTGTTTGTTTGTTTGTTTTGTTCTGTTTTGTTTTAAGGAAACAGGTATCTCAGAAGGCCAAGGAAGCACACTAGGCCTCAGGAGTGTCAGAAATGGGGAAGTGGGCTGTCAACAGGAAGCTCTTTATCTATTCTCTTCCTTTGTCTGGCCTTCACTCCTACATCTGCTTTGTTTCTCCTTTACAGATCAGTCTTCTCTGTTGTGCAGGGCACCCATTCATTCAACAAATGTTTATTTAGTGTTTGCCCAAACATGGTTGTTATATTTCTGTGTTCAAGCGTGCCCAGCTAAGACCATGTTGCAATTTGCAACTGGGAGAGTCTGTTGGTCCTCTGCTGCTCTAAGATGCTAGGACCTGGGGGGCTGGGGCAGTTGATTCCTCTAAGGGGGTTACGCTAATTCTGATCCCCTTTTCCACAGTAGGACCTTTCATCTCTATATAAATGAGTGAATGTGTAAGCAAAACTGGGAAGAGGGCATCCCATGTATCTGTTTGTTTTTATTTTTGTTTTTTGACATGTTTCTACTGTGTGTCAGCCCTGGGAATAGAAATAACATTAACCCCTCCAAAACTTCTAAGCTCCAGGCTCTGGTTCTAGCCAGAACATCCTGTTAAGCTTTTTCTTGCTTCCACATTTCACATCCTTAATACACCTTTTTAAATATTTTCATTTGTGTATTTCTTTTGCAGTGCTGGGGCCTTGTGCATGCTCTGTAAGTGCTCTACCACTGAGCTACACCTCCAGACCTCCTTATTACATAGTTACAATTCTTTTTTTTTTTTTTTTCATTTTCCAAATAACAGCCAGACTCATCTTTTAACATGTAAATCCAATCATATTCTTCTGCTGGGCAAACACAAACCAAAACATTCTTCAACTCCTTCTGTTGCAATTAGAGTAAAATCCGAAAACCTTACTAAGGTCCATCAAGCGCTACTGATCTGTCCACTAGCTACTTCTTTGACTTTGGCTTTTACAAATCTCCCCCCTCATTCACACTGCTGGAGCCACACGGGCCTTCTCTCTAGTCCTTGATTATGCCAAGGTCATTCCCACCTGGGCGCCTCCACACTTGCTGTTCCCTCTTTTCCTTACTCCTATATGGCTGGTGCCACAATACTCAATTCAGGTGATATCATCTCCTTAGAGGGTCTTCCCTGACCCTCCCATCTGAAGTAGTAACACTGTCCAGCACAGATCTAGTCTGTCTTCACTTTTTGATTATTTACCAGCAGCAGAACAGAGACTAGTACTTGGGAAAAAAACAAAACAAAACAAACTTGAATGACTGCCTGAACAATTATGCTTTCATGTGACACAAGGTAGTACAGCCCAGCACTTCAGAGCAGGCTTCTAACTCCCACTTGTGTGAACTTGCACACATTGTTCAGCTAATCTTTCATTCTCGCCATTTGCAAAACTGGGAGGATACCAGTACCCATCCCATCCATGGTATTGTTATGATCAAATGAGTTCACCCATGGAAAAGGCTTGGAAAGGACTTGCCATAGAACAAGCACTTGACATATGTCTTGGCTTTTATTATTCATTATTAATTGAGAGTCCATTCATTTTTGAATTCTTAAAAATTTTCACTGTTCTGCTCTCTACAACTCATAAGTTTATCAGTTTCCTGTATTCTGAGAGATCATCTGAATTCATTTTCTTTACTAAACTGATCTACTATGTTCAATCTGGCATTCATTGCTTCTATGCAGGTTTTATTTTGGCAGCCACATCTTT
The DNA here is from genome assembly GCA_028644305.1 of Xerus rutilus. Taxonomy (NCBI): domain Eukaryota; kingdom Metazoa; phylum Chordata; class Mammalia; order Rodentia; family Sciuridae; genus Xerus; species Xerus rutilus. Next base: position 27,259,986 of record CM053400.1, read on the forward strand.
AATCTCCTAATCCTTCATTATCTCAGATTATTCTGTTCACAGGACTGGTGGTTCTAAGTTAACTATGTACCATTTTTGAACTCCATTGAAACATCAATCAGATATCACCTACATTTTTTGTAGGTGATATCTGTTTCTGTGGCAGGTCTTTTTCAGGGGTAGGCAGCCCCTCCCAATCTAGAGGTAAATTATTCTCTTTGGATTTCTTACTTATCTAGGCCACACCTACAGGGATCAATCATCTTGCTTTATTCCTTCTGAGGGTTTTGTCAGAACATGGACTTTCTGTGCTAAAACCAGGAAAGTCTAAGGCAAATGGAACAAGTTGGTCTCCCTACCTTTACCTGTAGATAACATCAAGAAAAGTTTGGTTACCAGGCATGGTGGTGCACACCTATGATCTCAGCTACTCAGTAGTTTGAAGCAGAAGGATTGCAAGTTCAAAGCTAGCCTCAGCCTCAGCCTAAGCAACTTCATGAGACCTTGTCTCAAAATTAAACAAAAACAAAATGGCTAGGGATGCGGCCCAGTGGTTAAGCACCCCTGGGTTCAATCCCTGGTAGCAAAAATAAATAAATAATAAAAAGGGCTGAGGGTGTAGCTCAGTGGTAGAGTACCCCTGGGTTCCATCCTCAGTACCAAGGGGTGGGGGTGGGGGTAGGGGTGGGGATAAGAACAGTTCTTTCATACGGAGACAGGTCCTACAAATCTTTCACAAAAGGAGGAAACTATTTCTGGTAGTTAGAACTACTAGCTCCTTCCATAAAGCATTTAAACATATGAAGAAGTTCTCTCAGAAATAAAGGAAAAAAACTTCCTTTAACCCCAAGCCTACCTCTAGCAAACCAGCCTCTCCTTCCTTTCATAACTTCAAATAGACACTGTCATCACTTTCCTCCCTTTGCCTCCTCAAACCATGTCCATTTTCTAACCCTCAACTGAATCTTCTCTAACCAAGACTACCATTGATGTCCTCCTCACTAAAATCCAATGGCTATTTCTCGTTTCTTTTCATACATGGCCTCTCTCCAATTTCTTCCCTGCTGTCTACTCCCTCTCCAAAGCTTTTTGAGATGTTGTGTCTATGTTCCTCAAGGTTCTACTCTGAACTACTTCTCTTCTCACTACACCCCTGCTCAAGGGACCTCATCTTCCACAGCTTCAAATACCATCAATGCTGATGACTTAGAGGTCCTATCTCCAAGTCAGAATGCAATCCGGGCTCAACCTGAATATCCAGTTCCTTACTTTATTTTCCATCAGGATTCTCTGAAGACACCTCAGTCTTAGCAAGTCCCAAAATGAACTCATCCTCAGCCCAAACCCACTCTTCCTCCAGAGTTCTCATTTTGACCAAAGGATGTGACTCTGTCCAGTCAAGTGCTCAAGTCAGAAACTTGAGCCTCATTTTTGATTCCTTCCTCTCTTTTACTACCATTTCATCAAGCACTGTAAATTCACCTGCTAAATATCTTTTTGTGTGTATGTGTGTGGTCTTGGGGATTGAACCTAGGGCCTTGTGCATGCAAGGCAAGCACTCTATCAACTGAGCTATATCCCCAGCCCATCACCTGTTAAATATCTTAACTATTCTTCTGCCTCTAGGGTGTCTCTAGCCAATCCATTCTCTTCATTGCACAGAATGATCTTACCAGTAAACATATCTGATGCTGTTATCTCATTAAGAGTTTACAGGGTGGGCTGGGATTGTAGCCCAGCGGTAGAGCGCTTACCTTGCATGCGTGAGGCCCTGGGTTCAATCCTCAGCACCACATACAAAACAATAAAATAAAGACATTGTGTCCATCAACAACTAAAAAAATATTTAAAAAAAAAAAGTTTAAGGAAAAAAAAAAAGAGTTTACAGGGTGCTCTATGGCCTGGTCCCTGCACACCTTTCCAGTCTTTTTTTCCTAATGCTCCCCTACCTGACTCACTCCTATTACTCCTGCTCATATTTTCTTAGATGCATTTCCTTGAAAAAGCCTTCCCAGACTCCTCTGGACATGTCAGGTAAAATCATGTGTGTTCCCTGAATGCCTTTATGATAACATTTATCATCATCACCGAAATAGCATGGAAAGCTTGAGCTCTTTGAAGACAGGACTTGTTCACTGATTTTTAGCACCTCGAATGGTGAAGAGCAAGCAAGCATTTTTAAGTCCGTGGAGTACATTACAAACATATGTTCATAATTATAAAACTCTTATCTGTTTATTAGATTAGGCTCCCAAAGTCCTCTACTTGTCTTCATATTAGTCCAATTCAAATTACCATGTACCTAAAGAAAAACACTACTTCAGTTGGAGGCTCATTCAGAACAGCTAGAAGCAGCACAATCCAGGAAAAAGAACACTCTTCCTAAACCAGGTACCCAAGGTTCCAGTCACAGCTCTGCTACTCTTTGTGTTGCTGCGAATCGTTTAGCCTCTCTGGGACTCGTTATCTTCATGTGCTGCTATATAAAGTGGATAATCTAGATTAGTGATTCTCAAAGTGTGTCCCACAGGGGAGGAGACTTAATCAGAGGGAGCCCAAAGACCCCAAGCTGCTCTAATTTGATCTGTATTATATAATAGTTTTATTTGAGAGAAGATAAAAAGGAATTCATAGATAAAATAAGCTTGAAAACAGCCGAACCAGATAATCACTGAATTATCCCTTTACATGCTGACATTAAAAACACTTTGAGCCATGAATGCCACTAATACGGTTGTTTCTGAAATGCACTTGACAATTCTGATTGCAAACCAGACCCAATGGCATGCACCCATAGTCCCAGCCACTCTGGTGGCTTAGGCAGGAGCATTGCTTGAGCCCAAGAGTTCAAGACCAGACAGGGCAACATGGCAAGACCCCATCTCAATTAAAAAAAAAAAATCTGACTGCAGAAGTTTGGAGAGGGTGGGTTGACACTTTCATTTGCCATCATGAATTGACTGGTTCCCATACAACTCCATTTCATTATGCAGATCTAGCAGGACAGAGACTTTTTCCCCCATAGATAATATTTACATAAAAGCCTATATCCCTCAAACTCCTTGAAATTAACAAGGAGGTGCAGGCAAAAGACACAGGCCTAAGTGGTTTTCCTTTAAGTCTTGCGTTCAGGCAGCCCATCACTCCAGATCTGGTAACTCAGCGTGACCCTTGCCTCACACCTGATCATGCACCATCTCAGGGGCTTTGTGAAATTGAGTCCTTCATTCTGAGGGCAAGTACTTAGTAGTCAGTATGAGCTACTGCAGACTGTAGTCAGAATACCTGGTTCTCTTGAACTGCAGCTTACTGAGTCACGGTGATGCACATGCAACGTTTGGTCTACTTGGCATCCATCCCATCCTCACCTGCTTCTGCAAAGCTATTTGTCCCTCAACCCCATTCTGGTCATACCAGAGGAGTTGCCATGTTCTAGAAAGTGGGCTTGCCTGCTTCATCCAAGGGCAGACAACAGAATTCAGCTCTACCAGTCTTTCCCTGGGATTGCTGAATCTGGTACTCAGGTCCACTTCTTTGCAATAGGGAAAAGCTGTGAGAAGCCAAATGTAGAAGCTTCCAATGACCAGTTGAGGAAAGCTGGTTTGCATGGTGAGAAAAATGAAGTCAGCCTGCAGAGAAGAGAACCAGGGAAGAGACAGTGCTGGCAGTGTCCTAGTCCTTGGTGGCAACTGTTCCCAAGGCCCAGCTGCACCGTCTGCCTTTCAGCGGCTTGGGCAGGGGAGGGGGGGTGTTCAAATGTTTGACTCTTCCTTGGATTCCATGAGCCAATAAATCCTCCTTTATACCTAAATTAGTTTAAACTGCCTTCTTTATAGTCTCTTACAACTTAAATAATACCAACCCTATGTTAAATCACTTAAATACTAGGAGTCTTGTTTCTTCATTTGTACAAATTACTTCAAAGGTTTTTGTCAAAGACTCATGAGAATGTGACTTTGCAAAAACCCTGCTAAGCTGTAAACCTGTAAGGGGTAATTATTGCAGATATCTGATGAGGAAGATGATGGCAAGTATTACCAAAATGGGGTTGGGAATTATCTTAAGCTCAGCCCTACTATAGAAAAACAGGTGACCGGCTACCTCACAGGCAGCAACTTCACAGTGGATCTGCAACTTATCTATCCAGTTGCCCTCCCCTCCTGCCAATCCACACACCCTTTCTTTTGAGAATCACTCCACCTCCACGCCATCCATTTGGTTTCCACGGACACTGCCCTGTCCTTTCAGGAATCCATCCCAGCCTGCCTGGTTGGTGGGCCTCAGGGTAAGCACTAGACACAGGCTGAGCTAATGAATCCCTTTTCTGGGACTTTTTTTTTCTTCCATGTGGTAAACCAGGCATGGTGGTGCATGCCTGTAATCCCACAGATTTGGGAGGCTGAGGCAGGAGGATTGTGATTTCAAAGCCAGCCTCAGCAACTTAGCAAGACCCTGTATTAAAATAAAATATAAAAAAGTGCTGAGGATGTGGCTCAGTGGTTAAGCACCCCTAGTTTCAATTCCCAGTACCACCACCATCCCCCTCAAAAAACGTGGTAAACACACAAAACATAAAATTTACCATCTTTAAAAAAAAAACTGGTACTGGGGATTGAACCTAGGGGCACTCTACCACTGAGCTACGTCCCCAGCCCTTTTTATTTCTTACCTTGAGAAAGGGTCTCATTAAGTTGCCCAGGCTGGACTTGAACTTGTCATCCTCCTGTCTCAGCCTCCTGAGTTGCTAGGATTGCAGGTGTGTGCCACCACACCTGGCCTTGGTAATCATCATACTATTTTTTGTTTCTATGATTTTTTTTTTTTGGTACTGGGTATTGAACTCAGGGGTACTAGACCACTGAGCCACATCCCCAGCCCTATTTTTGTGTTTTATTTAAAGACAGGGTCTCACTGAGTTGCTTAGTGCCTCACCGTTGCTGAGGTTGGCTTTGAACTCATGATTCTCCTGCCTCAGCCTCCCAAAGTACTGGGATTACAGGCGTGCACCACTTTGCCAGGCTTAAATTTTGTTGTTGTTGATAGACCTTCATTTTATTCATTTATTTATACGTGGTGCCAAAAATTGAACCCAATGCCTCACGCATGCTAGGCAAGCGCTCTACCACTGAGCCACAACCCCGGCCCTCTATGAATTTGATACTCTAGAAAACTTATATAAGTGGAATCATATCATATTTATCTTTCTGTGACTGGCTTATTTCATTTGACAGAATGTTCTCAAAGGTCATCCATGTTGTAGCATGTTTCAGAATTTCCTTCCTTCGTAAGGCTAAATATTCTATCATATGTATACACTACATTTTATGTATCCATTCATCCCTTAAGGGCCACTTGGGCCACTTCCATTCCTTTGGCTATTATGAATGCTGCTATGAAAATAGGTGTACAAATTATCTCTGTGAGATCCTGCTTCCAGTTCTTTGAGATACACCCAGAAAAGAGATTGCTATATCATATGGCATTTATGGTTTTCATTTTTTGAGGACCTGCCATACTGTTTTCTACAGCAGCTGAACCATTTCACATTCTCACCAACAATGCACAAGGTTGTTCCATTTCTCCACCTACTTGTCAACAATTGTTATTTTCTGTTTTTGATAGTAGCCATTCCAATGGGTATTGAGGTGGGCTTTGGAACTTAGAACTAGAGGAAGCCTAGAACAACCTCTTTCCTTCTGTCAAAGCTGTAAAAAGTGAAGCTTGGGTGATAGTGGCAGCCCTGCCCCTGCCTAGAAAGAAAGCCTGCTGGTAGTGACAGGAGGATGAGCTGATTTGGAGACAAAGGAGAGGATGTTTACAGAGACAAGTTGTGTTTGGGAACTAGATGCTTTTCTGTCCTTGAATTTGATGAGACACCTCAGTGACCTGATTATACATTCATTTTTTTACTTAAACTAGGAATTGGGCTTGTTTCATTGTAACCATGAGCCTTTAACATAAACATAGTAGTAGAGAAATTAGTTCTTCAGGAATCTTTTATAATTTTTCTTCCCTTGATTCCTTTTTAGAAATAGATGGGGTGTAAATAATTTGTACATTTAAAAAACCCTACAGGGCAGCAGCCTTAAGCAGGAGGATCACAAGATTGAGGCCAGTTCTGGTAACTTAGTGAGACCCTATCTCAAAATAAAAAGTACTAGGAATGTAGCTCGGTGGCAGAGAGCCCCTGGGTTCAATCCCCAGTACCAAAAAAAAAAAAAAAAAAAAAAAATCCCCACAAAACCCCTATAGGGATGCCCTTAGAGAAGCAGAGTGTGTGGTTAGAGCACTAGGTTTGAAGTCAGCCTAAACTGGCTTCAAATTCTAGTTCAACAAATGTAACTGCATGTAAGCTAACTTGAATGTAATAATCATTTCATAATGTGTAAGTATATCAAATCATATTATATACCTTAAAATATACAATTTTATTTGTCAACTATACCTCAAAAAAGCTGGAAAAAATGTAAAGACTGGCTCAAAGCGAGAAACAAGAACACACACATGAAGTTTACTGAGTGCCTTTGAAGCAGCAGGCACTGGTGAGTGCCAAGTTTTGCAGTGAACAAGGGACAAAAGTCCCAGCCCTCCCTGAGCTGTCTGTCTAGAACGGAAGGACTATTTGCATGTCTATTCTGTCCTAGCCACTGTTAAGCTCTGTTTACACCTTTATAAAAATAGCAATAATAAATCACCGGGTCTGTTTAAGGAAACATCATAAGATCTGCATGTGCTTAACATACAATGGTGAAACATAGCAAACACTCAGTGAAGAGCAGCCATGTTGCGAAGGGGTGCCTTGCAGGATGCAGCCTCAGTAGCTACCTCATGTCCACTATGTTTCACACTAGTCTTAAAATAGAACTCACATCCTGGCAGAATTTACTATCCAATGGGAGCAAGAGACAGTTAAAGGTGATATGTGGGCAAAAAGAGGAGGTAGACTTTGGGAGGCTGAGACAGGAGAATCGCGAGTTCAAAGCCAGCCTCAGCAATGGTGAGGCGCTAAGCAATTCAGTGAGACCCTGTCTCTACATAAAACACAAAATAGGGCTGGGGATGTGGCTCAGTGGTCGAGTACCCCTGAGTTCAATCCCTGGTGCCAAAAAAAAAAAGAAAGAAAGAGGAGGTAGAGCACAAACTTTGGAGCCACCTAGTTTCCCATCCCAGCCTGCCCTTACTTATCTACTCCACTCAATTTCCTCAATTGTAAAGTAGAGCTATAAATAACAATGACAACACTATCAGAGGGCTGCTGTGAGGACTAACCAAGTTAGTATATGTAAAAACACTTATGACAGTGCCTGGCACAAAGTGATATATAAGCACTTGCTAATATTAATATTGCTATGGATCACATAGGAAGGAAAAACTAAGCCTTTTGAGAGAAACCAAGGAAGATTTCTCTAAACAGAGGACATTAGAGCTAGGTCTTGAAGGATGTAGAGTTTACTAGGTGAAGAGTAGGGAAAGAGACATTTCAGGTAATGAAAACAATTCAAGCAGCCAGGTGCAGTGACGCAAGCCTGTAATCCCAACACTCTGGGAGGCTGAGACAGGAGAATCATCGAGTTCAAAGCCAGCCTCTGCAACAGCGAGGCGCTAAGAAACTCAGTGAGACCCTTTCTCCAAATAAAGTACCCCTGAGTTCATTCCCTGGTACAGAAAGAGGGAGGGAGCGAGGAAAGAAGGAAGGAAGGAAGGAAGGGAGGAAGGAAAGGAGGGAGGGAGGAAGGGAGGGAGGAAGGAAGGAAGGAAGGAAGGAAGGAAGGAAGGAAGGAAGGAAGGAAGGAAAAGAAAACAATTCAAGCAAGTACCTGGCCCATGGAAGAAATCATATATACTCAAAAGAAGAAACAAACATAATATAACAGTTGAAGACTAGCTGGCTGACAAATAAACCCCAAGGCTCCATTTTGGCCATTACTAGTCAGTGTAAGTCAGAGCTTGCTCTGACAGTTATCATTTTTTTAAATATTTTTTTTAGTTGTAGGCAGACACAATACCTTTATTTTTATGTGGTGCTGAGGATCGAACCCAGTGCCTCACCTGCACTAGGCGAGCACTCTACCGCTGAGCCACAAACCCAGCCCTGATAGTATTATTTTTAAGAATTGACAACAAACCATAAGCCAATTCTTCCACAGCATTAACAAATCTTCCCCAATGAAGCAAATAAATCCAATTTATACCAACTGACTACTGGGCACCAAAGCACCAATCCAATATACTATTTACAAAAGGAACTCAGCCAGACATAGTGGCACACACCCTATAATCTCAGGAACTCGAGAGGGTAAGGTAGGAGTATCACAAGTTGGAGGCCAGCCTCAGCAGTTTAGCAAGACTGTCACAAAATAAAAATTAAAAGGGAGTGGGGATGTAGCTCAGTGGTAGAGCACCCGGGATTCAATCCCCAAAACCAAAAAAAAGAAAAAGAAACTTACTTAATTCTCATGATATCCCCTGAAATGAAGATAATTCCATTTTACACATGAGGAAACTGAGGCTGCTCAAATAGTTTCCTAAAGATTACACATATAGTATGTTGTATAGGAAAGTATTCAGCTGCAATTACAAATTGTGGGGTTTTCCCTCTATAAAAACAAGTCTGGGGCTGGGGTTATGGCGCAGTGGTAGCGTGCTCGCCTAGCACGCGGGAGGCACTGGGTTCGATCCTCAGCACCACATAAAAATAAAATAAAGATATTCTGTCTGCCTACAACTAAAAAATAAATATTTAAAAAAAAAAAAAAAAAAAAACAAGTCTGGGGCTGGAATTGTAGCTCAGCGGTAGAGCGCTTGCCTTGCATGCGTGAGGCCCTGGGTTCGATCCTCAGCACCACATACAAACCAATAAAATAAAGACACTGTGTCCATCTACAACTAAAACAACAACAACAACAACAAAAAACCCCAAGTCTGGATGGGAGGCTGGAGGAGGATGGCTAATTCTGAAGCCAGCTTCAGCAACTTAGTGAAACCTTGTATCAAAATGAAAAAAAAAAGGCTGGGGGATGTAGCTCAGTGGTAGTTTCCCTAGGTTCAATCCGCAGTACGAAAGGCAGGGAAAACATCTGGAAGTGGGCAGGTAGTCAGTTCAATTATTTCACAATGTCACCAAAACACTGCATCATTCCTCCTTATCATCTTTTCTTTTTTAATTTTTTGGGGAAAGGAGTCTCATCGTATTGCCCAGGCTGGACGTGAACTTTTGATTCTCCTGTCTCAGCCTTCCCAGTAGCAGTGATTATAGGCATGAGTCACTGGACACTGCATCCAGTTCCTGCCCACCATCTTTAGCATATTCGCCACTGACTCTAAGGCTCATATAGTCTCACATTTCTGGTAATGCTCCCCACCCCCACTCCCCCATTCTCGTCTTAAAGTGCCACCAGAGAGGATTTTGTCAAGCTTTACTTTCTGAAATATTTCAGAGGTCAGCTCATACAACTCACAAATTTCACAGATGGCAAAATAGAGATTTGCCCCTAGCAAACTAACAGAGCTAATTAGTAAAATGAGGTTGGAATTCAATGTTCTTTCCACAATACCAATTTAGTGGAGATTGCAAGTTGTCCACCAAAATCTGTTCTTGCATTCTTTATTGGCACATGGCTGGAGTCCATTTCTCAGCCTCTCTGGCAGATATTTGTGGCCATATGACCAAGTTCTTGCAAACAGAAAGTGAGCAGACCTGGGAATGCTACTGCAGGGTCTAAACCTTCAGGTGTGGATTGTGCCTCCAGCTCTTGCCTCCTCCCTGCTCCCTTTCCTCTTCCCACTGTCTGGGACAAGTGCTGCCAGCTTCTAGCACTGAGATGAGGACAATGCTGCAGAGGATGGAAAAGCAACATGATACTGTGTCCCTGAATGACCATCTGGAACAGAGCTGCCCCACTGACCTGGACTGCTCTCTTCAGACAGGCTAACTCCCCAGAGCTGTTACATGAAAAGGAATCAAACGCATTTTCTTTAAGCTACCACATTGTTACAGCAGCTTGGTCTCTTACCTAACTAATACAACCTTGTACTTTCCTTTGTACACATGGAGGATAGCTTTACAGATGACCAGTTAGCCAACATTTTAGAAAATACTAACTGCCCAAGTAGGTGATAATCAAATAATCAAATTTCTGCATGTAGCTACTACTCCAAGAATTCTTCCTGGGTAAAGGATATTTAATGACTGAATCACATCTCTTTATGTAGAGCCCCACTTAGTTTTTGTGCTTTCAGGAAATTAGTTCAACAAATATTGACTACTTTTCGGTGCTGAAGACATGTCACTGGACTCATAAGCTTGCTTTCATGTCTGTGTGTATGTTATTGCTGTTGGTTTATAATGCTGCGTTGTGTGGTTTGGTTTGGGGGTTTTTGTTTTTGCAGTGCTAGGGATCAAATGCAAGATATTGCAAATGCAAAGCAAGCTCTCTACCACTCAGCTACATCCTCACCACTTTGGCGATTGTATGTGTGTGTATGTGTGTGCCCATGTGCACGCTTTATTTTTTTATTTTTTAAAGATTTTTTTTTAGTTGTAGACGAACACAATGTCTTTATTTTATTGCTTTGTATGTGGTGCTGAGGATCGAACCCAGGGCCTCACGCATGCGAGGCAAGCGCTCTACCGCTGAGCCACAATCCCAGCCCCCATGTGCACGCTTTAAATAGAAAAATTATTTTTGTTGGAATGTGGAACTGAGGTTAAAAGTATACATAATTAGCTGGGCGCAGTGGTGCATGCCTGTAATCCCAGCAGTTTGGGAGCCTGAGACAGGAGAATGGTGAGTTCAAAGCCAGCCTCAGCAATGGTGAGGTACTAAGCAACTCAGTGAGACCCCATCTTTACATAAAACACAAAATAGGGTTGGAGATGTGGCTCAGTGGTCAAGTACTACTGAGTTCAATCCCCAGTACCCTAAAAAATAAATAAATAAAAAATAAAATAAAAAGGGCTGGGGATGTAGCTCAGTGGTAAAGCAACCCTGGATTTAATCTCCAGTACCAAAATAAAAAATAAAAAAAGAATCCAACTCTTGCAAAGTACTTCTTACCTGCTTAAAATAACATTGTCTAGGGGCTGGAGTTGTGGCTCAGTGGTAGAGCGCTTGCCTAGCATGCGTGAGGCACTGGGTTCAATCATCGGCACCACATATAAATAATAAATGAATAAAATAAAGATCCATCAACAACTAAAAAAATATTAAAAAAAAAAAAGAAAAAAAAACATCATCTAAATTCTAAGTACCCAAAGCCTAACTCAAGGTTTTTACTGACAAAAGCAGAATAATTTAATAGCTCATTCTGTGTTGGAATTAATTACCAAAGCCATTTAGATAGCACTGCTGGTGATGGACTGGAAAATAGGTACCTGGACTGAAGAACTCTGTTCATCAGAGCTAAGGCCAGATGGCACAAACTGGCGTTCCTCCTCACTCCAGGCTGAGCAAATAGTCCAAAGCGAGACTTAATAGTCCTTCCCAGATATCCAATGAGATTTGGTATGAGATTTTGTAGTTGATTGGAAAGGTGAGTCAAAGTTTGTCCTGGTTTTACCACAACTTGCTTTGTGACTGTGGCACATCCATGTTTTAGGCCTCAATTTCCCCATCTGTACAAGAGGCTAACAATTCTTTAATCTCTACATTGATGATAATCACGAGGCAGAAAAATGACATGCCTTTCCTGCACTCATCAGCAAAGCTATTTAGAGAGCAGAGGCTGAGGAGAAACCTATTCAAGGCGAGGCCACACACCTGGGCACTAAACAGATTTCTTAGGAAGAGTTCTGCCTACCCCAGGTTCTTTGCTACTAGTGAAGGAATTCATTTTTGCCAAACTTAAGTTTCTTAGAATATACACAGTAGGCTTAACCATGTTGCCCTGAACTTAGCAGATGCTTCATAAATATTAAGCACTTTGATTTTTTTCTCTTTTGGGGGGGTGGAGATAAAAACATTCCTAAGGGGCTAGGGTTGTGGCTCAGTGGCAGAGCGCTTGCCTCACACGTGAGACACTGGGTTCGATTCTCAGCACCACATAAAAATAAATAAAATAAAGATGCGTCTATCTATAATTTTTTGGGGGGGTACTGGGGATTAACTCAGGGGCACTCGACCACTGAGCCACATCCCAGCCCTATTTTGTGTTTTATGTAGAGACAGGGTCTCACTGAGTTGCTTAGCGCCTCGCCCTTGCTGAGGCTGGCTTTGAACTCACAATTCTCTTGTTTCAGCCTCCCAAAGTCCATCTATATTTTTAAAAAATTTAAAAAACATTCCTGAATTCCAATTATCATATAGTGATAAATTTAATGAGAAGTTATTGCTCTGGGTATTTCAGATGGAAGGATTAAAGGGTTTTGGGGGCAAGATTATTAAACCTAGTTTTCCCTGCTTGTCCACTGAGTCTTTTAAGCTTTAAAATATATTTAGCAACTTGAGAGTATTTCAGAAACTGAGCTTCCTCCCTAGAAACAGATAGCTTAACATAAGACTTAACAGCTCATGTCTTCCAGTCTCACCTCAATTCCTGCTCTGCCACTTGCCAGATGCACTCCTTTGCTGTCCTTGGTCTCCAACTGGTTTATAGCAATGGACAGCCTCTCTCACCCAGGGCTCTAGTGGAAAGATAATGTACCACAAGTGCTTGGCTCACAGGAAGCATTCATCTCAGCACCCAGTGAGATGTGGCTTCCCACCCTGCTAGGCCCTTAATAAACTGGGAAAATGAGCACATAAAGAACAGGATAGGTTGGGTATAAGGACAGTTTCTTCTCTGACCAGAGAACAAACTTATTATTTATTTATTTTTGGTACTAGGAATTGAACTCGGGCACACAATCACTGAGCCACATCCCCAGCCCTATTTTGTATTTAGAGACAGGATCTCACTGAATTGCTTAGTACCTCGCCATTGCTGAGACTGGCTTTGAACTTGTGATCCTTCTGCCTCAGCCTACCTAGCCGCTGGGATTACAGGCATGCGCCACTGCACCCAGCTCAGAGAATAAACTTATTCTTAAAAATCAAATCAGTGAGCCGGGCGCGGTGGCTCACGCTTGTAATCCCAGCACTTAGGGAGGCTGAGACAGGAGAATTGCGAGTTCAAAGCCAGCCTCAGCAAGGGCGAGGCACTAAGCAACTCAGTGAGACCCTGTCTCTACATAAAACACAAAATAGGGCTGGGGATGTGGCTCAGGGGTCGAGTGCCCCTGAGTTCAATCCCCGTACCAAAAAAAAAAAAAAAAAAATCAAATCAGTGAAAGGTGGTGAGGCTCTGAAATTCAGCATTTACTGATAAAAGGTCCATCAAGTTATATAGTTCTTTCACTCTAACTTCTCTTCTATGTAGTCTTCTATGCATAGATAACAACATTGACCAAAAATTTCTTAAGATCCAGCAGAAATGATCCTTTTTCTGTAACTTCTTCATTTTCCCTCTAAATGAAAATTCTAGTTTTTATAGCTTTTGATACTCTTTTTCTAGACTAGTGGCTTATGTGTATATACAGTATTTACAAGATTCCTGAAAGCAAGAACCACATCTCATCTCTGTATTCCCTCAAGGGTAGTCCAGGGCCTCTTACATAACAGATTCCAAACAATTATAAAGAGAGGAGTTATTGCTTATTGAGTGCAGAGTTCCCGTCTGGAATGAAAAGGTTTTGGGAAATAGCAATGATTGCCAAAAAAATGTGAATGTATAATGCTGCTAACTTGTATGTCCAAAAAGGCTTAATTTTCTGTTAGGTGTAAGTAAATATTTATTTAATGCTGTTGGCAGCTCAAGTCACTCCAGAAAAAGCACTTCAACTTGAAATAACAAATCTTCAATAAAAGACCTTCTCTGGATATCTTCCAGGAATAAGTGCTTAATACATATCTGCTACATAAGTCTATGTATAATGTCAAATTTGAGAAAAAGTTGTCAAACTGATAATATCACATTGTGTATGAGCTGGATGTGGGCATACATATTTTTTAAATATCAAAAAGGCTTTCATAGAGTTTATTTGGCTTTTAATAAAAAGATTTTTAATTCAACAGGAAGACGACAGTGAGAGCAATTATCACACAGTAGTAGCTCAAAGGATTTCAAAGTCTTTAGTCTTCAAGTTCTTTCAAAGTAACATCACCTCTGTTTGCTTCTCTCCTTTTCTGTGGAATTCCAAGAACTTGCTTGGTTCATTTAATCATCTTACTGGGGATGGTCCTTTCTTGCCATTCCTTCAAATCCAGAACTCCCGATTTGTGGCTCAAAATATCTCAGTCACCTATAAAAGCATCTGGAAATTAGAAATTTTAGCAGCGTCAGGGATAAAAAACTTCTTTGGATGTAATGAATCCTGGTATTCACTAAAAAGATCTTCAAGTATAAAAATGTGCAATCTGCACTTCTTTTTAAAATAAAATATTTAAGGTTCAAAGAAAGAAAAAATCCTATCCTGACACAACAGCCATACAAGGAGCTTTCTGAAAGACCTGCTGTTTCCATTACAGACAACATGAGACTTTAAAACCACACCACTGAATGAAAGAAAATGGTGGGGCTTTCTACACAGCATTCCTCAGCCTAGATGTGAAGACAGGCACAGCCCTCCATCCTTAACTGGATTCCCACCACCTTTACAAAGGCCACTGAACATGTCTCTTAAATGCTGGATTTCAGCCCTTCGTCATTCTGCTGTGAGAACCCCTTCTCTTTAAGTTCTTTGTCACAGTCTAGTGAAACACTCTGGCTTTCTGTGGTATTGACAGCATCTGAGTCCAATCTTCTTCTTTTCTTCAATTGGTGCAAGTGGGATTTGGATTTTATATGTGCTGATAAGACAAAACCAAACAAACAAAAACCTCATTAGGACTTTTTAGAATTAATCCTAAAAGCAATTCAACTACATAATTTTTGTTTTTAATAATAAATAACAGGATTGACAAATAAACTAGTATAGCTGCTTAGCATTTTTAAAGGAAAAACAATTTATATGGCCAGCTAGCTTAGCAAGTCAGAAAGAACTTCCATGTTTCAAGTGCTTGGTGCATCACATCACTAACCCTCACAACAATCTTGCAGGATCATCTCTTCTGCTTTTTTAATTTGGGTACTAGGGATTGAACCCAGAAGCACTTTACCGCTGAGCTACAACCCTGGTCCTTTTTATTTTGAGACAGGATTTCACTAGGTTGCTGAGACTGGCCTTGAACTTGAGAACCTCCTACCTCAGCCTCCCAAGTTGCTGGGATTACAGGTATGTACCACCATGCCTGGCTCTTGTGTTTATTTTATTTAGAGGGAAACTGAAGTTTAGAGAGGTCTTACATTTTGTCCAAGGTCACACAGAAGGTAAACTCTTCTGCTTTGACCTATAGCTCCAAAAAGAGACCCCACTTTCCAGAATCAGTTCTCTATGATGTGGGGCTTCCTGTTACAGATACATTTCAACTCACAAGGCTAAACTTAGAAATTCAAATCTTTGTCTATGGCTCATGCTGTAGCACCAAACATATCGGTGCCTCTCCCACTTTTGCCCAGCTCTTACACACTGTCCCTCTTGGTCTGATATCCCTAGGCCTGGATCAAATAAGCCATTTGAAGGACTAACTCACAAGGCTTCCATTCTGTGAGCATATAATGCTCCAGACAGCTAGTAAGGGGTGTCATCTCTGACCATCTCTTCTTTGAGTCCAGCAGTGAAACTGAGTGGACACTGTGGTATGATTCTGTTGCTGACTTCTCACCCCTGAGACAGTTCTCACCTTCTGACTAACTCATAGTCTCATTTTTACTATCTTGTTCTTCACGGAAATGTCTACTGGAAATGCCTAAAGTGAGGAACGACTAGGTTAATTTATTTTATACATAGCAAAAACATTATTCTTAAGGGCTCAGAAGCACACATAAGTAAGGAAGAAAGTTAGAAGTCAAAGAATAGTTTTCTTGGAGAGAAAAGTCAGCTTTGTTCTCCAGCTAGAGCCTAAGGCAAAAACTGGGCTCTGGACTGGCTCTCCATGGCAGCAGGAGATGGGAGCAAGGACTTGACAGATGGCACTATAGAAGGGCTTACACAGCTAAGCTCACAAAGGCTCACAAATGTTGCTTCTCTAAGGCTCCCCCTGAATGACATTCGACAAATCGAACCACTAAGTTTCCTTTACGAAACAATCAGACACTCTCTTTCCCTTCCCCTTTCATCATTATAAACCAACGACAATCAAGGCTTCTTCTGCTGGCTAGGCAATCACAGCCACCCCCAGCCTCTGACAATGGAGTTCATTTTGCCAGTTACCAGTTAATAGGCCTAATCACTCTATTGGTTGATATGAGAAGAAAAATCTACTTCTCTGAGAATCCAAGCAAAAGAGTATTCTGAACAGAAGGATTCCAGCCACTGGGTAAACTACAAGCCCCACTGTGCCTAACAGGAACGAGCCTTACATGTTTCTAAATCCAAAGCTTGGGGATAAAGTCCCATAGGCTTTGACTAGATGACTACAGAAATTCACAGGAGAGTGATATGGGGGTGGAAGGTGATTATGGTGGGGCAGATCCAAATTCTAAAGCTGAGATGCAGAGCCTTAGGGCAGGTAGCCCTGGGGGTGGTGAGCACTACCCTCTTCCTTCTTTATACATGCATTCAGTTTCTCTTCCGTCTTTCATCACAGTTTGAGCCATTACCACTAGTTCAACAAATTACCTCGAGAAGTACTGAAGAGATAACTATTTCTGAAGAATGTGCCCCAGAGAAGTAACTGCACTTTATGCTCCCTCCCAGCTATGCTTCTGCTTCTTCAGGTTCCTGGATGAGATGCCTAGATTCCCTTAAAATCGTATCTCACCCCTCAATGAGTTCTAAACGTGAAAGGCCAAAAAACTCAGGCAGGACTATGAAGTCAAAGGAGCTTGAGAAAGTTAACTGCAGACCTCTCAGTAGAAATCACCTATTCCAGTAGAGCTGAAGGGTGTAAGATATTCCTTTACATTTCAGAATGCAGAGACAACTCCCCAGTTTGGGAAAGCCTCCAAGGAATTTTAAGCACAGGCTCTTAGAGGAATCTGGCTCTCCTTTTACAAATATGTAGACTCCAGCATTCAATCTACCAAAGACCTTAAGTTTCAGGAAGGCAGTGAAACCCATGCTTACATATTCCTCCATGCCTTTCCCACACTCTACCTGCCCATTCACGGTCCCCAATGATGATTCGACCACAGAGGTCACACATATGGTAACTTCTCTTGTTCTCAGTTTCATTGAATGGCATCTTCATTGGAGCAACTGCAGGCTTGTGGCCCTAAAAACAAGGAGGCAGAGAGAGGGAGAAGAATCAATTCAGAGATTTGGGTATAATTCTCTGATATTAAGGGAGTGGGATTTTCCCAAGTTTCCTTTTTCACACCCAGTGGAGCAGGTAGGCTGTAAACAAATTTTAAGCAACAACCTTTCTTTTTTTTTGACACAGGGGATTGAATCTAGGGGTGCTTAACTACTGAGCCACATTCCCTGCCCTTTTTATTTTTTATTTGAGACAAGATCTTGCTAAATTCCTTAGGGCTTCACAAAGGTGCTGAGGGTGGCTTTGAACTTATGATCCTCCTGCCTCAGCCTCCTGAGCTGTTGGGATTACAGGTGTGTGTCACTGTGTCCAGCTAGCAGTAACCTTTCTAAATGTGAAAGTAGAAACACAACCTCCAGGGATCTAAAAGTCACCAGCCCCTCTGCTTTATTCCCTGGAAAAAGAGGCGTGGTCCTCAACATAGTAACAAAAATATCAGTGAAGGAAAAGTGCTTAGAAAATCACAACAAACTATACCATGATTAAAATCACCTGGATGAAACTTTGCACTATATCAAGAGCAGGTTCCAGAACATACTCCTTCCACTTTGAGATATCAGACACCTCTAAGCCGTATACTGGAGGGACACTGGGACCAGGTCCTATGATGACAAAGAAAAGTTGTTAGAGGTCATCCCCCAAGACCCAACCCATTCTGCTCCTAGAACTCTACAACCCTCAAGGGTAACATACAGGGGAAAGGAATAAACATTCTAACCATGCTACTCATCCTACCATAAATATTAACCACAATTCAAATAAGACATATAAGGTTGGGTTTTTTTTGTTCATTTTATTGTTTTCTGTATTGGAGATTGAACCCAGGGGTGCTTTACCACTGAGCTACATCCCCAGCCCTTTTTATTTTTCTAATTTTGAGACAGGGTCTAAGTTTCTGAAACTGGTCTTAAACTTGTGATCCCCTGCCTCAGCCTCCCAAGTCGCTGGGATTATATGTGTACCACTCCTGGCAAGACCTTGAACATTAACTTGTCGCAACCAGTAAGTCTGATTACATAGCCAGAGACTCAGGTGCAGAATCTTCCTAATCAGCCAAGAAATCAAAATGGAGTAACAGCTCCAGTGAACATGGTGTGGGCTACAACATAAAGACAGCACACAATAGGAGGAAATAAATTAAGAGCTTTAAGTGTCTGAGTTCCATGTCATCTTACAACTACAGCACTCTGTGGCAAGAGAGTTTTCAGCTTTCTTTAGGAGCAGATATTAGTCTTAGGGAGTGTATATCCCTCCAGTAGCCTAGTATTCACGAAAATCCTTGACAGCATGCTGGTGACTATGGGCTAGGAACAACAGTATGAGCCAGTGAGCTGCAGAATCTGAGAACTACAAGCATGCTCTGGAATTAGTCTAGCTGAACTTCTTTTAAAAGCCTGCTCTAGAGGAGTATTCAAGAAATACCCACTGATAAATACTTCTGAATGGCGATGTAGCTGAAGGTAGCAAAGAGTATAGCTGCAGGCATTTCACCCAACTGAGCAAACCATGTAGCAGGACTTTAGTCTCTGCTGGTAGCTTCCTCAGTCAATAGACAAACTAAATTGCTTTCTGCAGGCAGGTGAAGTCAGTTGACTAAAGGCAAAGAGCATCACCCAATGGTCAAAAAACATCAAAGGCATCAGAATGCCAACGTCTGGCAGGTGCTGGCCTTTTGATTGTGCCAACCACAAATAAGATTCTTTATAACTAGACTGGGCTGCACCTGCCACCATACGGAAAGGTGAGACTGGGAGGGTGCAGGCGGCACCCACAGTACACCTGGCCTTGGCTAAGCTCTGCACCTGTTTCCAGGCCACTCTACATTTTCCTTTCTCCTCTAAGTCCTTTGTTGGGCTTCTGTGCCCTGTCTAAGCACCTTTCAACAAGTTCTCGGCTCCCAGCTGCTATTTCTGGCTTGGTTCCAAGGCCAAGCTGGGGTGGGGAAGTCCTTCTGGCTCCTTGCCAGAACCTTATCCCAGCAGACCAGCCCTGGCCAATCACATGTGGCTCCTGACTTATAGAGCAGCTGTGCCTTTCACTCTAGCACCAGGACTGTGCTGGCACATACACGAATGAGGAACAGGCATATGACACTCTGTGCTATCAACCCCTCCCCTCGGGGATAGGGGAGTGGCTGTGGCTTTACCCCAGGAGGAAGTTCCAAATTATTACAAACAAGCCTTTTGTTACACTTATTGTCAGACTTGGGAAGAGAAACTGCACTTGATATTTGTAGTACTGAACTTAAACTTCAAATGACATGAAGACTTCCCCTCTATCATGACATGTAGGGAAAAGAACACATGTAGAAGAAAGCAATCCAGTGGTCTACAATATGGATCAAGGTATTTATGTGTTCAGAGCATACACACACACTAAGGAGCAAAGGTGTCAGTGGGCCTTTACTGTAACTGAAAGCAAACGTCTACTGACAAACAGTAAATAGAGGATGATTCACTAGTATATTTAAAACGTATCCACAAGATAAAAATGGAGTTTCACTTAATCTCCTTTAAGCTCATAAGTACATAAATTTCTTAACAAGGCCCAATAGTAATGCTGTCTAGCTAACAGTATAACTAAAAGAAACAAGAGTGTAGATTTTGGAGTCAGATCTGCATTCAATCTCTACTGCTGGAGGATTTGAGGCAAGTTATTTAACTTCTTCAGGCCTTCATTTTCTCATCTATAAAAAGAAAAGACTAATCCCTACCTTTGAAGGTTCAATAATACATGTACACCACCAAATTCAGTGCCAAAGACACAGTATAGAGTCAATGAATGAGAATTTTCTTCCTCTTCACTTAATAGATCTGCTCAACTAAAATTTCAATTGAAACAACTTAAGCACTATGTCTGACTAAAAAAGAGGCTGGAATAAGTGGTGAAGGTTTTGCCCCTACCCCATACTAGAGATTGAATCCAGGAACACTTCACCATTGAGCTATATCCTCAGCCCTTTCTGAAACTTTTTTTTTTTTGAGACAGGGTCTTGCTCAGTTGCCAGGGCTGGCTTCAAAGTTGGAATCTTCCTGCATCAGTCTTCTGAGTAGCTGGGATCATAGGTGAGCATCATCACACCCAGCAAGGTTTTACAATTTTATAATAATCATCTGGCCCAAGAACCATTTTAATTAGGAAAGCTCTTAACAGGAGCTTTAGAACATCAGAATTCTGATTGTTCTTAAGTGCAAAACTAAAGCTAAAATCAGCACCAAACATCAACTCTGCCAAAGATGTTGCTATTTTACTCTTACCTATTTGCGGCCAGTACCATCTGGTCAAGGGATAAAGAATACTCCTCAATGGAAACATTATTTTTTTCTGAGATGTCACAAAAAAATACCCCTGAAAAATCATTTTTTCAGGAATATTAAGTTTAATTTCAATACTACATAATACATACTCTCCCAGGTCAGGTCCCAAATCTTAGAACAGGTCTGACCCTAAAGTTCACTTTCTAGGTGCTCAGGGGATACCTATATTCTATAAAAAATGTGGGCTCATGGAATAAAGATAAACATGAGACTTACTGCTCAAAAACCGGTTTTTAACCCATCGGTTTTGCTTCCGGGCGTATCTCTTAGTTACTTGTTTCAGAGCCTCAATACCTGAAAGATATGGTAGACATAGGAATATCTAGGTAAGTACATTTTTCCCCATGAAAAGGTAGGTCCTCCCAGCCCAGCAGCAGAGAAAATCAGCACAATGTTAGCTTGATGGATGACAATCTCAATTCTGAGCTGAAGGTAATTTGGGACTCTTCTAGCCTCAGCTCTTGCTCAGACCATACCAGCAGGGTATTTCTGTCACCCAAGGATGTCCAAAACTAGGTTAGATGGAGGAATTCACACCTTTCTTTAGTAGCTGGTTACTAGTCTCTGGTGTGCATTTTCCCTCAGTGATCAGGTACTCGTGAAATTCCTTGAAGCCAATTGATTGGAAGATACCATGTTGATAGTCCTGGCTGGGAACAGGAGAGCATCAGCAGATGAGCCATTGCCTCTGAAAGCTAGCAGGACCTTGGAAATGATCTAGTTCAGCCATTTCATTTCATTTCATAGAGCCATTTCATTTCATTTCATAGGAAATTGAGATCCTGAGTGGTTCCTGACTTTGAAATTCTCCCTCCACCACCCCACTATCTCCCAAATTACTTCCTTGTAAAGTAACTCCTTTGAATGTCTAAAAGATGAGAAAATTGCAACTGTAACAAGTACACTAAACCTTCTTTCAAAAAACTTGCCAATTCCAAGGACAAAGGCTAATAAACAAGTAGATCCAAAACCAGGATTGTATCTATGGTCTTTCCACCATAGACAAGGGATGGGAGTAAATCAGAGTAATAGCCAAATCCTCACCTATTTTCTGAAATGTTCTGATTATAACGTCGGTGAAAATCTCTTAGTTCTTCCAAAAGCCCAGCAGTAAGCATGTCATCCACTCTCTTATCCAAGCGCTCATCTAGAACTTGAATCATATTAGCCCATGAACCAGCAACACATTGCAGGTACCTACTATACACTTACATGATGAATAAACAGGCTGTCATGGAGAAGAAAATGTGTTCAAATGGAAGAAAGAATTCCGATTTCAAAGATTTTATATTTCATGTTATATTTACTCACACTTCAACAACTCTAACTAAAAACAGTATTCTGCTATCATGTATATATTATTGTAATATATCATATAATATATTCTGTATATATCTTGTATATATCATGTATATATCATGTAATATATTCTACTATCATGTATATCTAATTAAAAACAGATTTTATAATATTTCATGTTATATTTACTCACACTTCAACAACTCTAAATAAAAACAGCCAGAATGGGGCTGGGGTCGTGGCTTAGTGGTAGAGCGCTTGACTCTACCACATGGGGCACTGGGTTCGATCCTCAGCACCACATATAAATAAATAAATAAATAAAATAAAGATATTGTGTCCATCTACAACTAAAAAAAATATTTTAAAAAAAATAGCCAGAATGAAGCACATATACTCTCATTATATAAAGCAAAAACATATAATTATAGGTATTATGAAGGATATTATTATATGAAATATATATTCATTTTTTTTAGAGGCAGCTGAGGGTCCCTGGTTTACCTTGATTAATTTTGGTCATTGCCTGGCACAGTGGCGCACGCCTGTAATCTCAGCACTTTGGGAGGCTGAGACAGAAGGATCGCGAGTTCTAAGCCAGCCTCAGCAATGGCGAGGCTCTAAGCAACTCAGTGAGACCCTGTCTCTACATAAAACACAAAACAGCTGGAGATGTGGCTCAGTGGTCGAGTGCCCCTGAGTTTAATCCCTGGTGCCAAAAAAAAAAAAATTTTTTTTGGTTATTGTATTTGTTCATCTAACTTTGTATTACTTTCCATTAAGAACCCCCAGATGACTAGAGAATATCATGCTAAATGAAATAAGCCAATCCCAAAAAACTGAAGGCTGAATGTTTTCTCTAATATGCAGATACTAATTTCACAATAAGTGGGGGAGAGAAGGAGAACGGAAGTACTTTGGATTAGAAAAACGGGAATGTAAAGGGGAATGGGAATAGGAAAGAGTAGAATGAATGAGACATTACTATCCTATGTGCATATATGATTACACGACCAATGTAATTCTACATCATATATAACCAGAAGAATGAGACGTTATATTCCATATATGTATAACATGTCTAAATACAAAAATATATTCTGCTATCATGTATATCTAATTAAAACAAATTCTAAAATATTTAAAAAAAAGAAAAAGAATCCCCCAGATGATACCCTGGATAAGAATGAGGAACTTTAATACAAAATCATCCTAGGTTATCCTGAACTGAGACAGATAAAGTACCAAGGAGGGAGAGGTCATAATCATTCAGATATGGTGGCCAATAACAGGTTTATTATGAATCAAATACTATTATTTTATGATGAATTATAGCACAGGCTTTTATTTACAAAAATGTCATTATTAAAAATTACCTTTTTCTAAAAACTCAAAACAGAATAATTTAACAACAGATTTTCACCATTTCAGTTTTGCTCTTCTCTTTTTTAATTTTTTTTTAGTTGTAGATGGACACAATATCTTTATTTTATTTATGTATTTTTATGTGGTGCTGAGGATTGAACCCAGTGCCTCATGCGTACGAGGCGAGTGCTCTGCCACTGAGCCACAACTCCAGCCCTCAGTTTGGCTCTTCTACATCTCTATCATTGCCATTTCTTGGCCCGCAATAATAGTAACCTTTCTTCCTCCTACAAAGTTTTCATTTATTAAGGACTTACCATGTGCACCAAGGCACATTCTGGGCACTTTGTATGTATTTTACTCATATATTCACTTATTTTGCAGCATTAGGAATCAAAGCCAGGGCTTTGGACATAGCAAACAAGCACCCTACCACTGAGTCACCCACTCCCACAACTTTGTATGTATTAGTTTATATAATCCTCAATGGTGCTATGAGATATAAATATCTCCCTTTTGTGAGAGAGTTGGGGCACAGAAAGGTAAACCAACTTGTCTCAAAAACTCACATAAGTAGAAGATGATGGAGCAAGAATCTGAAATTAGTATGCCTCAGAACCTGTACTTTTAATTACTACATAACACTACCTATCTACATAATAATCTCATCTTCCTAGTCCTAGCTCACAGGCTACCTTTATAAATTGATCCCTAACTCCCCCTAGAAGAATGCTCATCATCCCTCCTCTGTGGTTCCACAGCGCTCTGAGTATATCTCTTATTCATCTCTTAAACCCAAGAACTACAAAGAGTACTCGGGTACTCAGCACTTCACTGAATGCTTACTGAATGTTTGCTGGATGAGTAAGTTACTACAACCACAGGGCATTATTATATTTTAGCAACAAAAATACCATCAGGCAAGCTAACTAATCACAATATCCATTTTTCAGGCCTACTACTTCTAGAATAATTAGTAATCCAGCCTCCAGCCAACTCTGAGGTCAGACCTCCTTCCAGAGGAAGCCTTCGTCCTTTCTTTCTCTTTCTCCTTTGAAACTTCCCTGGTTGGCACTTTCTTTCCCATTGCACTCATCCCCTCCTTTCTTACCCCTGGCATATTATCCTAGTACCAGTGCTGCCCTTCCTGCCTTTCTAGACAGACAACTAGGAGAATGGCACTGCATCTAAGACAATGAATAATAATAGTGATAATAAACTTAATGGCTAACATTAGTTTAGTGCTTATTATGAGCCATTCATAGTTCCAAGCATTTTATATACTATACAGTAACTTAGTTCTACCTCAGGTGGTCTCTAAGACAAAGGCTTTTACCTGTTTGGTCAGCATAAAGCCAAAGGATGCAAGGGTTAGGAAACTTCAGAGGGCCTCCAAGAGGACCACCGCCTTCCTCTGCATGTTGACGATGAAGAAATTCACTATGAGAGATTCCTGTTTCTTCAAACACTTGCAAGCTCCTAAGTTGTTTCAAAGGAGATGAGGGAACCCATAAAAACCATTAGGAAATATTCACGCTTAAGTGAAACAAGGAGAAAAGCTGTATATAAGAGAAAGCCTCATTTTCATTTTCATTGCATAAGTCTCGCAAAACAAGGTCCAGAATTACTCCATTCCTATAGCTATGCAAAAAGAATTCTAAAGAAAATTCTAAGTAAATGAGAAATACTACTATTCTTCTACATATGCATTCTAGAATCAGTAAATAGGTTCAGAAACTACAAGTTTCTTCTACATAAATAGAATAGGACTCACTCACTTTCAAGTGAGCAGTAAAAGAGCTTATTTGGGACAGTTTGTACAAGCTAACAAGTCTGGTCTCGCTGGAGTGCCTTTCCCACAGTATAAAAGTATGCTGTATATCCAGCTCATCAACTTTCTTCTTAAATATGTCTAAAATTAATGAGGAATGCTCCTGACTAATCCAGTACTCTATTAGCACAAAGAGCATCAAAGAAAGAACCATCCACGTCTGTGTGGATTATATTATGCAGCACAGGTAACTGAACTCCCAAATCTATACTCCACCACTCTGGGTGATTGCAATTTATCAGCTTGAAAGTGATCCTTCCCTTCCTGACCCAATTCCACTTCCTAAAACCCAAACACAAGAGTAGAGGCCCCTTGTCTTTCAGTACTAATGGTCAAAGAGGATCTATAACAGGAAGGAAAAAAATGTAACAGAGGGCTAGGGAGAGGCTCAGTGGTAAAGCCCTTGTCTGGCAATGCATAAGGCCCTGAATTAAATCCCAGCACACATGAAAAAGGCAAATGTAAAGAATACCACACTTATCTAGAGTTTAGACTACAAACTCAACCCTAAAGAAAAATAAAAAGTCCTTCAGACAGGTGTAATGGCACATGCCTATAATCCCAGCTACTCAGGAGACTAAGGCCGGAGGACTGCAGATTCAAGTCCAGCCTGGGCAACTTAAACCCTCTTAAAAAATTTTTACAAAGAGTTAGGGGTATAGCTAGCCTAATGGTAAAGCATTTTTCTAGCATGGATAAGGCCTTGGATTTGATCCTCATTACTGCCAAAAACAAACAAACAAATCTGTTCTCCAATCCTCTCTAAAGAATAGACTCTATCTGGGCACAGTGACACACACCTAGAATTCCAGCAATCAGGAAACTGAGGCAGGAGGATAGCAAGTCTGAGGCCAGCCTAGGCAACTTAGCAAAACCCTATCTCAAAAGAAAAAATTAAAAGGGCTCAGGGTGTATCTCAGTGGCCAAGTACCCCTGGGTTTAATCCCTGGTACCACAAAAAATAAAAATAAAAAAAAATTTAAAAAAGGAGAGATTCTAGAACTCCTCTTGCAAACTAGTAACCCCTACTATGGTATAACTCTCATGTTCAGTACTAGTATAGAAGCAGCAAATACAGAGAGGTGATAGGAAAGAAAGAAACTGATTCATCAAAGGAGAAAATAATAAAAATCAAACTCATGTCATAAAATTTAAAAAAAAGAATATAAAAATGAATGTTCATCATTGTGTTATTGACTTTTATAAAAATTGAAAGATTTCTATTAAAATGCTTCAAATACAATGTTTGGATACAGCAAAGTATAAACTTGATTAATCCAGAACATGCACTCTTATCAGGATGACACTGCCTTCAAAGGGGTAAATAAAACTTACAATGGTGCGTGGCACTCCAAAGGACAACCCTCCCTGAAAAGATCTTATTATATGTGTATATGAAAGGAGGTGGGGAATGCTCGTAATTGAACCCAAGGATACTCTACCAAGGTATATCCCTAGCCCTTTTTAAAGTTGCCCTGGGATTGCAGGCATTCACCATCACACTCAGCTTCAAGACCTTATTCTTTAGTGTGAAATTTCTTTCACCAGAGGGAATAGGGGGTTTATAATTAGAAAAAAAAAGTTCTAAAAAGGTTTCTGGAGGGCAGAATAATGAAAAAACAATTAAGAAACACTGATCTAGGGGCTGGGATTATGGCGCAGTGGTAGCATGCTCGCCTAGTGCGCATAAGGCACTGGGTTCGATCCTCAGCACCACATAAAAGTAAAATAAAGATATTCTGTCACCTACAACTAAAAAAATAAACATTAAAAAAAAAAAAAAGAAACACTGATCTAGAAAAATCACTTGAGTGGAATACCTTATAACCCCTATCAATACCAGATATTACTATAATACTTAATCTGTATAACCATCCATATTACTAAGTCCTTCACTAGATGTTTCACTTTGCCAGATGCGATAATCACTCCCAACACTGCAGAAAAACAAAGGTAACATATGAGGCTGCAATTCCAAAAAAACCTAAGAAAACATGACCTTATGAGTTCATTCACCATCTCTGTTCCCTACAAAAGAAAGTCTCCATGTACAAAGGTGAGCTGAGCTATGAGACAGTTTATAAAATCCACCTCCCACTGGGAAAGCTGCTGGGGCAGAATTCAGCATTGCACAATCAATTATGAAACCCCAATCACAATGTAAACGGATTGCATGCCAGAAAAAATTTATATGAAAACTGTTATACAAGCAAAGATCAAATAGAAAATGAAGCAAGATTACATAGGCCCTAGGGGAAAATGATATTGTACTATGCATTTAAGATGTAACAACAAAGCAGGATACAACTATTTATTGAGGGAGTTGGGCTGAGGCAGGAACTCAGGGCCTCTTAAACTGCTGAGCTGGAACAACACATCAATCTCCCCTTACTGCTATTACCAAGCCTCTCTGTCACCCAGGTAAACTGACCATCTCACTACCCTTCAACTCTAAAAGAATTCCAGGGCAGCAGGCCCAGTCTTTCTTACCTGGCCACTTTGCGCTTGTCATGTGGGTGTAACTTGGCAGCCATTTCTGGGTCCACCTGGCTCAGACGTTTGTGGAGTACATAACCATCCTCCTTTTCAAGCTCCACTTTCCGGTCAACCGCTTTCTCAGTGCCCATCTCTTGGGGCTATTAAATGAAGGTTTAGAGTAAATTTAATTCAACAATTCAATAAACACTAAGATAGCATATGTGCCAGGCACTTTGCTCAGTGTTAGGAATACAGAATAGAGATGAATCAGATCTTACCATATGGTGAAAGAGACAGATCATAAATCAAAAATTCCAATACGCTGTGTTAAGTGCTGTTGAGACCCACAGCAAAGAGGAAGGAGGGCTTACTGCATAGGGAGGTACTCATCTACCCTTGCTTTCATGTCATAAGCACAAACAGGTACCAGGGCTATCACATCTATTTTAACATATCCAGGAATCTAGCCCACACAGCAGACTAGAATTGCCAGAACATTACCATATGTAAAGTCTTACTCTACACAGTAGCATCTCCACAAGAAAGGTCAGTGATGGACATCTCTCAGACACAGATACTGTGCTGCCAGCTAGGAAATGCTGAATCAGACTAATGGACGGTTAATTTACATGGAGATGCTAATTAATCCACAGAATATTTTTCCCACACATAGCCCGTGCCCTTAGGCCAGCCTTGAGGAGCACACTTCGAATATGAAGGTGGCATTTGCTTCAGAATATTAAGTAGGAAAATTACAGTTGCTGAGTACAAGAAATAGGCAAGAAGCCAGGTGCGATGGCACACGTCTGTAATCCCAGCACTTTGGGAGGCTGAGACACGAGAATCGTGAGTTCAAAGCCAGCCTCAGCAATGGCGAGGCTCTAAACAACTCAGTGAGACCCCATCTCTACATAAAACACAAAATAGGGCTGGGATGTGGCTCAGTGGTTGAGTACCCCTGAGTTCACTCCCTGGTACTAAAAAAAAAGAAAAGAAATAGGCAAGAGTCAACTTTCTTCCCACTAAAACTAGCTGGCATGAAAAAGGAACTCATTTACTCAGTGAGTTACAAGGAAACTAAACATACCTTGGTATTAACAAGAACTTTCCAGAGCAGAGACTCAATGTAATAATTGGTTCCTCCCACGACAATAGGAATTTTGTCTCGAGCAAATATATCTTCAATGTGAACATTAAGAAAGACATCACAATATTTAATATTTTTTAAATATCATTTTTAAGTTGTAGATGGACACAATATCTTTATTTTTATGTGGTGCTGAGGATCAAACCCAGTGCCTCATGCATGTGAGGCAAGAGCTCTACCACTGAGCTACAACCCCAGCCCACAATATTTAATATTAAGAAGAGAATCCTGCCAGGTGTGGCAGTGCACACCTGTAATTCAAGTTACTGGGAGGCTGAAGAAGGAGGATTCCAATTTCAAGACCAGCACTGGCACCTTAGCAAGACCCTGCCTCAAAATGAAAAATAAAAAGAGCTGGGGGATGTGTAACTCAGTGGTACAGTACATCTCGGTTCAATCCCTGGTACTGTTAAAAAAACAGAGAGAAGTCTGACTCACTTGGTAAATGAAGTATTAGCAAGAAAAGCATATTTGTTTGTCTGCAGAGGTAGAAACCAAAATGAATTGATACCAGCTTGGAACATTTCCTGTAAGTTCAGAATCATTTCCAATTAGCTCTGGAGGCACTTATATAAACCAGAGACAAATGCATGATGGTAATTCCTTCCAGTTCTAT
Source organism: Xerus rutilus (assembly GCA_028644305.1). Taxonomy (NCBI): domain Eukaryota; kingdom Metazoa; phylum Chordata; class Mammalia; order Rodentia; family Sciuridae; genus Xerus; species Xerus rutilus. The sequence goes on from CM053400.1 coordinate 27,289,351, forward strand.
AACTTTCTAGTGGAAACTGCTCAGAAAGCCACCAAGGTGACATCCATTGTGAGACTTTTGCCTTCTAAGGAAAAATACAACCTGGTTTCTCTAAGCCATAGTTCTTAGCCTGTTTTTATCATTATGTGTTAGCAATAAACATTTTAGCCATTTGAGACCTCACTAGATAAACTGAGAAGCACAAGTTCTAAAACAAATAGACATCAATTTCCAAGTTCCAGTTCTTGGGCAAGTTCTCAACACTGAACTTCAGTTTTCCCCTCTGTAAAACCCCATGAGTTCTTATGAACATTAAGTATAACAATGTATAGATATAAAGCCCCTACAATAGTGACATTAGTCACTATTAGTCTCAAAAAATAAAAAGAGCTGGTGACGTAGCTCACTGGTAAAGCACCTCGGGGTTCAATCCCTAGTACTACTACTACTACTAATAATAATAATAATGACAAAAACAACGTAGTAAAATAAAACTTCAATTATATAATATAATTAACAAAGGGAAAGGGAACAAGGAAAAGAAGAGAGGAAAATTGATAGGATACCAGAAGTAGAGAGAGTAGAAAACGGGGAAGGAAATATAATTGAAAGTATTAGATGGGAAAAGGGTTAACTTGTCTGCCCAAGTCATGAAACTACTGTAACCTTGGGCAAAATTCTTCTCTTTGTACCTTAATTTGACAAGTACGTTCACTTGTCAAATTAAGAAAGCTAACTGACTGAGGGTAGAGGTAGAGTACCCGCCTAGCATGCACAAGGCCCTGGCTGGATCCCCAGCATCATCAAAAAAGAAGACTGACTGAGCCAGGGGGTTGTGGGTCGGCGTAGCTTCTAGCCATTCAGGAGGCTGAGGCAAGAGGATCACTTGAGCCCAAGAGTTGAGGCCAGTCTGAGCAACACATAGACCCTATCACAAACAAAACCAAAGCTGACCTTTTTTTTTTCTAGAACATATGAGAATTTAATATGATGTAAATGTTTTTTTTAATTTAGTCACGAAAAAACTTTATTAATTTATAGAATAAGAGTTAATCATCAGGGGGCTGGGATTGTGGCGCAGTGGTAGCGTGCTCGCCTAGCATGTGTGAGGCACTGGGTTCGATCCTCAGCACCACATAAAAATAAAATAAAGATATTCTGTCCACCTACAACTAAAAAAATAAATAAATTAAAAAAAAAAAAAAAGAGTTAATCATCGGGCTGGGATTATAGCTAGTGGTAGAGTGCTTGCTTTGCATGCGTGAGGCACTGGGTTCCATCCTCAGCACCACATAAAATAAATAAAGATATTGTGTCCATCTACAACTAAAAAAAATATTTTAAAAAAAAGTTAATCATCTAAGGAAATAAATTAGAATCCTCAATATACCAAAATAAAGAACATGGATTAAAAAACAAAATAAAAATCTTAAAATATGTACTAGACTAAATAGATTATCTATAATAGAGAAGATCTTCACTAAGATAGAAAACATAAATCTGCAAAAGAAAAATAAACATCAATTTATAAAAATTAACAACTTTGCTAAGGCAAAAGATGCATTTAAACAAAGGCCATGAATGCATAAATGGTGTATTTGGAAATAAAAAAAGAATATAATAAAAAAAAACATACACAGTGATGATGCTATGATTTGCACGTGTCTCCCAAAATTCACATGCTGTAAGCTTGTTCTCCTGTGCAGCAGTGTTAGAAGGTCAGACATTTTGAGAGGTATCATGAAAATTCTGCTAGCATGAATGGATAAATGAACTATGAGGACTTGCAGAAATGAGTCTTGTTTATTTTGTTCTTCTAATGCGATGACATAATATTTCCCCTCAAAATACACCCTACTAGCTGGGTGCAGTGGCACTTTTGGGAGGCTGAGACAGGAGAATCGTGAGTTCAAAGCCAGCCTCAGCAACGGTGAGATGCTAAACAACTTAGTGAGCTCCTGTCTCTACATAAAACACAAAATAGGGCTGAGGATGTGGCTCAGTGGTCGAGTACCCCTGAGTTCAATCCCTGGTACCAAAAAAAAAAAAAAAAAAAAAAAAAAAAAAAAAAAGCACCCTACTGCATGTGTATATTCAAAACAACAAATTAAAAAAAAGATAATACATCATTGAAGGTGCCATCTTGGAAGCAACGAGATAAAATCCTAATATTTAAGTGCCATCATCTTGGACCTTTAAAGGCTGATTTATTTTAAGGTACTTTCAGTCTGATGTTCTGAATCTAGGCTTTTACCAAAATTCACAAATTTAGCCTAAAAGTGATCTAATGAAGTCTCCCCCTGTTGGTTCTGTCCTTTAAAAATCTTAATTAGCTCTTCATTTTGTATCAGTTGTCTTATAGCAACAACTTACATCTGATATGTATTAATCTGTAACTAGCTTTCACATACATTATCTCATCTGATACAAGAGCCTTGTAAAGTAGGTCGAGCAAGTATTATTATCTGCATTCTAATCTCTGTCCATTTGATAGGCAAAAAAATTCCCACATTATTTCATTTGCATGCCCCTGGTTAACAGGAAGGGTAAGCCTTTTTCATGTTTATCACCATATGTATTTCTTCCTTTGTGAATTATTGCTCATGCCCTTTAGTATTTTTCATATTGATTCACAAGAGTTCTTTATAAATATTAGGAGTAGGATATCAGGTAAAACACATGCCTAGGCACACATGAAACCCTAGGTTTAATTCCCAGCATATATATAATATGCATACTATTGCCTTTCTTGTGTTACAGTTATTTTCCCCTAGGTTTATAGTCTGTTCTTTTTTTATTTTTCGGTATCAGGGATTGAACCCAGGGGCACTTTACCACTGAGCCACATGCCTAGCCCTTTTTATTTTGAGACAAGGTCTCACTAAGTTGCTTTGCTAAATTGCTGAGGCTGGCTTTGAACTTGCAATGCTCTTGCCTCAACCTCCAAAGCTGTGGGATTACAGGCATGCCCTGGCTGTAGTCTATTCAAAGAATATATGTAACACATGTAAATTATGAAGCCTAGTAATATAACACTCACAAATCAAGAAATGGAGTACTCCCAATTACTTGAAGCCTCCTGTATATTCATTCCCATCCCAACTTCTCCTTCTCTTAAAGAGAACTGCCATTTTGAAACTGCTCCGGTTTTTTAGTTTTGTTTTTCATCATCCTTCATTTTTCTTATATTAGTACTGGTATGTATGTATCCCTGATACGTAAGTATTGATTAATTTGCTTATTTTGCAATCTTTGTAGTTTATCATGCAATGACAGAGACACGTATCCTTCTGTAATTTCCACATTTATATTGTTTCTGAGATTCTTTCATGTTGACTGATGCATGTAGCTGCAATTTATTAAATTTCACTCTTATAAAGTACTTAGCTCACGAGTAAAGCAAATTTTATACATTCTTCTATAAATGGAAATTGGGTGTTTATTGCTTTTGCTATGAAGTGCTATATTGTTATAATAAAATTTACCAAATACCCCCTGATATACTTGTGTCAAGAGTTTTTCTAGGGTATATACCTACATGTTTGATTGACATACATTCTCATTAATACAAAGGTTTAATTCACATATTCAGATCAAGCTATTTTTTTAAATATTTTTTAGTTGTAAATGGACACAATATCTTTATTTATTTTTATGTGGTGCTGAGGATCGAACCCAGTGCCTCACGCATGCAAGGCAAGCGCTCTACCAGTGAGCTACAATCCCAGCCTCTTTTTTTATTTTTAATGTATCAACAAAGCCGTTCCCTACTCTAAAATCACAAAACTACTCAAATCAATTGTATATACTCCCATTTGTATCAAAGTTTCATTATAAGTACCTACATTTAACTTTAAAATTTATCTGGAATTTATTATGCCACATGTAAAGCATCACATATAATGAGTATCTGACTTGTTTTGTGGTACTGGGGATTGAATTCAGGGGTGCCCTAGCACTGAGCTATGTCCCAAGCCTTATTTATTTATCTATTTACCCATGTATTTATGTATTTTCTGGTATTGAGGATTGAACCCAGAGCACCTTACTACTGAGCTACATCTCCAGCCCTTTCCTTTGAGACAAGGTTTGGCTAAATTGCCCATACTAGCCTTGAACTTGCAGTCCTCCTGCCTCAGCCTCCTGAGTAGCTGGGATTACAGGTGTGTGCCATCATGCCCAGCTAGGACCTGATTTTATTTTTCTAAAACAATTAACTTCCAGGAACAATTATTAACTACCTCATTATTTCTCTATTGTTCTGAAATGACACCTTAATTGTAAGAAAAATATATACATTCATTTAATCTGCAATGGCTTTTCTATTCTGTGGCATAATTTATCTAGTATTATATAAATTCCATGCTATTATAATTGTTATGACTTTTTAATATAATTCAATATCTGGCAGTTCAAATGTTAAAAGCATTCTTTATTTTAAAACATAAGTCTCTTCATATTTTTGTTTTTCAAAAATTTCTTAGTTTACTCCAGAACTACTTTTTCTAGTCTTCCCCTGCTCAATAATCCCTTTGAAATTTTAACTGTTACTTCATTATATTTATAAATTAATTTTGTATCCCCACTTAAAAGGGATACAAAAACAAACTCACTGGAGTTAAGTATTTAGTTATTTACTAAATAAAATAAGTAAATTTTATTCACTCAATAAAATTCACACAGTCAAAAGAGGTAGTTATAGGACTAAGACATACATTTTCTGATTCCTAAATCAGTGTTCTAGCCAGGCACGGTGGCGCAAGCCTGTAACCCCAGCACTTAGGGAGGCTGAGACAGGAGAATCACGAGTTCAAAGCCAGCCTCAGCAACGGCGAGGCGCTAAGCAACTCAGTGAGACCCTGTCTCTACATAAAACACAAAATAGGGCTGAGGATGTGACTCAGTGGTCGAGTGCCCCTGAGTTCAATCTCCAGTATCCCCCCCCCCAAAAAAAATCAGTGTTCTTATCATTAAAACAGTTTTTCTCCATTTTTAATGTAGCAATTTTTATTAAGAGTCATCTGGGGGGCTGGGATTGTAGCTCAGTGGTAGAGCGCTTGCCTCGTATGCGTGAGGCCCTGGGTTCGATCCTCGGCACCACATACAAAGCAATAAAATAAAGACATTGATCCATCAACAACTAAAAAACTATTAAAAAAAAAAAAGAGTCATCTGGGGGCTGGGGCTGTAGCTCAGCGGTAGAGCGTTTGCCTAGCATGCGTGAGGCACTGGGTTCAATCCTCAGCACCACATATAAATAATAAATGAATAAAATAAAGATCTATCAACAACTAAAAAAAAAAAAAAAGTCATCTGGACCTCTTATTATAATGTAGATTCTGATATAGTAAGTCTACAATAAAACTCAATATTCAGCATTTCTAACCATTTCCAAGTGGATGCTGATGCCATAGTCTAAGGATAAGACTGAGAAGCAACATCACTTTATCTTTCAATCCACACAGATCCACACAGATGGTGACATTAACTACTGGTGGTGAGGTCTTGGGTGTGCCTGCTTAGAAGAAACTGCCACCAAAAGAAAAGCTCTTTCTTGGCTTAGGCTTCTTTGCACCCACCAAGCCTAGTTGCTGTCTTTCCTTAAGGATATCAGAGCAGTTGCTTTGTTCCTGAAGTCCACCACTGTGTAATTGGTCACAAGAGGATCCACGAAGCTGATCATGTGGTGCTGGCAGATTCTCTGTTCTTGGGCAGAAACCTTGTTGGTGATGATATCTAGCCCTTCATAGACCTAAGGGAAAGAAAATTAACGTGAGAAAGTCATCTATCTTCATAAAAGGCACATTTAATGAATGGAAATGATCTATTCCTCCTCCAGCCAAACAACAGACTGACCCAAAGAACCAGGTCTACCCTATGTCTAAGAGCACAGTCATATCCACAAAGCTTAAGTCAAAGAAAGAAGAAAACAGAGCATTGGTTTTCTTATCAAATTGGTGACCAAGTAAGAACTAATTCTGCAAGATTAAAAAGAGGTTCTCCTTGGACACCAGGTGTGGTGGCGTGCACCTATAATCCCAGCAGCTTCAGAGGCCGAGACAGGATTGTGAGTTCAAAGCCAGCCTCAGCAACAGCGAGGCGCTAAGTAACTCAGTGAGACCCTGTCTCTAAATAAAATACAAAACAGGGCTGGAGATATGGCTCAGTGGTTGAGTACCCCTGGGTTCAATCTCTGGTACCAAAAAAAAAGGTTCTCTAGGCCTGAACTTTACACATTTAAAAATGAGTGGGTTGCCAGGCCTGGTAGCTCACGCCTATAATCCCACTAGCTCAGGAGGCTGAGGCAGGAGGATCCTCAAGTTCAAAGCTAGTCTCTGCAACTTAGTGAGGCCCTCAGCAATTTAGTGAGGCCCTATCTCTAAATAAAACATGAAAAGGGCTAGGCACATGGCTCAGGGGTTAAGTGCCCCTGGGGGTTTAACCTTGGTATAAAAAAAAAAAAAAGAATTGAGTAGGTTGTCTTATTTATTCTATTTACCACAAGTCTCCAGAAAGGTAACATTTTGCATTGCTCATAATTCTAACTTCAGAATGCTTAGATATTTCTTGGATTTAAAGGGCTCTAAAAGGTTTTTGGAATTTGTATAAGAATGGTTCCATTTTGTGGAGAAGTGGCCTATCTACAAAGATACATATAAAATATACATGTATACACTTTGAAGTCAGAGCTCCTAATACTACTGTACTCTTGTGGAAACATTGTGATCTATCCAAATTAGTGCTTCAGGGGGTCAGCGCATACAGTCTAAATACTCAAAGGCAATATCCTGTCTGTAAGCTCTTGATCTGCCAATTCAACTAAAAAGTTCAAGTGTACTTTTCTAAATTCAAGGTCTCTGATGGAGAACAGATCTGAAAATACTAGTTTGAAAATAGGAATGAATGCTTTGGGATTAAATGTTCTCTCTGTAATCACTGATTCTACGTGGAGCACTGAATGAACAAATAATAAGTTCCATGGAGCCCACAAAAGATGTTAAAAGCATTTTTTATCTCACATTTCCCTTTACTTATATGGGTGTTAAATAAGTACAGTACAGTGTTATGGTTAGGAGGAAAAACCCTGGCGCCAGGCTGCCTCAGATCAATTCCTAGCTCTGCCACTTACTAGTTATTTGTTCCTGGAGTACTCAGTTACTAACCTTTTGCACCTCAATCCCTCATCAGTAAAATGAAGATAATAATATCTATCTCATAGGACTATTGTAAGGAGTAAATAAATCAATCTATGTAAAATGCACTTAGTACACTGTACTGGTACACTGTAAGCACTATGAGAGGGTCATTATATTAACTATCTGTATTACTAGCACTCATTCCATTACTACTATCATGATAATAACCAGGACAAAGGGAGATACTTTTAGTGTCATTATTTAACACTCTGAAGCCTCTGCTCTCTTAGTTACTAAGATTATTTAACCAGCAAGAATATAAGCTATCTTCAAGTAAATAAAATTGTGAAATAGTAAAATGGAACATAGAAAAACAAACAAGGAAGCCGGGCGCGGTGGCTCACGCTTGTAATCCCAGCACTTAGGAAGGCTGAGACAGGAGAATCGCGAGTTCAAAGCCAGCCTCAGCAATGGCGAGGCACTAAGCAACTCAGTGAGACCCTGTCTCTACATAAAACACAAAATAGGGCTGGAGATGTGGCTCAGGGGTCGAGTGCCCCTGAGTTTAATCCCCGGTACCAAAAAAAAAAAAAAAAGAAAAAAAGAAAAACAAACAAGGGCTGGGGTTGTGGCTTAGTGGTTAAGCGTTTGCCTAGCATGTGTGAGGCACTAGGTTCGATTCTCAGCACCACATATAAATAAATAAAATAAAGGTCTATTGACAACTAAAAAAATATTAAAAAAAAAAAGAAAAAGAAAAACAAACAAAAAAACAACCAGTCCTAGGGGAAGTATCAGCTGACTTTTATCAACTCTCATTCAACCTATGTCTGACAACAGAACTGCATTTTTACATGTAATGGACTCTTAAATCATAGGGTATTGTTTTCTGCCTATCTTGAACAAGAAAGATGTCCTTCTGTCACTATAAAGTGTTGTAGGGGGGCTGGGGTTGTGGCTCAGTGGTAGAGTGCTCACCTAGCATATGTGAGGCACTGGGTTCGATTCTCAGCACCACATATAAATAAAATAAAGGTCTATCAACAACTACAAAAAATATTTAAAAAAAAAAAAATGTTGTAGGGTATATTATACACCAGTGTCTTCCACTGTGCAAATTAAGAAAATCAAAGGCAGGGAAAAAGTTAATTGTGTTCCCCCTCTCTGTTCTCCTACAGTCCTTGGCTCTGCTGTAGCTCAGACTTCCACATGATCCAATTTTAAAGAGCTTACGCAGCAACAACTGGATTTTGCCAATAGAGGATTTCTAAATGCTGGTAAGAATGTTACAATTATAAGGATTCTCATTTTTCACACTAAGATTAATGTTAAGGAAATACGTACTTACAAATGTTCAATTACACGTCCCTCCAAAATGGTAAACTAACATCTCTACAGCATATTTTATCAGAGACCCAAGAGAACTAGATAAACTGTCATCCTGTGATCTACTTTTAGGTATATCTTTTAAAGGCTCTTAAAATGATGAGTTTAGCCAAGCACAGTGGAGCATGCCTGTAATCCTGTGACTTGAGAGGCTGAGGCAGGAGGATTACAAATTCAAGGCCAGCCTCAGCAAGTTAGCAAGATACTGTCTCAGCCAGGTGCAGTGGCACCCGCCTGTAATCCCACGGCTGGGGAGGCAGAAGGATCTCAAGTTCAAAGCCAGCCTCCGCTTAGCAAGGCCCTAAACAACTCAGTGAGACCCTGCCTATCTCTAAATAAAATGTTAAAAAGGTCTGGGGATGTGGTTCAGTGGTTGAGCGCTCCTGGGTCCAATCCCCAGTATGAAAAAAAAAAAAAAAGAAAGAAAAGAAAATCCCATCTCAAAATAAAAAATTTAAAATGCCAAGGATGTAACTCAGTGGTAAAGTACCCCTGGGTTAAATCCCTAGTTTAAAAAAAAAAAAAAAAGACATTGAGTTTAAAAATACACACACATACAATTAATTCTAACAGAAGGCAACACCAGAATTAGGCTCTTTTTATTACTAATTAAAGTGGCCATGGGGCTGGGATTGTGGCTCAATGGTAGAGCGCTTGCCTCGCATGCGTGAGGCACTGGGTTCGATCCTCAGCACCACATAAAAATAAATAAAGATATTGTGTCCATCTACAACTGAAAAAATATTAAAAAAAAAAAAGTGGCCTATTATGCTGTTTAGAGTACACAGAAATGCCAACAAATAACAGGAAAAAAAAGAGTATTAAGGAGCCGGACACGGTGGCGCAAGACTGTAATCCCAGCACTTTGGGAGGCTGAGACAGGAGAATTTCAAGTACAAAGCCAGCCTCAGCAACAGCAAGGCGCTAAGCAATTCAGTGAAACCCTATCTCTACATAAAACACAAAATCAGGCTGGGGATGTGGCTCAGTGGTCGAGTGCCCCTGAGTTCAATCTCCAGTACCAAAAAAAAAAAAAAAGAGTATTAAGGGTTTAAAGAAAGAAAAGTTCTTACTCTTTTTTAAAAAAAATTTTTAGTTGTTGATGGACCTTTATTTTTATTCATTTATTTTTATGAGGCGCTGAGAACTGAACCCAGTGCCTCACATACATAAGGAAAGCCCTCTACCACTGAGCGATGAGCCCAGCCCTTACCCTTAAAATTAACAAATTTAAAACTGTAATGCGTATAAAAATAAAAAATCTTTATTACTAAAGTAAATTGTCATCTTTAAGTGATGTGTTAACTCTTGGCCTCCTTAACCATCAGATTAAAAGGGAAAGGACATAAAGATATGGCTAATACTGACTAGATATCTAATGATAAAGAATTATTGTTGCCAGGCACAGTGATGCATGCCTATAATACCAGCTACTTGGAAGGTGAAAGCAGGAGGATAACAAGTTCAAGGCCAGCTTCAGCAATTTGGCCAGACCCTGACTCAAAATAAGAAATTAACAGGGTTGTGTAACTCAGTGGGAAAGTACTTGTCTAACATGAACAACATAATTACATTAAAAGGGGCTACATTAAAAGATGTAGCACAGTAACTACCAGTAAAATGGCACACAGAAAAAAAGGGAAAGAAAAAGAATTATTATTAATTTTTAGGTATAATATGGTCCTATGGTTATGTATGTCCTTAAATTTAAAGGACTCATGCATGATGGGTGTAGAGCTCCCCAGAACTGCAAAATATAAATAGAGTCCTTAACTTTTAGAGGTATACAGCATATTAAAGAATATATGAAGCCAAGCACAGTGGCACATGCCTGTAACACCAGGGACTGAGGCAGGAGAATTGCAATTTCAAGCCAACCTATGTTAATTTAGCAAGCAAGATCCTGACTCAAAATAGAATAAAAAAGACTGAGAATATAGTTCAGTGGTAGAACATTTCCTTAACATGTCTGAAGCTTTGGGTCCAATTCCCAGTCCTACTTAAAAACAAAAAAATGAGAATGTATGAAAGGAAAATACAGTCATGGGCTGGGGCTGTTAGCTCAGTGGCAGAGCGCTTGCGTAGCATGTGTGAGACACTGGGTTCAATCTTAGCACTGCAGAAAAAATAAATAAAATAAAGGCACGCTGTCCATCTACAATTACAAAAAAAATTTTTTAAAAATATAGTCACATACCACTTAAACTCAGAAATGTATTGTCAAGAGATTTCATCTAGCCGGGCGCGGTGGCGCACACCTGTAATCCCAGCACATAGGGAGGCTGAGAGAAGAACCGTGAGTCCAAAGCCAGCCTCAGCAATGGCGAGGCGCTAAGCAATTAGTGAGACCCTGTCTCTACATAAAACACAAAAAAGGGCTGGGGATGTGGCTCAGTGGTCGAGTGCTCCTTAGTTCAATCTCCAGTACAAGGAAAAAAAAAAGAGAGAGAGAGAGACTTCATCTTTGTGGGAACATTAGAGAATATACTTGCACAACTAAGATGGCTACACTGTCACTAGGCAATATAATCTTGTGCCACTACTGTCACTGACCTAAACATAATTATGCGACGCATGACTGTATGTAACTAGGGATGCGCATTGCAAGAATGGGGAAAGGAAAGCAACTAAAACTGAACAAGATTAGCCAAATGTACCTAATTATTGAAGCCAGATGATGACTATGTAGAAATTCAACCTACTATTTGTTCTATATTTTTTTTAACATGTTGGGAAATTTTCACAACAAAAAGTTTCTTTAAAAAGTCTTGAGCTAGAGGCTGTGGCACTAGCTTAATGGTAGAGTGCTTGTCTTGTACATATGAGGCACTGGGTTCGATTCTCAGCACTATATTTAAAAAAACCCTTCAGCCAGGTGTGGTGGTGCATGCCTGTAATCCCAGTGGCTCAGAAGGCTGAGGCAGGAGGATCACGAGTTCAAAGTCAGCAACAGCAACTCAGTGAGGCCCTAAGTAACTTAGGGAAACCCTGTCTCAAAATAAAATATAAAACAAGCTGGGGATGTGGCTCAGTGGTTAAACACCTCTGGGTTTAAATTCCTAGTACCTTCTCCCCACAGCCCACAAAAAGTCTTAGATGTGTTCATCATGACGGCTAGCTGATAAATACATAGGGCTGGGACTATAACTCAGTGGTACAGGGCTTGTCTAACATGAACAAATCTCCAGCACCACAAGACATAAAAAGTGGGTGGGGAGGGGAGAAAAAACAGAAATAACAAAGGTTGACAAGAATATAGAGAAATCAGAAATCTTTGTATATTGATGCTGGTAATTTAAAATGGTGCAGCTCTCACAATGGGGTAGAGGCCTCCTGAGTTTCCAGGCTCTGGGCTAGCTCCCTATGAGCAAGCTCCAATGCTGGCTGGCTCTACAGGTTGTAGCCAGTGTCAATGCCCAGATGGCCTCTAGGCTGATCCTGCTGATCCTCCTGCTGTACCTGCTGGCTGGAAATAAAACCACCTCAAACCCAAACACCACCAGCCACAACTCTGGGGAATCTAGAGAGCATGCAAGAAGAAAGGAAAAAGTATTTTGGAGGGAGATATCCATTCAACACATCATGACATCTCCTACCTGGCCAACAACCAATTTGACAACCAACTCAACAACCAAAATAACAGCTAGTACCACTGATGAATCCATCACTTAGTCTTACACTCAACCAACTACCCAGCTCCCACAGATTATATCCAACCTACTACAGGCCCTTCTGCCCCAGGCTCAGCACAGTGACTATTCTGATCTGGATAGTCATCAGGCAGAATCCATATTGAGAGAAGCTTTGATAGATTCTTCCCTAAGCTCTACCATGCCTTCTCAGAGATGATACAGGCTAAAAACAACACAGCCTTTTTCCCATTCAACATCATGAGCCTCCTTACCCAGGTGCTCCTTAGGGCTGGAGACAGCACCAAGAGAAGCCTGGAGAGTTCCTCTTCTACTCCAAGGAATATGCCTGTGTCCACCAGGCCCTGAAGGCCTTCATGTCCAAAGGTATCACCTTAGTCCCTCAGTTCTTCTACAGCCCATACCAGGCTATAAGGGATTCTCTGTGAACATTTCTCAGGGTCTGTATGGCAGCAACTAGAGATTCCTCAACAAGGAAAGCAATGCCAACTTGGAGCTATCCACAACTGGGTGGCTGAAAACACCAACCACAAGATCAGTCAGCTGCTAGGCAGCCTGCCTGCAGATACCAGCCTTGTCCTTCTCAATGCTGCCTACTTGAGTAATGGCGGGGAGGGCGGGGGGGATTACAAAAATAAGGAGTCTTTTCACTTCAAAACCTGTGATAAAAGTGCCCAGAAAGAGTAGCAAGAAGTATCCTGTGGTACATTTCACTGACCAGGTGGGTTAAAAAACAGCTCTCCCTCAACCTGAGTTTTGTAGTCCTGGTGCCCAGAAGCTGAAACATCATCTCCAAGACAGGGAGCAGTCTCTCAGCCCCACTGTCTTTGAACTCATCATGACGTAGCAGGAGTTATCTAAGTAAGTTCCTCTGACTTTTAAGGTCTTCATGAAAGTGAACAGCAGCCAGAACATGTTGTCAAGCATGGAGATAACTACAGTTCTTTGACTTTACTTATGATTTTGACCTATGCAGGCTGACAGAGGACTGAGATCTTCAGGTGTTAACAATGTAACAACAGACTGCTAGAGCTGAGGAAGACAGGTATAGAGGCAGCTATGGCCTCTGCCATCTGTGATTCACAACTGGCTCATCTTTAAGTTCAGCAGCCCTTTGTCTTCCTCCTCTGGGAATCAGCAACACAAGTTTCCTATAGTCATGGAGCAGGTATATGACCCGAGGGCCTAATACCTGCAGGGGTCTAGGTTAAGGCAAGTCCTACCTTAGCTCCCCCAGTTACAGCTCTGCTGCTTTCTTCCTGGACTTGCCTTCATCCACCTTCTGCCTCAGGTATCCACTCCTCCACCTAAAGGGCTCCCTCAGGGTCTGGCAAAGGGACCTATATCTATCAGCCCTTCCCCCTGGCTCTGTCATGATCTCCAAACCTTTTTTTGGGGGGGAGGGGGCGGGGGGGACAACTTTCTCTAGTTCAAATTCACCAGTTTACAAATAAAATCTAGCAGAGCAGGGCATGGTGGCACACGCCTATAATCTCAGAGACTCAGGAAGCTGAGACCAGAGGATCGCAAATTTGAGGCCAGCCTCAGCAACTTAGCAAGGCCCTCAGTAACTCAATGAAACCCTGTCTAAAATTAAAAAATAATAAATAAAAAGGGCTGAGCATGTGGCTCAGTAGTTAAGCACCCCTGGGTTCAATCCCTGGTAGCAAAACAAAAGACAAAAAGTCTAGCAAACCATAAAAAATAAAATAGTGCAGTCACTATGAAAAATAATATGGCAGTTCCTCAAAACACAAAAAATAAAATTACCATATGACACAGCATATGGTAATTCTTTTGGCATAAGCCCAAAAGAACTGAAAGCAGGATGTTGAACAGATATTCATACATCTCCTCCCCGTCGTTCTGCCGTATATGAGGATCGAACCCAGGATTTTAAGCATGTAGAGAAGCACTCTCCCACAGAGCTATACCCCCCCCCACCCACATATCCATTTTTATAACAGCATTATTCACAACAGCCCAAAGGTGGAAGTAACCCGAGTGTCATCAACAGATAAATGGATAAATAAAGTGTGGCATATATCCATATAATGGAATATTATTCAGTCTTAAAAAGGACAGAAAATTATGATGCATGCTACAACACAACTGAATCTCGAAGTCATTATTGCTAAGTGAAATAAGCCTGTCACAAAAAGACACCTTTATATGAAATACCAAGAATGTCATTCCACTTATATGAAATACATACAGTGGTCAAATTCATTGAGACAGGAAGTGATGTTTAGTGGGGGCTGGAGGAAGAGGGAAATAGAGATTATTGTTTAATAGAGTTTCAGTTTGAGAAGATGAAAAAATATTGGAGATAGAAGGTAGCGATGGTCATACACAGATGTGAATGCACTTGATGGTTAAAAATGGTAAATTTTAGGGGCTGGGGTTATGGCGCAGTGGTAGCGTGCTCGCCTAGCATGCGTGAGGCACTGGATTCGATCCTCAGCACCACATAAAAATAAAATAAAGATATTCTGTCCACCCACAACTAAAAAAATAAAATTTAAAAAAAATTTTTTTTTTAAAAATGGTAAATTTTAGTTTATGTATAAATTTTTACCTTTTGTGTGTGTGAGTGTGTGTGTGCTGGGAATTGAACCCTGGGCCTCACACATGCTAAGCACACACTCTGCCACCAAGCTGCACTATACCTCCAAACCTATGTATATTTGATCACAATAAAAAGAGTTAGATGATAGCTTTTAGGCACAAGGCCAAACCTGTGCATATTAGCTATGAAATAAAATTTCAAAATTATTGAGAGCTGGTATGTTCTATTTCTTAAAGTGGGTATACTTAAAAACAGGTATTTTTACTTTTTGATAATTTATTGAGCTATAGTTATAAATAATGCATTTTAACAGATATATATTATATACCAACTCAAATCATACTGCAGAGTTAAAAATCAAAAACAGCAATATTATACACATTTGCATTGAAGATAAATACCTAAATAAAGCTATAAACCAATTAATTTTGCAAATGTCACATTTGGCCCAGGTTTATTGTAAATATCATATTGTAAATATCACACTTATGCTTGGAATTTTATTACCTGCCTAGAGTACTATCCTACCCAGTCAGCCTAGTTTGTAGCTGGATGCCTCACATGTCCCCTATTATACAACTTCAATTACAGTTTCAGTGTTCTGCCTATGAAACAGTCAGCTTGGTGCTGGGAAAAGCTAAAAAGATCTGTGTTATTTTTTAAAGGCAGCATGCCACTGTTCCATATTCCACTCTCCCAGGGGACACCTATGATTCGTGTACACAGAAATGACTGTGAATAAATGGTATGGTGGCACGCACCTGTAATCCCAGTGACTCAGGAGGCTGAAGCAGGAGGACTGCAAGTTCAAAGCCGGCCTTAGCGATTTAGCGAGGCCTTAAGCAACTTAGTGAGACTCTGTCTCAAAATCAAAAATAAAAAAGGGTAGGGACGAGCTGGGCGTGGTGGCGCATGCCTGTAATCCCAGCACTTAGAGAGGCTGAGACAGGAGAATTGCGAGTTCAAAGCCAGCCTCAGCAATGGCGAGGCACTAAGCAACTCAATGAGACCCTGTCTCTACATAAAACACAAAATAGGGCTGAGGATGTGGCTGTGGATATATCCCCTTCTGAGATCATATAATCAGCAGAAATACCACAGGATCCCTTGTTTATACAGTGAGATAATCTTAACTCTAACCTCAAAGAATTATTGTAATGATTAAATGATTAATATATGCAAAGCATATGGAATAAGGCCTTCCCCTAGAAGCAGCCAATTATGTTAACTAGTTAGCTAGCTATCATTATCATCTTCACCACCATGTCATTATCACCACCTCAAACAGGCACCTGAAACCTAAAGGATTCAAAACTGAATTTATTATCTTCTCACTCATACTTAGGTGAACCACCTAGATAACCAAAAATTTTTGAAGTACTCTCAGTATCTCTGTCTTTCCTACCATGTTTTCCATCTGTCTCAACTTCTGTCCACACTAGTTACTAAAACCATATATTATCTCAAAGTCCACCACCATCACATTTCCCACTGACCTTACATCAACTGGAATCTTCACAATTTCTCAAATAGATTAGTCTATTAGTTTCCTTACTAATAGACTTTAGGGTATAACCTCTCCAACTTATGTCCACACTGCATCTTTCTAAAATGAAAATCGGATCCCATCCAGCCCCAAATTCTTTAGCATCACTTCTTTTTTTTTTTTTAATTTTTTTTAGTTGTAGATGAACACAGTATCTTTATTTATTTATTTTTATGTGGTGCTGAGGATCGAACCCAGTGCCTTATGCATGCAAGGCAAGCACTCTACCACTGAGCTACAATCCCAGCCCCTTAGCATCACTTCTTTATGAAAGCTGTCCCTAAGATCTTTCCCCATCTTTTTCCTATCTATGCTATTGTCTGTTCCTACAGCACTCTGCAATTTCCTCTATCACGGAACTTTCTGTATATGACTTTACAATCATTCCATCTTCCCCTCTATACTACAAATTCTAAGGGAAGAACTTATACACGTACCTCTAGCCCCAGCATCTAGAACATCTAAAAAGTACTCAATGACTACTTCATGTATGAAGTATAGACTGCTAGACTCTATCCTTTCATATCCTCATTGAAACTCAGATACATTATGAAACCTACCCAAAGTCACACAGGTAGTTAGTGACAAGCTGTGAATTCATGTCTTCTGACCTCATAGTGTTCTTTTCCCACCCTGTTGCTAGTTCCTGTTCCATACAAATCAGCTTTATGACTTTGGGAAATCACTTTCTCTCCTGGAACCTCAAGTTTTTCATATTCAATGTTACTTCTAGTTCTAATAGTCCAAGCATGGGGGGGGGGGAAGTTTGGGCATAGATGAGTGAAAGGAAAAAAAATTTCTTTAAAGGAATTTAATAAAATTCAATTAAAGAGATGTTGAAGAGAGGCAGGCACGGTGGCATATGCCTGTAATCCCAGCACTTAGGGAGACTGAGACAGGAAAATCGCCAGTTCAAAGCCAGCCTCAGCAACGGCGAGGCACCAAGCAACTCAGTGAGACCCTGTCTCTACATAAAACACAAAATAGGGCTGGGGATGTGGCTCAGTGATTCAGTACCCCCTGAGTTCAATCCCTGGTTTAAAAAAAAAAGAGAGAGATAGAAAGATGTTGAAGAGTAGGGAAAAGATGTTGAAAAGTAGGGAAAAGTAGAGATGTTGAAGATGATAATGATGGCTAACTTTGATTTCTTAAAAGGAAAAACAATTTAAAAAAAAAAAGTTTTTTTAAACTTAAAACTTTAGTTAGAATGAATCAGCAGCAGGTACATCATGGCAATTACACCTTTTAGTTTTGTTCAGCAAAACATGCTGAAAAAACTGGACAGATTAAGATGCTCAGAAAGCAGGAGAACCTCTACCTGACCTGTTCAGTCCTTGTGTTGAGAGGAATGGTCTGGAATTCATAGTATAGATCATGGCTTTTATTCGTCCTATAGCTGTGTCTCTTTAAGAGAAAATAGGCTAGAATCATATAAGGTCATACTTTTCAACTGAGAAATGTATAATATATGAGACGCTAAGTGGTAAAAAAAATTTTGAACCATTTTTACATCTAAATAAACATAAATAGATTAAGGTAGAGAATACAACATTGGCACATACTTTTAAGATAAAACATGAGAAACTATGCAATGCCAAGCCTCTGCAGTGGCTGCCTAGAAGTCTGCATGCAAAGACTGGAGAAGCATGGCTTTAAGGAAATTCAGAGGTCACCTATCTAGTTGTCACTTGCTGCTTTATACTTGAGAAGGCTGTGGTCCACAAAGTGCCCAGGCCATATATAATTGGCCTGTAGTAAATAAGACTTAATCCTGGATGCTATGCCTGTACTCCAAATTGTTTCTTTTTGGTGGTGGTGGAGTACCAGGGATTGAACTCAGAGGCACTCCACCACTGAGCCATATCTCCAGCCCTATTTTGAGTTTAATGTAGAGACAGGGTCTGAGTTGCTTAGCGCCTCGCTTTTGCTGAGGCTGGCTTTGAACTCGTGATTCTCCTGCCTCAGCCTCCAAAGTGCTGGGATTACAGGCATGTGCCACCACCACCTCCAGCTAACCCAAATTGTTTCTGCTGCCTATTCCCACAAGAATTTTTATCCCCCTTTGACCCCCCCTCTGTTTCTTTGCTTGAAGTAATGAATGCATACTAAAGTGAAACAAAATTTCAAAACCAAAGAGAAAACAAGCTCAACCCTTTCCAGGTTCTCAAGAGCAAGCTGTGAGAGGTGGTGAAAAATACACACACAGACAATGCCATGTGACTATGATACAGATACAGAAACAAAGGATTCAGTTTGAGAAAATAAAGTTCATAGTAAAGTTGTCAATCTGTGGCCCTCTTTAGAGCCTCAAGATGGGCCCTTTTTTTTTCTTTTGGTACCAGGGATTGAACTCATGGGTACTAGACCACTGAGCCATACCCCCAGCCCTATTTTGTGTTTTATGTAGAGACAGGGTTTCACTGTGTTGCTTAGTGCCTCGCTGTTGCTGAGGCACTATTTTTTTGAGTTAGTGGCAAAGTTGAGACTAAAACCCTGTTTTCCAAGTAAATGAAAGTGTCTAGAGACAGGGTTTCACTGAGTTGCTTAGTGCCTCGCTGTTGCTGAGGCACTATTTTTTTGAGTTAGTGGCAAAGTTGAGACTAAAACCCTGTTTTCCAAGTAAATAAAAGTGTCTACCAGGCTGAATGAAGACCTTAGAGTACAGACTAAATTTGGAGAGAATACTGACATCTGAAGATTGACATTCAAGATTGTCATTCATTAGATTGACAGGCTAATCAAGAGATATTTAATACTGCTATAAGCCTATGTATCAGTATTTTTAACACTCTGGATAATTCCCATGGGCAGCAAGGATTCAGAACCACTGTTAGAAATACTGTGCTAGGCAGTGAGATGTAAATAAGACAACAGAAAAAAAGGTGGGTGGGGAGAATGCGTGGGAGTGAGCACATGCAAGACAAGGAAACTGTTTGGGTTGCTAACCAAAGGAATCCAGACCTAACCCTGGACCTTAAACTTATCTACAAATATGTATAGGGGACTCCAAGAAAGAGCAACAGGCACAGAAGGCAAGGAAGACCTCGTATATGTTCACTGCCACTAGAGAATCCATGACTTCTTCAATCTGTAAATTCCAATAGCTCAAAGGATTATAGACTTTAGACATGAATTCTTTTTTTAAATTTTTTTTAGTTGTAGATAGACACATTACCTTTAATTTATTTATTTATTTTTATGTGGTGCTGAGAATCAAACCCAGTGCCTTAGACGTCCGAGGCAAGCACTCTGCCACTGAGCCACAATCCCAGCCCTAGACATGAATTCTTTAAAAAAGAATATTAAATTGAGCACTGTGGGACACACCTGTAATCCCAGCTACTCCAGAGGATGAGGCAGAATGACAAGTTCAACGCTAGCGTCTCAAAATAAAAAGGACTGGGAATATAGTTCAGTGGTAGAGTGGCCTGGGTTCAATCCCCAGTACCATAAAAATCAGTTAACATTAAAACTAAAAAAGCAGCCGCGCATGGTGACACACTCCTGTAATACCAGCACTCTGGGAGGCTGAGACAGGAGAATCATGAGTTCAAAGCCAGCCTCAGCAATGGCGAGGCACTAAGCAACTCAGTGAGACCCTGTCTCTACATAAAACACAAAACAGGACTGGGGATGTGGCTCAGTAATCGAGTACCCTGAGTTCAATCCCCAGTACCGTCCCCCACCCAAAAAAAAAACTAAAAAAGCACCCAAGAATACATAAATTTAAGCCAGGCACAGTGGCTCAGCAGCCTGAGAGGTTGAGGCAGGATTGCAAGTTCAAAGCCAACCTCAGTAATTTAGCAACTTGGTGAGACCTCGTCTCAAAATAGAAATTTAAAAAGGGATGAGGATGTGGCTCAATGGTAAAACTTCTCAGAGTTCAATCCCTAGTACAGGGGAAAAAAATGGGGGGGGGGGGAATCTACTTGTTTACCAGATTGACAAAAATGAAAAAGATTCAAAATTATAAGTGTGAAGGGAACAAACTTTCTTGAAAGTAGTATGTCAATATGTATCAAAATGTAAAGACAAACAACCCAATTTAGAAACAGAGCAAAGGACTTGAATAGATATTTTTCCAAAGACACAAATGGCCAACAAACACATCATCATTAATCATCATGGAAATAAAAATCAAAACCACAACTAGATATCACATTCATGCCCACTAGCCTGGCTATAATTTAAAAAAAAAAAAAGTATTGGAGATGTGGAGATACTGGTACCCTAATATACTGTTGGTGGGAATGTAAAATGGGGTAGCCGCTATGGAAAACAGGCAGTTCCTCGACGTTAAACACAGAATTACATGATCCAGGAATTCTACTCCTAGGTAGATATCCAAAATGATTAAAAGGAAAAAACTGAAAATAAGTAATCAAACAAATTCAGACACACACATGCTCATAGCAGCCCTTTTTGCTTGTTTTGTGGTGCTGGGGATTGAAACCAGGGCCTTGCATATCCTAGGCAAGTACTCTGCCACTGAGCTATATCCCCAACCCAGTAGCACATTTACAATAGCTGAAAGGTGCTGATGTCCATCAAGAGATGGACAAATTGTGGTCTACACATACAATATTATTCAACCATAAAAAGGAATAAAGTATTGATACCAGGCGCAGTGGTCATGCCTGTGATCCTAGCGGCTCAGGAGGCTGAGACCAGAGAATCTTGAGTTCAAAGCCAGTCTCAGCAACCGCGAGGCACTAAGCAGCTTAGTGAGACCGTATCTCTAAATAAAACACAAAATAGGGCTGGGAATGTGGCTCAGTGTTTGAGTACCTCTGAGTTCAATCCCTGGTTAAAAAAAAAAAAAGGAATAAAGAATTGATTACATACTACCATACTACAACTAATGTAAGTGAAAGAAGTCAGATACAAAAGTTACATATTATATGATCCTACTAATATGTAATGCCCAGATTAAATAATACATAGAGGAAAAAAAAAAAAGCAGAGCAGTGATTGCTGGAAATTGAGGGAAAGCAGAAATGGGAATAACTGCTTAATGGGTATGGAATTTTCAGGATGAAAATGCTTTGCAAACAGATAGAAGTATTGGCTATATAATGTGATTATGCCACTGAATTGTTCATTTTAAAAGGATTAATGTTACATAAAATTTAACCTCAACAAGCAAAATAAGATAAAAAAAATACATCCTCTGGGGCTGGGATATAGCTCAGAGATAAAGAGAGCTTTCCTGGCATCCATGAAGCACTGGGTTCAATCCCCAGCATGTACCAAAAAAAGAAACGCATGCATACACACACACACACACACACACACACACACACACACACCATGGGACTTTATATTATATATATATATTTTTTTGGTACTGGGGATTGAACTCAGGGGTACTCCACCACTGAGCCACATTCCCAGCCCTATTTTGTGTTTTTATGTAGAGACAAGGTCTCACTGAGTTGCTCAGAGCCTTGCTATGGTTGCTGAGGCTGGCTTTGAACTCGCGATTCTCCTGTCTCAGCCTCCCTAAGTGCTGGGATTACAGGCTTGAGCCACCGCGCCCGGCTACACCATGGGACTTTATAAAACTGGTCGTGGTGGTGGTCACCTGCAATCTCAGCTCTTGGAAGGATGAGGCAGGAGGATCATAAATTTGAGGCCAACTTGGACAACATAGTGAGATTTTGACTCAAAACAGAGTTTAAAAAGGACTGGGAGTATAGCTCAGTGGTGTAACACCGCTGGGTTCAAACTCCAGCGTTGGGGGAAAAAAAACAACTTACACAATAGAGTGCCCTTTCCTTGTATACAAATTTCAAAATAATAGGAATGTCTAGGGAATCCAGGACAGAGTACAGACTGCAACAAATGAATCAAACTGTAAAAATGTAAAACTGTAAAAATGTCAGGCATAACTTCACTGATGAGGGTGAGGGGGGATAAAAGGGGCTGACCTAAGTAACTTTGTAAAACAATGTTATTACTGGATACTATAAGGCTAAAAACAAAAACTGTACACACTGTACTCTAGTTGGTGAATCTGTTTCTCACAGAAGTAACCACTTAAACCACTTTTCAGGTTACATAAATAAGTAAACATATAAAACAAAAGCCAGATTCTTATTATCAAAGAAAGAAGTCACAAACGAACCCTGTTGTTCTGGATTACTGTGAAAGATACTGATGTAAATTAAAGCTTACTTTTATATACAGATAGATACAGAAATAAATATAGATATGTATGTATACATGGATTAGTGTACATACATATATTTCTTCATTCTTCCAACTGAGGGAAAAGAAATATCTTATAGTGCCAGAAAGTAAGCAAGGTGGAACAATTTAAGGAAAAAAAAAAGAGAGAGCAAGCAAGCAATAAAAATAACGGGTAGAGAGTAGGGGTGTAGCTTGCTGGGTAAGTGCTTGCCTAGCATGCCAAGGGCCTGGGTTTGATTCTCAGCACCACCAAATAATTTATCATACATATATATATATTTTAAATATATTTTACATATAGCAATCACACATATATAAACACAGTACTTGATTCTTTATAAATCAAAGAATAAAATAAATATCCATAATGATGTGTTAAATATGGTATAAATAAATGGAGGAGAAAGGACAAGTTGTTTTTTTTGTTTTGTTTTTTGGTACTGGGGATTGAACCCGGAGGCACTTTAACACTGAACCACATCTGCAGCCTTTTCTATTTTGAGACGGGTCTTGCTAAGTTGCTGAGGCTGGCCTCAAACTTGTAATCTTCCTGCCTCAGCCTCCAGAGTAACTTGGATTACAAGTGTACAGCACCACACCTGGCAGGATGAGTCTTTTTAAAAAAAAAGAATTTCAATTACTAATCAGAAGGAATGAGGAAAATTACTATAGCAATTGCAACAGGAAAGATTTGCTGATGAAAACTAAAATCAGTGTGAGCAACTTAAGGAGAAATGGAATATTTGCAGAACCTCTAAGTATCGCCCCTGAAATACATATTAATTACTGTGGTGTTTTTAATGTGTCCACAAATTCTTTATATTCCTCCCTTTAGAAAGTGAGGCTTAATTCTCCCATTCAGTGTGGAACAAACTTGGCAACTCATTTCTAATTATGACTGACTACGACCATACTATGAAAATGGAAAGGCAAAATAGCATGTGAAGGGAAAAAAACATGAGTTTACAGTGCAGAAACCTGGCAGACAGACACAACCTTAGCCAAATGATCAAGGTTAGCATCACCAGTAATAAGCTTTATTGATACCATGCAGTGAGATATGATGCAATGAGAGAGATAATTCACTTCTTTGTTTCCCCCAAATCTATAATGCCTGAGAAAGAAAAACTCAAATTAAAAGACATTCTAAAAAAGAGCTAACCTGTATCCTTCAAAAGTATCAAGGAATAAAATAATAAAAAAAAAAAAAAAAAAAAAAAAAAAAAAAAAGTATCAAGGAAAGCCAGGCAGAGGCACACACCTGCAATCCCAGCTACTTCGGAGGCTGAGGCAGGAAGATCACAATTTTAAGATCAGCCTGAGCCGGGCGCAGTGGTGCAAGCCTGTAATCCCAGCACTTAGGGAGGCTGAGACACGAGAATCGCGAGCAAGTTCAAAGCTAGCCTCAGCAATGGCGAGGTGCTAAGCAACTCAGTGAGACCCTATCTGTACATAAAACACAAAATAGGGCTGAGGATGTGGCTCAGTGGTCAAGTACCCCTGAGTTCAATCCGCAGTACCAAAAAAAAAAAAAAAAAAAGACAAGCCTGGACAACTTAGACCAAAAACTTAAACCAAAAAGAGTTACAGGTGTAGTTCAGTGGTAAAAGGCCCCCAGGGTTCAGTCCCCAGAAGGGGCGGGGGAGAGATCAAGGACGTGAAAGACATGGAAAGACTAAAATACTACCCCAGATAGGAGAAAACTAAGGATACATGATGACTAAATGCAATATAAGATCCCAGAAAGTTGAATCCATAACAGAAAAGGGACATTGGTGGAAAACTGATAAAAGCCAAGTCTATAGTTTAATTAACAGTATCACATCTATGTCAATTTCCTAGTTTTTATAAGTGTACCATGATAATGTAAGATGTTAGTATTAGGACAAGCTGGATGAAGGGTATACAAGAACTCTATGTACCATCTTTAAAACTCTTGTGTAAATCTACAGTTATCTAGTTATTTCAAAATTTTAAAAAACTAGTAATAATGTAGAACAATGTTTCTCAACCTCAGTACTAGTGCTATTTTTTTTAAATTATTTTTTAGTTGTAGGTGGACACAATAGCTTTATTTTATTTTTATGTGGTGCTGAGGATCGAACCCAGTGCCTCCCACGTGCTAGGCGAGCACGCTACCACTGCGCCATAACCCCAGCCCCTACTAGTGCTATTTTGAGACAGATAATTCTTTGTTGTAGGGGGCTGTCTTATGCCCAGCAGGATGTTTAGTAATGTCTTTTGCCTTTACCCACCAGAGGCCAGGAATCCATCTCCTCAGTTATTATAACCAAAAATGTTTCCAGCAATTGCCAAATGTTCCTTGGAGGGCAAAACTGCTCCAGATTGAGACTACTAACATAGAGTTACATACATTAAACAAAAAATCCATAACATTTAAGGGAAAAAAAGCAGAGTAAGAACAGTGTATAAACTGGGACTGGAAGCTGAGGCAGGAGGATCAAAAGTTCAAGACCATCATTAGCAACCTAGCCAAGATCCTATCTCCAAATAAAAAATAGCCAGGTGCGGTATTGCAGTCTGTAATCCTAGCAGCTCAGGAGGCTGAGGCAGGAGTATCATGAGTTCAAAGCCAGTCTCAGCAACAATGAGGCCCCAAGTAACTCAGTGAGGCCCTGTCTCTAAATAAAATACAAAATAGGGCTAAGGATGTGGCTCAGTGGTTGAGTGACCCTGAGTTCAAGCCCCAGTACCAATAAATTAATTAATTAATAAAAAGGGCTGAGGATACAGCTCAGTAGTTAAGTGCCTCTGGGTTCCATCCCGGTACCAAAAAAACAATAAATGAAATACTTTCAGCCGGGCGCGGTGGCGCAAGCCTGTAATCCCAGCACTTAGGGAGGCTGAGACAGGAGAATCGTGAGTTCAAAGCCAGCCTCAGTGACAGTGAGACGCTAAGCAACTCAGTGAGACCCTGTCTCTACATAAAATGCAAAATAGGGCTGGGGATGTGGCTCAGTGGTTGAGTGCCCCTGAGTTCAATTCCTGGTACCAAAAAAAGAAAAACTAAATTCACTTACAATGGAAGTGAATCAAGGGACCTAGAAAATAATTATTTACACACATATATTACAAGAGCTTTCAGCTTTTTTTTTTTTAATACACACATATATTACAAAAGCTTTCAGATTTCCCTCTTAGCCTGTTGTCAGTCTCAGTCCTTTTAAAACACTGCCTCTGCCAATTGTGGCAAAAGCCTCTGGATAGGCCCCATCTCTCCTGGCCAATAGGTCTTTGCACTTTTTTATTTCATGTCCTATTAAACTACTATAATCCACCATCCCATCTCTCCTTTCACATTCCTCCTCCATGCATCCCAAATGTCCCTTGAGCACTATCAGACAGACAGTCCTTCAGTACAAAACACCATTCCTAAACTATGTCCCAAAGAAGACAAAAAGAACACAAAGTTCCACATCTGTTACATGACACATACCCTGCTTACTAGTCAGACTGCCAAAAATCACTTGCTCCTCCTCTTGTAGGTTTAGGCAAACACAAAAGGAACTGTGCTTCTATGTCTGACTACTGCTTCTCCACAGGACTTGAAGAATTAAAGCATTAGAGGTACTTCCTCTCTACAAACCCAAACAGAATACTTTGTTCCCAAACAGAATACTTTGTTCATTTTCTCTCAGCATATAGTCAGTAGTCTGTATTTCTAGGCAGTCACTGTACATATTTCGCAAGTGTCTTCAAGTTTCTCAGTACAGGGGCTGGAGTTGTGGCTCAGTGGTTGAGCGCTTGCCTAGCATGTGTGAAGCACTGGGTTCGATCCTCAGCACCACATAAAAAAATAAATAAAATAAAGGTACTGTGTCCATTCTACAACTAAAAATTTTTTTAAAAAAGTTTCTCAGTACAATGTTGCATCCAGTCACTGAAGGCAAAGCATTGTACCTTGAATTTACATGCCAAGGAGATGACTCAGACTGAAAAAGAAGACCTCCAGTATCATCTTCCTGCAATATATCAGACTCTACAAATGAGTTAGAAGACCCAGATCCAATTCCCAGGTGTGCGAGTCTTTTACAGTATGATCTCTAGTCAGCTCTTTAATCTTTCTATACCTCAGTTTTTCCATCCTGGAAAACAGGGATCGTATTACCAGTCTCTACTTGAATTCAAACTCACTACTGAATGAGAATGTTCATGTTCCTATAATTTGTAAAACAACCAGAGTTTGGAAAAAACAGAAAATCAAGCACATAGGTTTCTCACTTACCATTCCTGCCATACAGTAATCCACAATAGAACCCAACAGGAGTCCCTAATCATGTAATCCCTCAGAAAGCAATTCTGACACTCCATTCCACAAATCACATGCATAAGAATAATGAGAAGCCAAAGGCCAGGCAGGACCTTCTTCAAATGCTAGGTGGCTATAGATGCAAGTCATTGTATTTCTGGCTCCAAGACAAAATTAAGGCTCTAGACTCATAACCACTGTATTGTGATTTTACCTCACAGAGCTATTACACTTACCTATCCATTGTTTACACTTACCTATTCGGTGTTTACAAAAGCAAGTACTTTTCACTGCATTTACAGAATAGTTGTCCTCTTATGGTTGGTGTATTTCATGTAGCATATTTTCATGGTGTATCCACATTGTACCACTGATCCAATTTCCTGAATTTTCAAAGTTCAATAATATTTCCTTAAGTTTTTTCCTCCAGACCGCCTTTCCTGGTGGAGTCCTTATGCACAGGCACACTGTCCACTTTCCTCTTGACTTTTGCTTAATGTGGTAAGTAGACTATTTTGTGTTTTGTTTTAATTTTTGTTTCGCTCAGGCTTTGTTTATTTGTATGTTTGTTTTTGTGGTGCTACAGATTAAGAACAGCTAAGCAGGCTCAACCTCCCAAATTGCTGAGATGACAGGCCTGTGCCACCATGCACCATCAGACCTTTTTAACCGTTGCATTGGTCTTAATTAAGCAGAAGGCCATAAAAAGATTATTGTTTGTATTTCTGTAGCATCTCCTATATAAAAATGATTTCATTTCTAATTTTTAAAATCCCTGCTCTTGATGCTAGGAATGTAGCTCAGTGGTAGAGCAACTGCCTACCATGCTTGAGGCCCAGGGTTCAATTCCCACAGCATAAAAAATAAATAAAAAATAAATTCCCATTCTTGGCCTTGTAAGTGGAGAATTATAATAGTCTTTTCTTTTGGGTGATTATAATAGTCTTCTTTTCCTCCCCTTGAGTTTTTCCAAATTCTTTTTGAGAGCCAAAACAAAAATTAAAAAAATAATTGCCTACTATGATTCTAAATGTATATAAAATAAATATTTAAGCCAATCATAAACAAGGGCAGCTAAGAACCATATATGGAGGTAAAGTTTCCACACTTCACTCAAACTACTAAAATGACATGACACCAAACTATGACAGTTATACTACCTAAAGGGGTCATTAGAAAGCTTTATAAAGAGCCAGGCAAAGTGGTTCATGCTTATAATCCCAGCAGCTTAGGAGGCTGAGGCAGGAAGATCATGAGTTCAAAGCCAGCCTTAGCAAAAGCGAGGTGCTAAGCAACTCAGTGAGACCTTGTCTCTAAATAAAATATAAAATAGGGCTGGGAATGTGGTTCAGTGGTCAAATGCTCCTTAGTTCAATCTCTGGTATCCCCCCCCCCCAAAAAAAAAATCAAAGAAGGCTGGGGTTGTGGTTCAGTGGCAGAGAGCTTGCCTCGCACATGTGAGGCACTGGGTTCAATCCTCAGCACCACATAAAAATAAATAAACAGGGCTGGGGTTGTGGCTCAGTGGTAGAGCGCTTGCCTAGCATGTGTGAGGCACTGGGTTCGATTCTCAGCACCACATATTAATAAATTAATTAAATAAAGGTCTATTAACAACCAAAAAATTTAAATAAATAAACAGAAAAAAGGTATTTTGTCCATCTATAACTAAAAAATATTTTTTAAAAAAAATCAAAGATGAATTTATATAAACTATTTAAATATGTTTAACTACTAGGAATGCAAGAAATATACAGAAATAAAAAGACAACAGAAAAAATGAATAAATGGCAGACCTAAGTCCAAACACAGAACAATTACATTACTATAAATGTTCTTAATATATCAATTAAAAGACAACAATGGGTAGAATATGACCTAACCATTACCATCTACAAGAAACTCACTTCAAATATCATGCTTAAAGCCGGGCACAGTGGTGCACACCTGTAATATCAGCACTTTGGGAGGCTGAGACAGGAGAATCACAAGTTCAAAGTCAGCCTCAGCAATAGTGAGGCTGAGACCCTGTCTCTACATAAAACACAAAATAGGGCCAAGGGTGTGGCTCAGTGGTCTGGTATCCCTGAGTTCAATCCCCAGTACCAAATATATATATATATATATATATATATATGGGGCTGGGGTTATGGCGCAGTGGTAGCGTGCTCGCCTAGCATGCGGGAGGCACTGGGTTCGATCCTCAGCACCACATAAAAAATAAAATAAAGATATCCTGCCCACCTACAACTAAAAAATAAATATTAAAAAATATATATATATATACATATATATATATACGCTTAAACACACTGAAAATAATGTTTCCTTAAATGTATGTGCCAAGTCCGGCGCGGTGGCGCAAGCCTATAATCCCAGCACTTAGGGAGGCTGAGACAGGAGAATCGCGAGTTCAAAACCAGCCTCAGCAACGGCGAGGCACTAAGCAACTCAGTGAGACCCTGTCTCTACATAAAACGCAAAATAGGGCTGGGGATGTGGCTCAGTGGTTGAGTGCCCCTGAGTTCAATCTCCAGTACCAAAAAAAAAAAAAAAATGTAAATATTTGCCAGTCATGGTGACACAAGCATATAATCCCAGCTATCTGGGAGGCTAAGGTAGGAGAATGGTAAATTCAAGGCCAGCCTCAGCAACTTAGCCAGACCCCGTCTCATAATAAAAAATAAAAAGGACTGGGAATGTGGCTCAATAGTAGACACTTGTTATCATGGGCAAGGCCTTGGAAAAAAGGGGAAAAAAAAAAGGATGTCATTTTTCAGGCTGGGTTATATAGCTCAGTGATAGAGTACTTGCCTAGCATTAGTTGTATATCATCAGGGAAAAGTTGCTAGAGGCCTGTTCACTGTATAGTAGTCCATGTAATTGAGACTATTCATGTCTCATATAGCTTGCCTAACATTAGCAAAGCCCTGGCTGGGTTCAATCACTTGAAACACACACACGCACACACACAACAATGGCATTTTGTTCACATTTGCCAAATATATTCCAAATGAACCTCAAGTCACTGAAAAGCAGCATATACTTTCATTGGCTAAAAAAAAAAACAAGCAGAAGCCAGGCGCAGTGGCGCACACCCGTTGTCCCAACACTTTGGGAGGCTGAGACAGGAGAATCGTGAGTTTAAAAGCCAGCCTCAGGGGCTGGGGCTATAGCTCAGTGGTAGAGCGCTTGCCTAGCATGCGTGAGGCACTGGGTTCGATCCTCATCACCACATATAAATAATAAATGAATAAAATAAAGATCCATCAACAACTAAAAATAAATAAATAAATAAAAGCCAGCCTCAGCAACAGTTGAGTCACTAAGCAACTCAGTGAGACCTTGTCTTTAAATAAAACACAAAATAGGGCTGGAGATGTGGTTCAGTGGTTGAGTACCCCTGAGTTCAATACCCTGTACCAAAAAAACAACAACAACAACAACAAGCAGAGCAGCACTGCTCTAACAGGGGCAGGATGGTGAGCAAAGACAGAAATGAAGAATTATGCATACCCACAAAGAATGGCACATGGATAGTTTATTTCTTATTTAGAATTAAAAATAAAAATAAAGGTAAAAAATTTTAGTAGGGATCAAGAGTAAATATTATCAATATCCAGCCAGGTGCGGTGGCGCACGCCTGTAATCCCAGCACTTTGGGAGGCTGAGACAGGAGAATCGTGAGTTCAAAGCCAGCCTCAGCAACGGCGAGGCGCTAAGCAACTCAGTGAGAACCTGTCTCTACATAAAACACAAATAGGGCTGGTGATGTGGCTCAGTGGTCGAGCACCTCTTAATTACATCCCCATTACCCAAAAATAAAAAATGTTATGAATCCAAGGTATAATCAAAATTAAACACAACCTACAACCAGTTCGGAAAGTTCAACAGACTTCACTGTTTTTCATATATTAATTAATCTTCATGGCATCCTAAGGATCAAAGAAATTTAACTCTCATATTCCAGTTACAACCATAGGAGGAACTTGAATGTATTAAAATTAAGATGTACCCTTTTAGTAAAATATTTCACCAAATATTAAAGATCTACCATATCATCAGCACTATATGAGGCATAAGTATTCCACCAACATGGCCTATTCTACAGAGAGGAAAGCTTATAGCAACTTTACCCTTAGGTACACAGCTGTGAGTAAATAAACATTTCTGAGTATGCAATAGCTATTACAGAGTTATAGCCAACTCTCATTACCAGAACTCAATAAATTACTTTAAAATAGATGTAAAGCCACCACAGTAGCACATGCCTATAATCCCAGTTACTCGGGAGGCTGAGGCAAGAGGATCACAAGCTTGAGGCCAATCTCAGCAACTTAGCAAGATCCTTTCTGAAAATTAAAAAAAAAAAAGGGGTTGGATATATATATATATATATATATATATATATATATATATATATATATATATATATATATATCAATGGTAGCATGCCCCTGGGTTCAATTCCCAGTACTATAAAAATAAATAAAATCCAAAGGGCTGAGGATAACAGGATAACACTCAGAGGTAGAAATCCCCTTGGTTCAATCCCCAGTACTAAAAAATTAAAATAGATGTAAAATTAAGTTGATTTATTGAGAATACTTTTTTTTGGTACTGCGGATTGAACCTAGAGGCACTTAACCACTAAGCCACAACCCCAGTCCTTTTTATTTTTCTATTTTAAGACAGGGTCTTGCTAAGTTGCTTACAGCCTTACTAAATTGCTGAGGCTGGTCTCAAATTTGCAATCCTCCTATCTCAGCCTCCTATATTGCTGGGATTACAGGCATGTGCCACACCCCACCTGGCAAGAACACTTTTGACAGGGAAATCTGGTGGCATAGGAGGGGTGACATCTGAGAAAAGACCTGAAAAGAAGGAGCAAGCCACATTGTTATGTAAGAGCAGAGGTTCCACCAGGCAGAGATAATAAGTGCAAGAGTTCTGAAGTGGGTTTTTGTCTAGAGCATTCTCCAAACATCCACTAGACTTCCCCTTAGATGTCCTGCTACCATTCCCACCATACCCTGCGAGATCTTGATTTCCAAGTTCTCCATTCTCCCAGGCATCCAAATCTGAATCCTGAATCACACTGTGCCCATTACTCTCTTCTTTCCTCAGTGACCAACTGATATTAGGAAAATAATAACATGATACTACCTTCAAAACATTATATCTTTCAAGCCGGGCGCCGTGATGGAAGCCTGTAACCCCAGCACTTAGGGAGGCTGAGACAGGAGAATCCTGAGTTCAAAGCCAGCCTCAGCAACAGCGAGGCACTAAGCAACTCAGTGAGACCCTGTCTCTACATAAAACACAAAATAGGGCTGGGGATGTGGCTCAGTGGTCGAGTGCCCCTGAGTTCAATCTCCAGTGCCAAAAAAAAAAAAAAAAATTACAACTCAGAATATGGAAATTATAGAACATAAGAACTGGAATCGTCCTTAGATATCATTAGTGTAACTCCATCTACTAAAGTCCAAATTAATCAAGTCTCCAAAGTATCAGGCCATAGATCTATTATTAACACCATACTTGGATGGTTTTTTTTTTTTGTATGCTTCTCCCACTCATCCCCAAGTCCAGTTCAACACATAGTTTGCTCACAAATGCACACTCCTTATACACTGCCTTCATCATGTTACTCATCTCATTCCACAATATCTACAATACCTAGCTATTTAACAGTCTCTTTTTATTACATATGCCCTATGGTCATTTCACCTTTTAACTCTTTTTATTTATTTTTATGCAGTACTGAGGATTGAACCCACTGCCTCACATGTGCCAGGCAAGCACTCTACCACTAAGCTACACCCCTAGTCCTCACCTTTTTCTCTTTTTAATATTTTTTTAGTTGTTGATGGATCTTTATTTTATTCATTTATTATTTATATGTGGTGCTGAGGATCAAACCCGGAGCCTCATGCACGCTAGACAAGCACTCTGCCACTGAGCTCCAGCTCCAGCCCTAGTCCTCACCTTTTAACTCTTGTGTTCCTTCCTTTGATTTGTCTTTTCTTCTTTCTTACCTATCCAAACTTGACCTATTTCTCAAACCCATTTTTAGAGAGCTTTCCACGACTATACCAATCGTCAATGATTTCTCCCTTCTCATAAATGCTATAACATTTAATGGTTTATCATCAAATCCAGCACTTGAAGTCTCACTTCTCGCAATCCTGTCCACCTTGCAAAGCACCATAAATATCTCTATTCAATCACTTACTAGCTCTAACCCTATTTCATGTATATACAGACTAAACTCCTTATGTACAGGGATTATGGATTGTATGCAATAAGATCTTACAGAAAGCAGTAGCTACCATATTTTTAACTCTTACTTCATACCAGATAGTATATTAAGTGCTTCACATACTTTATTTCATTTCATCATCACAATGTTATGTTACTTTTTTCCTACTTTACAGAAGAACCAAAGGCACAAAAGAAGTTAGGTTAAAGTTGCATATCTTGGAAAAGACAGGGCTGGAATTTTAGCTAAATTCTGTCTCCCAAAGCTGGCACAAAGTCAACTACAAATATGTATTGAATTATCCTTTCATTTCAAGTGTGCTGATGGTCTTGTCACCCCAAATGAACTAATAAGGTAGAACCCTTCTAAAGGGCTTATAGAGTGAAGAGGGGAAAAGAATTGCCCTTCCCGATTAAGTACTCATTGGATGCTAGGTTCAGTGACAGGCACTTCATGTTCAACATCTCAATTACTGTGAACACTCACAACTGTAAATTCTCTTTAACAAATTATTGTTGTAATTCCTCCACTGGATTTCCCAAAATGTAACCCACTTTCAATCAAGCACAAATGTGAGATGAGTAAGATGTCCCTTCTGTGCCTCTCAGCTCAAAAAAGAGGGCAAGACCCCTCAAGTCGACTCAACCAACAGGGTTAATTAAGAACTTCAACTTCAGCAAACATTTACCACATATGTGGCCTTCTTCAGGGCAGACCATCATTCTTCATTCAAACGTTTATGATTTCATTTACTAAACACTTCTGCCCTGTGAAGTGTATGACATTTCCTCCACACTGTAAGGTCCAAATAAGGGACATTGTTAATCAGAAGTCACATGGCCAGTGTATGTTCTATATTAGAATCCAGGTCTCCTGCTTGCCCTATTCCACCATACCAGGAGACACGCACAGGTGGCATCTAATTTTTCCTGGTCTCACTGGGTTAGAGTTAGAATTATAGCAAAAGCTCTTCAATAATTTCCACTTTAAAAGATATTTATTGGACGCCTATATGTCAACCATGTAGGCTCAAGTACTATCTCCTCCATTTATTTGCTATGTGACATGGAGCAAGTCGTTTCACCTCCCTCCAACACCCTCATCCGTAAATGGAAAGATAATCATAGTATGTACCAAACTGCAGTGTCGTGAGAAGTTCATGAATGAAAGAGAAACACTCGGCATTGTGTCGGCATGTGGTGGACGCCTAGTAAGTCTGGTTTCCCTTCACCTAGCCCCTATGCCCCACAAGCCTCAGGTTCACCCAATACCGCCACGCGACAGGACGTCCACTCCTCCAAAGGCTTGCACGCGGCCTTCAGCATTCCCAGGCCTGGGGCCAGACGCACTGACATACCTGCATGGAGTCAGCGCTGACGATCTCTCCACCAAGCCGCTGGCCTAGCTGCAATGCCAGGGTGGACTTGCCAGTGCCGGTCGCCCCGAGAATCACTACCAGAGGCAGTGTCCGTTGCAGGCCCCGAAGCCCAGGGCTCACAGGAACCACCCGTGCAGCCGCCATCGCCGCCATTTTGGGGATCTTTGCGCATGCGCCGGACAGCTGTCTCCATGGCAACAGTCAATGCGCCGACGTGAATCTTAAGCTCTAAAGGGAGGACGCTAAGCGAAAAGGGAGCTACAAGACAAAGGTCTCTGCGACGTGATTGACATAAGCTAGCTGGTATCAGAACCTCAACTACCTGCTCTTTTAAAAGGGGGACGACAGCCCCATCTAAAGTAGAGTTGTCCCTATTATTCTTTCTTTCACGGCACCCAGTTCTTTTTCTTCATAGCACTAATTAGAATATAAAATTGTATATTGGCCTCTTGGTTATTGTCTGACTTCTACATCGGGCTGTAAATTCCACAATGGCAAAAGAAAGTCCTGCTTAGGTTATTGCTGTATCTCCAGGGCCTAGCATAGTACCTGGTAGCGAATAAACACCCAATAATTGTTAAATGGACAGCAAAATGACTTGCCTATTTAGTGCTGGCGCTAGTGAGCTCAAAGGTGTGCCATTCTTCAGAATCAGGACTGCCCAGTTCTCATGCAAGGGATGCGGCTCTACTGTTTTCATTCTGCTGTACAACCGCAGACACAATCAGAAAGCAGGACAAAGCTTTCCATTCCCCTGGCCAAAGGATGCAAAAGGTAGGATGAGAACAGAAAAACAAGCTAATAAAGAACAATCCATAATATTAGAAGAGGAAATGTAAGGCTGGCAGAAAGGATAAAGTTATAACAACCCTCAGATTGAAGTGTGGGTGGGAAAAATTAGAAACAAACAGGACTAAAATTGAGGAGATTCCACACATATTTAAGAAATGATTTTGGAATCAGATGAACCTGTGAACTCCATACACTTTATTCCCCCTTCCCCCTTCTGAGTATTGAGCCTCCCAGCCCCTAACTTCACCTCTTAACCTCAGTATTTTTCCAGAATTGCCATAAGGAGAAAATTAAATAATGTCTGAATAGTCCGTGCTACAATGCCCCAGGGCATAACAACCACCATTTGTTGAACACCTTGTATTATTATAATTTTTACATCCATCTGCCTCCCTAAAGAGATAAGAGTAGTCTAAGGGGAGAGAAATTTTTGGTAATGTGTAAAAGTGGCTAAATACCTATTGTGATAGTCCCTCTTTAGCCAAGCTAAGAGTTTTGGGGCTGAGGATGTCTATCAGTGTTAAACCAGTGCTGGGGATGTCCCTTGCATGTGCAAGGCCCTGGGTTTTATCCCCAACACTACCAAAAAAAAAGTTACAATTTATTTCTCCTTATTATTGGCTCTACCTAGCTCTCAGGTCAAATCGGGAATCCCTTGTGCCAAAGGAGTGACCCCTGGAAATATAAAGCATGTGATAGGCCTACCTAGAATGACTGTCAATACATTTCTCAATCACTTGAATTTCTTTTGGCGTAATGGTCACTCTTGCAGACCCTGCCTTAACCTTGTAGCCTCCTATGTTTTGGGGGGAACACCAATTCCCAGTTCTGCAACCCCAGTACTTCCTTTTCTCAGTCCAGCTTGCTTTATCAAAAGCCACATTCTCTCCAATTTGTGATGCCCACCTGGGGCTGGATTTAAAATGGAGATGTGTGGCCACATATTGGCAGACACTCTCACATGATGGTTGTTAACTGTAGAGTCTTTGCCTGGATACTTTCAGAGGGTATGGTTACCATGACAACCACCAGAAAGATGGCAGGCCAGAGAATGATGGACATAAAGGAAAAGGAAGGCTGATTTCATGATGACAATCTGATGATGACAGAATATGCTCACTCACAGATGGAATACCACTGTCCAAGTCATGACCAGGTGACTGTTACTAGAGAGGGGAAAAAAAAAACAGAGAGGGGGATGGAATTTACCACCAAGAGACCAGAAGAGGAAGAGGCTGGTTACCAAGGCAACTAGAGAGAAAGGAATGAAAAAAATAGGGCTTCACCACAGCAGTAGAAAATTACTTCTAGCCAAGCAACACAGGACTGTTGCTATGGAAACAAAGAGAACAGGGATCCTGTAGACCATGGGGAGAATTATCACTGAAATGCTGAGGAGGAAAGACTCCTAAATCAGAATGAAGCCTGTGATCCAAAACAAATGAGGAGAAGTGAGAAAAACATAGTAGCATTTCCATTCATTGCATTTCTACAAGTCAAACTAAAAGAAAATAGGAACATTTTTGTTTTGGTACCGGGGATTGAACTCAGGGGCACTCGACCACTGAGCCACATCCCCAGCCCTATTTTGTGTTTTATGTAGAGACAGGGTCTCACTGAGTTGCTTAGCACCTCGCCATTGCTGAGGCTGGCTTTGAACTCACGATTCTCCTGTCTCAGCCTCCCTAAGTGCTGAGATTACAGGCTTGCGCCACCACCCCCGGTTTACTTTGTGTTTTATTTAGAGACAGGGTCTCATGGAGTTGCTTAGTGCCTCGCCATTGCTCAGGCTGGCTTTGAACTCGCGATTCTCCTGTCTCAGCCTCCCAAAGTGCTGAGATTACAGGTGTGTGCCACCGCGCCCAGCTAGGAACATATTTTTAAAAATACCTTAGGCTGTTTTATTTGTACCTCTACGTGTTTCCTAATGATCTTCTGAGCTATAAATTATACCAAAAACAGTTCTTGGAAGATGACCTATAACTTGAAATTCTAATCAGAGACATTAAGTTTAAGGGAAAACTAGGAAATTGAAGTCTATGACCAGAAGTTAATAAGTATTTCTAAAACAATAATATAAAACCCTCTAGTGGGAAGCTTTACAGGGTAATAACACAAAAGAAGGCAAAAGGAGTCAGGAGAACAATTTGTGTTCATGTTCAGATACTGGTCTTGACTACTCTCCCTCTTATACAAGGCCAGATGGAAAGTAGATCACTCTCTTCTGAAAGGAGTCTCAGGAGGAAAGAGAATCTCTCAAAATGTAGATGTAGTGCTGGGGTTGTGGCTCAGTGGCAGAGCGCTTGCCTTGCACATGTGAGGCACTGGGTTCGATCCTCAGCACTACATAAAAACAATAAATAAACAAAACAAAGATATTGTGTCCATCTATAACTAAAAAATATTTTTTAAAAAAATGTAGGTATATATCCAGAAAAGAAGGCTATAGAAGCCCATCTCCAACATACTTCATACATTACAGGTTATTGTGGGCAAGGAAATCTTAGCTGTTGATGTTGTTGTGTTTTGCAGTGCTGGGTATCAAGCCCAGGGCCTTATACATGCTAGGCAAGTGCTCTACCACTG
Organism: Xerus rutilus; assembly: GCA_028644305.1. Taxonomy (NCBI): domain Eukaryota; kingdom Metazoa; phylum Chordata; class Mammalia; order Rodentia; family Sciuridae; genus Xerus; species Xerus rutilus. The sequence goes on from CM053400.1 coordinate 27,327,097, forward strand.
AGCTAAATCCCCAGCCCCCAAATTCTGCTTTTAAAGGCAAAAGTGGCAAGATAGGTTCACTGTAAGAGCATAATCTAAAAGGCAGGAACAAGATGTTAGGAATACTCAAATTACTTGGAGGGTAATAATTCCTTGTCTGTTCTTCTGAAATTCCATAGTCAGCCACCTAATTTTCTTTCTCTCCATTTTTTTTTTTTTTTGGTACCTAAAAATTGAACTAGGGGTGCTTAACCACTGAGTCACATTCCCAGTCCTTTTTTATACTTTTTATTTCAAGACAGGGTCTCACTAAGTTGCTTAGGGCCTCACTAAATTACTGAAGCTGACTTTGAATTTGCGATGCTCCTGCCTCAGCCTCCCAAGCCACTGGGATTACAAGCATGTGCCACCACGCCCAGTGTCAGCCACTTAACTTTCATCCCAATGTGTGTATTATAACCTCAGAGCAGGCACATAGTCAGGCTTTGTCCTTCTGCGCCTACCTCACCTTCCTTAGAAATTGAGAGCAGTATTGGGGCAGAATGGACACAGGAATATGGTAGAAAAGGAGAAAGAGGTAGAGGTAGAAAAGTCTGGGTGATGATCCCATGAGTATTTATTATATTTTCTTTTCTCTGCGTACTTAAAATAAATTTATTTTTAGCCAAATGTGGTGGTGCATGCCTGTAATCTCAGTGATTCAGGAGTCGGAGGCAAGGGTGCCAGGGGTGTGAATATGTATCTCAGAGGTAGAATGTCCCTGGGTTCAATCCCCAGTACCAAAAATAAATAAATAATATATATATATATATATATATTTTTTTTTTAGAAAAAGAAGCATGTAGGAGGTAGGCAAAAGGTGAAACCATTAGAATACAAGGTTGATTTATAGCAGATCACCTGGGAAGTTCAAACATTTAACATGGAATTCTAGAAGATGCTATGGCATTCAGAACAGAAAGAATGTCCCATGGGAGCCTGAAGCATCTATCTCCATGGTAAGAGAAGAAAGATGGGTCAAAGGTGAACACTAGCTTTTTTTTTAAACACTGCTTTTTTTTTTTTTGGTACAGGGGATTGAACTCAGGGGTATTCAGCCACTAAGCCACATCCCCGGCCCTATTTTGTGTTTTATGTAGACAAGGTCTCACTGAGTTGTTTAGCACCTCATCATTGTGGAGGCTGGCTTTGGACTCCAGATTCTCCTGTCTCAGCCTCCCAAAGTGCTGGGATTAAAGGCATGCACAACTGGACCTGGCTAAAATAAACTACTCTGATACAACTCAAGATGCCCTTGCAGCCCAGACTTTACGTTAGTTAGGTACAGCAAAGGAAAAAAAATATTTCCTGTGGGAGATAATTCACAATGAACTTGATGCCTATATTTGACTCATACAGCTTCCATAACAAATTATCACGCACAAAGTGACTTAAAACAACAGAAATTTATTTTCTTGCAGTTCTGGAAGCTAGATGTCTGAAATCAAGCTGTGTGCAGGGCTCTGTTACCACAATGTTCCCTCTAGGGAAGAATCCTTTGCCTCTTTCTGCTCTTGGTAGCTACCAGCAATTCTAAATTGCCCATACTAGCCTCAACCCTTGGTTTGGTTTGTGATGCTCCCCATCTCTATCCTCTCTTCACATTGCCATTTTCCCTCTGTGTATATTTTGCTTGGACTTCCCTCTCCTTGGGACAATAGTCATTGAATTAGAGTTCACTTCACCCTAATATAGCCTGTCCTCATTTTAACTTGATTACACCTGCAAAGACCCTATTTATACATAAGGTCACTTTCACAGGTTCTGGCAGGATGCAAATTTTGGCCAGGGTGGGGTGAGCATTAGTCCCCCCAGTACAGTGCCTGTGAATAATCATAATGTCTTACATTGTTTTGATGAATTGCTGTTTCCATTGGTGATTGGCCAATTCAAATGTGGAACATCAAAATTTTTGAAAAAAAGTGAGAGGAAGAAAGAGAGTAGAGTTCCCTTTTTAATTTTCAGTTCTAATTTCATGACTCTTTCAAGCTCTCTCCTCTTCTTCTCTGGTGACTTCTCATTTTGGATCTTTCTCTTTTTTTTTGGCAGTAGTAGAGGTTGAACCCAGGGGTGCTCTACCATGAGCTACATCTGCAGCCCTTTTTATTTTTTTATGTTGAGACAGAGTCTCTCACTAAATTGCTCACACTGGCCTCAAACTTGTGATCCTCTTGCCTCAGCCTCCAAAGTCGGGATTATAGGCATGGATCACGGTGCCCAGATCCTTACTCATCTTTATATCTTAAGTCTCAAGTTGATGTTTTCCACTCAGACTCCTTTCTAAAGCTCCAATGTCACATTTCCAACTTTCTGTTGGTTGCTTCATTTTGGATGACCCCATCACCTCAATCTCATTGTGTTCCAAACACAATCAGTTTCTTCCCCTGACTTCCCTACAAAATTGCAAGAGGATGTTTGCTTTTGAAAGGATTCCCTTAGAAACCTAGTAGCCCTCATTTTGTAAAAAATCAGACTACCCAGCTAGCAAACCAGACCATACCAGATTCCTCCCCTAAATCCCAATTTGACACATCCTTCCCAACTGCTCATTGTCATAGCTGTTCCTACAACCTAGGACATCCTCCTCCTCTTCACTTAGCCAAATCTTACCTGTACTTCTAGTCTGGGTAATTTCTGACAAGAGCTTTCTTGACGATTCCTGCAAATGAAATTTTCTTTCCCTTCCAAGCTGTAACCCTTGTTTGACACATACGTCGCCTTTTTTGTAATCATCTTTGCAAGCTCATAAACTTTCAGAGGGAAGAACTATAGCCTCATTTATCATTGCAGGCACTGTTCTATGCACTTATACCAATGTTCTCCTAAGTGTGGCCTCATGAGTCCACCCCACTGCTTCCCTGTTGGCAATACAAATTCCTGGCCCTGATCTACTGCAGCAGACTCTTGGGAGTGCATAGACATCAGGTTTGAGCATCACTGCCTTAACAAGATTTGCTTTTGAGTACTTAATAACTGGATGGAGTCAATTGGCTCCACCAGTGTGTAATAAAGAGCAATGGAGAGTCTTTGTGTTCAACATATTACAGACACACAGCCTCTGCCCACCATGGGCCAGGGACACTGGGGACCAGAACCTCAGGTCCTTGCCCTACCTTCCTTCTCTGCTTGTCTCAATCTCTCCAAACCCTGGTTACTGCTTCCCTTAATGATTTGCCACCCCTTGAGGTATCAATGTGTGCATCCATTTGCTTTAAATACTCCTTCTGGGAAGATAAGTTTTGCCCATTCCTTCAGTTCATCACCTTTCAAATATGACTAATCTGTATTCTAGGTGTGACTTGTTAACATGGTTTAAAGAAGACTAATCATTCACTGACCATTTACCATTGTTCACAGCAACTCAACAGAGCAGGTCCTATTATTTATACCTATTTCATAGATGAGAAAACTTGAGCTGGACAAGGTTAATAACTTGCTCAAAGTCATGCAGTTAGAAAACTGCACAGTCAAGATTTGGAACTGAGATCAGTTGGGTGTGGGTGACCACTTAACCATACTGTTTCGCGCAAGTTTAAAGGCAATCCAGGCACATACCGGACCCCTGGCACCAAGGCTAATTGTTTAATAACACACCTGATTAGAGGCTTTAAGAACATGTTTACATTTCCCTGCCAAGGAAATGGTAACATTAATACAATTGATCCCTTTGGTGTGAGTAGCTCTAAATAAAGACATTAACAAAAGCAGCACACTGGGTTTACAGTAGAAATGCCCACACACCAAGGGAACTTTAGCTGACACATTTAGATACTTTCCTCCCCAGTCATCAGTCATCTCCCAACTGGTTCTTTCTTTTTTGTTTTTGCTTCTTGTTTTTCTTTTTCTTTTTTTTTTTTTTTTGGTACTGGAGATTGAACTCAGGGGCACTTGACCACTGAGCCGCATCCCCAGCCCTATTTTGCATTTTATTTAGAGACAGGGTCTCACTGAGTTGCTTAGCGCCTCACCATTGCTGAGGCTGGCTTTGAACTCATGAGTCTCCTGTCTCAGCCTCCCTAAGTGCTGGGATTACAGGCATGTGCCACCACGCCCGTCTTTTTTTTTTTTTTTTTTTTTTTTAATATATGTATAGTTTTAGTTGTAGGTGGACACAATACCTTCATTTTATTTTAATGTGGTGCTGAGGATCAAACCCAGAGCCTCATGCATGCTAGGCAAGCACTCTACCACTGAGGCACGAACCCAGCCCCTCTCAGTCCTTTTTATTTATTTTTATTTTGAGACAGGGTCACGCTAAATTGCTTAGGGCTGCACTAAGTTGCTGAGACTGGCCTCAAACTTGTGTTCCTTCGGCCTTCCTCCCAAATCACTGAGATTACAGTCATGCACCACCACATGCAGCTTCAACTGCTTATTTCTTTCCTAGAAAGGAACATCTGTCACTCCTATCACCTACCAAACCAATAAAGGCATCCTCATCCTCTTTTCCCCTTCTAAAGTGAATATTCTGAAATATCCTGACCTTAGAAGCATTTCAGACAGATTCAGCTCATCTAAAATAGTTCAGTTTGTCTCAGTTCTCCCAAAATAATTGCCGTTAGAGACAGGATTAAGCATGCACCTTAGTCTTTTATTGTCTAATGGAGAAGAAAGCCTCTCCTTCCCATATCAAGTAAGACTTCTCAGCCGCCCCTTATTGTCTACATGCCAAGTTGGGCATGTAGTCCCTTAGGTGTACTATTCAGAGGCAAACCTAATTTGTATAAATTGTTCACTGAAGTCCAGAAATAAACTCCTGGCTATTTTCAGATAAAGATAGAGGTAGGAATCTGTAAAAATGAGCTAGGAAGGAGCTTAAAATACTTCACATTCCAGAAACACCCTCCCTTCCCCCAAGGAGATGGCTTTATTCCCAATCATTTCTCAGCAGAGTTGACTCAAAAGGAGCAGAAACTTGGGAGCCAGGCAGCTGGTACTAGCTGTGTGGGCTTAGGCAAATGGTTTAAATAGCTGAGCTCCAGTTTGCTTATCTGTGAAATGGGGCTGACACCACTGGCTCACTAGGTTATTTTAAGGATTAAGATATGCAAACAATTGGCATCAGTACCTGTCCCCAAGGGTCTCTGCCATTTTATTGAATGCCCATGAATTCTTTGGAGGTCCAGAAAACAGAGAAAAGTCTTACAAATTAGTCTCTTGATAACAGGCTTTGGGCTAAGGATGTAACTCAGTGGTGAATGCTCACCTCTCATGTGCAAAAATGCAAAGCCCTAGGTTAAATCTCCACTGACAAAAAAAAAGGGGGGGCCTCAAAAAAGGAGGATAGGGCAGGGAGTGTAGCTCAATGGTACCATGCTCTGGGTTCAATCTTTACCACTGGGGTTAAAAAAAGATAAACAAATTGGGAGTTTAAGAAAAGTTTTTCAGTATTCCAAGTCTATTTTTATAAAACACCCCTTCCATTCTGGGTTTGTGACCTATGGATAGTGTGGGATCAAGTGGAAAGTTTACCTAATAAGAGACTGCAGCGTGGGATCCAGATTTGACTATGATACTTTAAGCAGAGAACTCCCTAGGTATGAGAGAGGACCATATGGCAGATATTGCTTACTTACCAGGTTGTGGTGAAGGGCACCTTGTAAATACGAGGAATTAGAGAAAATTCTTGACCCTAGGAGTTAGGGTGAGCAATACCAACCTGGGTCCCAGCTATAAGGTGGTATTAGTGGAGGCCAAGAGGCCTCTCACCATAATGCTGGTGGCCTTTCCAAACAGCAACTTTTTTTTTTTTCCAGTCCCAGAGGAGGCCTCTTTGGAGCAAGATTATCCAACCCCACAACAAATGCTACATAGTAGCTGGTCATGGAACATTTGCTCCACTTCATCCCAATAAGTGACAGACATAATGACCCCAACCACAGTACTAGCAAGCAGTTTAAAGGGATGGAATTCTATGTTTACTTCCTCAACACACCCTATGCTGACCAAGGAAGCTGATAATTATAACATAGTGGTTGAGACCTCTGGCTCTGGAGATAGGCAGAGCTGAGTTCAAACCCCAACTCACTTAGTAGCTGTGTGACCCTGGGTAGTCTTGTTTACTCCTCATTTGCTCATCTATAGTCCTGGCACTGTTGGTGGGGCATAATGTGAAAGTGAGCAGAATGCTTAGACATAAGCTGTGCCCCATGAGGAAAAGCCAGTGGTCATTTCTCCCATGTAGCATTTACAGCAAGTTTATGAAAACTATGGGCAGGAAAGAAAGCCTTCATCTCCCTGTCGTTAACAGAGGAAGAAAAAAGTCACATTGCAATGAAAATTCTCATTATTGAAAAGATCCCATCAAAAGGTCATCACACGGGGCTGGGGCTGTAGCTCAGTGGTAGAGCGCTTGCCTAGCATGCGTGAGGCACTGGGTTCGATCCTCAGCACCACATATAAATAATAAATGAATAAAATAAAGATCCATCAACAACTAAAAAAATTAAAAAAAAAAAAAAAAAAAAAAAAAAAAAAAAAAAAAAAAAAAAGGTCATCACACTACTAAAACAAAAACAGTCTCATCCAAGCACCTTGGAAGGCTGAGGCAGGAGGATTACAAATTCGAGGCCATCCTGGGCAAGGGCCTGAGCTAGCCAGGCACAGAGGCAAATGCCTGTAATCAGGGCAGCTTGGGAGGCTGAGGCAGGAGTATGCAAGTTCAAAACCAGCCTCAGCAATCTAGCAAAGCTCTCAGTAACTTAGTGAGACCCTGTCTCAAAAAAAAAAAATCAAAAGGGCTGGGATGTAGCTTAGTGGTTAAGCGCCCACCCCTGGGTTCAATCCCTAGTACCAAAACAAACAAAAAAGGCCTGAGATATAACTCAGTGGTAGAACACAGCCCTGGCCCCAGGATCAATCTCCTGTACTGGAAAAAAAGTAAAAACATAAAGAATATAAGGCTTTCTAGTTCAGAAAGTAGTTGGAAGTCTACTTCATTTAAAATCTACAAAAACTATGTAGAATAGCATTTATTCCCACTTCACAGATAAAGAAACTAGAGCTCAGAAAGGCAAAGCTAAGAGGCCACAGCAGTGGCAGAGCTGGGATTTCAAGCCTTCTAAAGTACATATTCAGCACTCTTTACAATTCACAAGAGAATTTTGTTTTCACCAAGCACTGAGCCTACATTGTTTAGACATGTCTGAAATGGCATTTTAGGAACCCAGAGTGGAATGACCAGGTTAGCAACATGTTAGAGAAATGCAGCCATCTGGATCACTTGTGGCTACTCAGAAATAGTTTTTCTTGGTTCAGGAGGACTGGCATTGCATAAGCTGCCACAACTCTAACATATTTGAGAAATCTTTTATTAGAAGATGTCCCAGAAGGCAACAGTTTAAAATCAGGCGATCAGTAATCACAACTAAATACAAAATTTCAGGTAACTTGCCTTTCAAATAAAATCAGACCCTTGCAACAGAATTGCCCGGGAGTTGTTTTTTTTTTTTCTTTTTTTCCTTCTTGTACAAAAACAGTTAACACCACTTTGCAAAATGCATACAAAAATACAGTATAAAAAAAAAAGACTCACCCCAGCATAATACCCAGCAGCAGCTTATAAAACACAAGCTATTAAGGTGAGACATCAGTAACCTACTCCCCACCTGTCCTCCCAAGACAATTCCAGAAGTCAGTTGGCCCCTGAAAATCCTGCTCCAGAAGGTAGAGTGGCTAGTTCCAAAACTTCCACTGGGGTTCTGAGGCCAGGAAGCAAACTCAGAAAGAAACCATTGTGGACAGTAGGTTTGGAAATAGCAGCTGGTTTTACAGAGCCTCAAATCGTGTTTTCCTTCCCCTACCCCCACATCCAAACCCAGAGCCATTAGGCACCTGCTGTCCTGGGCAGCAGAGGGGCTGGTCCTTCTTCCAGGACAGGCTTAGGGGTTCCTGTGCTTGCCCACATAACACCTGCTGGGTTGGTTGACTTTCCCAGATTGGAGGCTGCACCTGGATTCCACTTGGAGCTAGAGTCCAGCTGGGGCAAAATCCATTATGGTTGGCTAAACAGAGCTCCTCCAGGCGCTTTTAAGACCCACCAAGAAGTAAGTCCACCTTCTGGAGCACTGGATGAGTCCCAGTGGCTCTCCCCAGAATCTCAGTAAGGCCCAGATTCTGGGAAAAGGATCTGACTCATGTCAGACTGGCAAAGAACCAGGCTGGTGGCTACAGAGTCAGCAAGCTCCTTAGAGTTGCATGATAAGGACAGGTTTGCACAGTTCCAGTAGAACTTCAAACGGAGTCAAGGATTGAGAGGAGAGGCAGGTAGGAAGAGGAAGAGTTACAGAGTGCTTCCTTCTGAGGTGCCTTATACTTTCCTTGAGAAAATATCCCAAGACGGGCCTCAAATGCCCCTTGGAAAACACCTGGGCAGGGAACAAGTTCGTGAGCCAGGGCTCCAAGCCTTCCCCAGGCCCTAAGCCAGGGATCCCTTTTTCTGTTTCTTGGGGGAAATATTTCTGACCTGTGGGAAAGGGCACCGAAGAGCCCACTGCATAACAAAGGCAGAATGAGCCAAAAAAGTCCCTTTAAGTAAGGACAGAAAGGTCTCTCCCTCCAAGGAGAGGGTGCCCAGGGCTCTAAGACAAAGAATCTGAAACCAAGCTCTTTAAATATTCTCAAGGTCGCAGCATTCAGAGTGGGGAGAGGGGTGTTGCTTAACATAATATATACTAAAGGTTTGCACTCCTCAGGTACTATAAAGTGTCTGACAGTGAGGTAATGGTCCATGTTGTTCAAGTCTGTGAGCTTGCCTTCACCCAAGACAGCTCATGTGTCTCCTGGAAAAAGGAGCCTCAGGGAGAGCATCTAGGCCCAGCTGTCCTTGCATCACCCCCAGGGACACCAGTGGGAGCATCCTTTCCTAGCCTAAAGCTCCTGCAGAGTGTGAGATTTCATGCAGGCTGGACCCTCCCCCCGCAACGTCCACCACCTGTTGCATAGCATCTGTCAGCCTTTTCTTCAGAGCTAGTGAGCTAGGCAGACCCCAAGTCTCCTCAGTCAGCTGCCTACTGAGAAGCCAAAGGCGCCAGAGAGAACACAGCACTCCCATGAGTCAGGGGAAGAGGGAGAGCTGGGTTTCAAAAGTTTCCAAGAATGCAAGCCCTTATTGTGTGTGCACTGGCTGCAATGCATTCTGGGATCTACTGTTCAGACGGTCCCACCGCAACCAAAATGTGCAAATTACTAAAGGGGAAAGGGAGGTTAAAAAATAAACTGTCTTTGTAAGACAGAAGAGTCAGGCTTTTTGGTCAGTTAGTAGCCACTGAGGTACGCGATTCTTTTCTGCAGTTGCTGCTGTCGGCACCGGAGCTGCCTTTTCTCTGTAGCCATCCTCTTCTCAGCGCCCACCAGGGTTTGCAAGTATTCTAAGGCCTTGCTCAGGATCACTACTTTGGGGGCCTTAGAGCAGCTGGCCAGGGTGGGTACCTGGTCCCTCAGGGCTAAGAACCGAGAGCGGAGGTCATTCCGCCTTTTGCGCTCCAAGAAATTATGGTTCTTCCTCTTGGTCACATCCTCAGTATCAGAACTGACAGGTTTGGGGTGGCAGGACTGAGGAGTCTCACTTTCCACGGGTGGGGGGCTCACAATCTCTTCATCCTCCTCATCTTCCTTCTCCTCAGGGGCTTCTCTCTCTAGAGTTTTTTCTTGGGGACTCCTCTCTGGAACCTCTTCTTGGGAGCAACTTTCTGGAGGAAAACGGGCAGCATAGTTGTGCTGTTGCTGATGGATGGAGATGTGGAAGTGCTTCATGCAGGGATCCAGAGGGTCTGCTCGCACAGTGATGGTGACCGGCTTCCGTATACCCAGAGACTGTCTCTTCTCCACTGTCACAACGTCAATTTCTTCACTCTCTGTCCAAGAGGAGAGATCAAAAAAAGAAACACATCCCATGAGAAACATACATAGATCCTACAGCTTTAGCTCTCTATGCTGGGACTTAGGAAGACAGGCGACATTTTCCCAATTTAGATATCTACAAATTGAAGTGAGGAAAAAGATAGCTGATTCATGGGGTAAGGGCAAAGTGAAGGAAAGGAGGGGAAATAAGGAAAAAGGAAAATATTCTCCAATTTCCTTTTGCACAGAAAGGCTTAGATAAGAACAAAAGGCAGACCCAAGCCAACAGCCCCCAGTCTGCAAAGGCTCTCCCCTCCCCCACGGAGGGGATAGAGAGAATGAGCTACCCGGCCTGGGACAAAGTTTAGCTATAAAGATCTTCCCCAGTCGGGCTCTTTCATGCCCCATCAGAATTGTAAATGAGGGGTCTGTGGGCAGAGCTGCCCTTTGTTCCTGCCCAGCACAGCCTGCACTTGGGAATTGTTACTTTTCACAAGTTATAAATCCTATTATTCCCCCACCTCTCTATTCTGCCATCTTTTCAGTTGAAGATTCAGAGAGGGAGAGCAACAACCATCCCTCCTCACCCACAGAGGGGAGGGAAAGGTTTTCCCTTAGGAGAATTTTGCTCCTGGGTTCAATGGGTTTCTAAAGTCATCCATCATTTATAGGTCGGCCACCCCACCCCCTTTCCTGGACCAGAAGAGAGTTGGAATCACAATCGCAGGTCCGGGAAAGCTACAGGAACTTCACAAAGGTACAAGCGACCATTTCCAAGCAACCTGCATCAGAGGAGAGTATGAGCAGCAGCAAAATGACGCAGACATCTAGACAAATTACCAGGTATCAGGAGACACCTGGACATATCCTTACCATTCCCTGGCTAGAAGGTCTGTTAGATTAACCCAACCAAGGGAGAGACAATTGGGGAAAAACCCTCCTGCTCTCCACATTTCGCAGCCCCCACACAGAAGGCCACCTTAATGCATTCCCACCGACAACAGAAGAGCTTCATTCTCAGCCTCTTTTGCATATCAGGAAGCTTGAGCCCCTTTGTCAGGAAGGCTTCCATTGTGTGGACAATCGCATTATTTCTCCATTAATAAAACCTGACCATTCAGCCTTCCTGGCCTCAAAGCCTGTGATTGGCTGGCTAGGCTGTGTTTGGAATGCTGTTTTACCCAGCCCCTAGCTCCTATTGGCTGAGCTCTGCCGTCAATCACACTCCCCGCCCCCCCTCATTGTTTGCAATCTGTTGCATTTTGTTCTAGGCCATGTGGCCTGAGAGTGAACCAGGAGCCCACAAATAGGTTCAGGTTAAAGGGCAGGTCAGAAAATGATTTAGGAGGCTTCCCTACATCCCAAACCTTCAATTTTCAATGTTAAACCTCATGGCTGGGATGGCTGTAAGAAAGAAAAAATTTAAGACACTATCCTCCTTTTCAGAGAGTAGCATCTTATTCTACCCACTAAAACCCCTCAGTAGGACAATCAAGTACAACCCCCTCATCTGCAAAGAGGGAAAATAAGGTTCAGATCACCAAGTTCACATACCACCTTTGTAATGTTCTGGATCTCAAATTAGCCTTCTAAAACAATGCTCTTTCCACTTTACCGCTCCACCAGTCTTTGTAGAGATATATCTTATTGATCTCAAGATTCTCGTTCCAGACATTAAAGAAACACAAGCTCTTGGATGTAGCAAGAAAGCAGGTTAAAAATGACTTTACCGTAGCAGATCAAAAACTGACCTTTGGGAGGAAGGCAGGAGGGAAAAAGTGACTTAATTTTTCTTGTTATCTTCATTTTCTTCCTCAAGGTTATGACAATTTCCATGCCCTATTCCCTAATTCCCTCTCAAAAGTTCACATAAAAGTTATTCTTAAAAGCTACAGTGAGTTTTCTCTGTCCTGATTTATGTAGGTGTATAGGCTAGCCTCACTCTACACCCTACAAAAGCATCCTTTCCACCATTTCTTATGGATACTGGAGTCTGCGAGGTTGGGATAAAAACAACATAATCTGGTGGCACAGAATGCTCCAGTCTGCTCTCATGGAAGTTTGCACTAGTATCCAGGATGGGGAAGGAAGGACTGGGGTTCTATGGCCATGAACCCAGTACAAAGCCCAGAGGGTTGGCACAAAGTAGGGCCAGTGAATATTTATTGAATGCAAGGGAGTAGTTGAAGCCCACAGGTGTATTGAGAGGGAGCTAGAACATCTTTCTTAGGCCAAAGCAGCAGGTACAGTGTAGATCTTCTCAGATAAGTGCCCACCATCTAATCATGAAGGAAGTGGTGCCTGACTGGGATGGAGGGTTAGGAAAAGAAGTTGGCTGGATGGCAGGAAGCTGGGCCTCATTTCTAGTAATTTCCTAACTCCAAGCCTCATTATTTCCGTCTCCTAACAGGGAACCTTCATTTCTCCCCTGTCTCACGGGATGATGATGAAAATGCACAATTGGTAAGGAATGGGAGGTGCAGGGGGAGGGCGTTATTGGCATTTTAACGTAAAGCAGGCAGGAGACCCAGGTTTTTAACAGAATGAAGGCTTAGCTTTGCACAAAAAGCTCCTCAGTTTCTTCTCTCCCAAGGGGAGTGTGAGTTTCCCAGGGAAATAGGCGGCAACAAAAAAGCTTCAAGCTTGGAGTGACTCTAAAGGGACCCCTTCCAACCTCGCAAGGACAGAAATCCCCTACAGTCCAACCCAAGTATTGTCCTCTCTAAGCGTCAACCCTCACCAAGACTCCCTTGTCCCCCGGGGCTCCAATCATCGACGGAGGGACGCTGGCTCCCTCCCCACTCCTCCAAACTGTTTACCAACACACCCACGTGCCAGACAGACACTGCTGGGGGCTACACTGGGCAGCTTCAGGCAGAAAAGGGGGAGGCGACGGAGAAGGATTGAGAAAAGCCAATGCCTGACCTTAGCGGTAGAGCTTTGGTCACCCATGGGGCGCCCCCCTCTTAAATGGCCCCAGGCGGTCCTTACCCGAGTCGCTTGGGCTCTCGGACCCCGAGCAGGCCTGGGTCTTGGGTTCGCCCAACTGACATGGGGTGGCGGGCGCCGGGTTGCCGGCTTCAAGACTGGGAGTGCAGTCCGGGTTGGCCGGCGCCTTGGGCGGGTTCCCCCGGGGCGCGCTAGGGGTGAGCCGGTCGCTCACCGCTCTCTCCAGCCTTTCTCGGGCAGAGAAGCCGCTCCACATGCAGTCACGGCGGATGATGGAAGCGTAGTTCCTTCCCCAAGCTTTAGAATGACCCCGAGATTCCGCCTCGTCCCCGGTGCCCCCTCCGGGCCACGGCTCCGGGGGGCCAATCCCAGGGGCTGGGTCGCCGGCGCCAGGACCCGAGCCCCAGGGCGGCGACGTGGGGGGCGACGGCACCAGCTCGAATTTCTTCCAGATGTCCTCGCTGGGCGCCGTGGAGCGGTAGAAATCTTCCCCGCAGTCATAGTCGTAGAAATAGTGCTGGTACGAGTCGAAGTCCATGTCCGCTCCCTGTGGGAGGGAAGGGGGGCCGTGCTCACTGAGGTGCCGGCGGAGGAAAGAAGCAACCCGGGTCCCTCCACACAGGCGGCTGCAGGGCTCTCGTCTTTCCCCAACCCACCGACTTGCAGCCCGCCCGCGCCTTGCCCTCGCGTCCCAAGAAGCCTGGTCCTGGGTAAGAGTGCCAAGGGAAGAGGATCACAACGCCGCGGAACAGGCTACAGGGAGCGAGTTCAAAGCAAACTTTACCAACGCCGCCTGGAGCGCAGGTCCCAGGGCCCGGCCGGGTCGGGCGGGGGCGCGCTGTGTCCAGAAGACAGCCTGCAGCCTGCCTGCCCCTCCAGGATCTGCGCCCGTGCCGGGGCCACCCGCAGCCTCACCTCGCTCCCGCCGCCCACCACCTGGAGCGGACCGGCTCCCGGCCGGCTCGGGGCAGCCCGGCAGCCCGCACACACACACATATGCGCGCCACCGAGCGCGCGGCCCCGCACTCACGAGCGCGCCCCCCCGCGCGCGTTCCCTGTCTCGCCTGCGCACGGCGGCCCGGACGCTCCCGGGATTGGCGCGGGAGCGCGAGCTGCAGGCGCATTGTTTCCCGGCTGCCTTATATCTCATCGCGCGCTCCGGGCTCGGGGACCGGGAGGTGGGTCCTAAGGGACAAGCCCCGCCCCCGACCCGCCCCTCTCCCGCCAGTCGACAGGTGGGGACGTCCCCACCTCCTGGCTGCACTCCTCGGCTCTATTCTATGCCTTGTATCCTCCAAATAAATTGCACGCTGCGGAGAGCAGAGCTGGAGGCTAGATGATGCAGCCCCACGGTCGCCTGGTAGAGCCGCGAGTCCTAATACAGACGCTCGTGGATCCCGGCCGGCCGAATAAGCCGGACTCCCGGCCACTTTGGGCCGGGAATAGGGCTACTCCCCGCCCCACCACGCTAACCTTTTCCCCTGGGCGCACCCCGCTGAGTTCAGGTGCGTCCTACCAGCCGCGGGATGGCTGAGGGAATAGGGTGGTGGGGGAGCGCAGGCAACTGCACTTCCACCGCGCCACCTGGCGGCCCGCAGCCCCGAATTGGGCTTGTTCCGGCGTGGGCTTCTTCACTTCATTAGCTCATTTCTTTGGCTTGGTGGTGGCCCAAACCCGGATGGCAGTGAAGGCAAGTAGTGAGGATTCTGAGCCTTGGAACGTAATTTTTTTTTTTTACTGGGGATTGAACCCAGTGGCGCTTAACCACTGAGCCACGTCCCCAGCCCTTTTAATATTTAGTTAGAGACAGACTCTCTCTAAATGGCCTATGGCTTCGCCAAATAGTTGAGGCTGGCCTTGAATTTGCGATCCTCCTGCCTTCTCAAGGTCCGGCTGGGATCACAGACATGCGCCTCTGCCGGGCTGCAACAGTAACGTAAGGTTACGATTTCACCTGTAAAATGAGGGGATGGTAATACCTCATAGAGTATTTGGGAGGGTTTAAGAAGATACAACCCCTAAGGAAGGGGACTGCACCAGGAGGGAGGCTAGCAGCACTGGCTTACCTCCCCCCACCTCCGACATTTTTCCTTCAGGGCAAGGTCAGGGTTTACACTCTTCCCCTTCCCTCAAAAACAAAACAAACAAAAAACACTCCATAGGAGTTCTTCTAGTAGAGGAAATATGAAATAGAACGAGAAATAGAAATAGGAAATAGAATGAGGCAGGAGGATCACAAGTTTAAAGCCAGCCTCAGCAATTTAGCGAGGCCCTAAACAATTTAGCAAGACCTTATCTTAAAATAAAAAATATAAAGGGCTGAGGATGTGGTTCAATGTTTAAGCGCCCCTGAGTTCAATCCCTGGTACCAAAAAAAAGGAAAAAGAAAAAGAAAAAAAAAAGAGGGAGGGGTGTCTAGGAGTCTGAAAACTTCCTTCAAATCTTTTCTTGGCCACTTGCTGTTTAAAGCTTTGCTCCTATTTTTGGCTAAGATGATGAACATGTAATTCCTTTGTGTGATGGACACATAATTCCTTAGTGTTTGCTATCTTGGTACACCACGTCCTGAGATTTAAGCCCAAGACAAGTAACTCAGGATAATAGCCAATACATATAGAATCCTCCACCTGGCACTAATGTGGGGATGTGTGCCTATCCTTGCCTGATTGCATGCTCTCCCTCTTTCCTTCCCACTCTTGTGGTCTAATAACACCAAACTACTCACATTGGCATCCCAAAAGGCTGGAGCAGAGGACCTTGAGTTATGAGTTTATGTATGAGTTGGGAAGAGAAGGCAGGAAAGATTGCACCCTCAGTTTTGAAGTTCTTGGGTCTGAGGTACATATGGAACATCCTAAAGGCAGGAACCTTTACTTGCTTTGTAATCTCTGCACCTAAAAGGACTTCTGGCAGATATTTGTTAACTGACTTGCTGTGTGACCCAGCCAATCAGATTTTATTGAAACAGCCTATATGCCCCGCTGCAAAGCCCAGAAAATGTTATATGTGTGTGTGTGTATGTGTGTGTGTGTGTGTAGATGGACACAATACCTTTATTTATTTTTATGTGGTGCTAAGGATTGAACCCAGTGCCTCATAAGTGCTAGGCAAGCACTCTACCAGTAAGCTACAACCTCAGCCCCCAGAAAATGTTCTTAAATTTGGTTGCAGGCTCAAGGCAGAAGGATCAGACTGCATTTTGGTGACTTGCTCTCTGGTTCATAGGTGTCTCGGGTGGATTCGATATCAGTCAGAGTTTTTGGTTACAAAAGAGAGAAACCAACCTTACCTACATTTAAGCAGAAAATTGCTTTATTGGGAGAATTTGTGGTACAGAATTCATGGGAGGCACAGGGTACTGTGGCACATGCGTGTAATCTCAGCACTTTGGGAGGCTGAGACAGGAGAATTTTGAGTTCAAAGCCAGCCTCAGCAATGGTGAGGCGCTAAGCAATTCAGTGAAACCCTGTCTCTAAATAAAACACAAAACACGGCTGGGGATGTGGCTCAGTGGTCAAGTGCTCCTGAGTTCAATCCCTGGTACCAAAAAAAAAAAAAAAAAGAATTCATGGGAGGCTTGGAATCTATGTTTGGAGAATGGGTCTTCTTTACACTGGGGACCCTACTCAGCAGCCCCTCTTCATTCTTGTGAATGATACCTGGAGGCAACTAGAAGGTGCCCTCATCGTGAGAAGTAGGAAAAAAGTAATTTAGTTGTCTTCTAAGAATTGTGTTTCTCCTTAATTTAGCATACTTTTGTTTGTTTAATTTCTGTCTTCCTCAGCCATCTCAACTCAATGAGAACAGGGACAAATGTCAGTCTTATTCACTATCATAATCCCAGAGCTTAGAACAGAACCTAGTATATCATGCATGGGTGTTCAGTAAATGTGTTGCCTATTTGACCGAACACAAACCTGTAACCCTTTAGCATAGAGATGTGCCAGTTTGTCTGGTGGAGACAATAACTCTGTGGCCCAGTCTAGACAATAGCCTGATTAAAGGTATTAATGTAGTGCCAGGCACAGTGGCATGCGTCTATAATCCTTGAGGGGCTAAGGAGACTTGGAGGCTAGCCTGAGCAGTATAGCTCACCCATCTCCAAAAAGAAAAAGAAAGTATTAATATAACTAAAGAGGGGCTGGGATTGTAGCTCAGCGGTAGATCGCTTGCCTCGCATGCATGAGGCCCTGGGTTCGATCCTCAGCACCACATACAAAGCAATAAAATAAAGACATTGTGTCCATCTACAGCTAAAAAAAAAAAATTAAAAAAAAATACAACTAAAGAAAGTGCCAGTCAGGAGGGAGTGGGCAGCCAAGGAAGCCAGAGATCAGGGAAAGTTGCCAAGGTAATCATCAGCAGTTTCTATCATAGCACTCTCTGGGGACAAAAATGCTGGTCTAGGAAGAGGGGAGATGGAGGCATCATTCTTTGAAGCCACCCAGTTCAACCCCCACTTCACTCATGCTCTAGATCACCAAGCAACCCTTCTGATAAACCATTCTGTTCCCCATGCAGATCCGCCCACAGGGAGTGAATGCACTCAGCAGTGAACAGGAAGATCCAGTCTGCTTCAAAGACTTGCTTTCCCTTATAAATTAATGAATTGGCATCTGATTTGAAATATCAGTCTCATGAGCCTGGTTAATGTGTGTCTGTTCCATAGAGATGCTGCTGCTTTTAGGACTAACAACTGTGGTTTCTGAGCTAATGTCTGGACTCAGAATGGTGATAAATTCACCAAGGTAACAAATGCTGCCCTAGGGATATCCAATTTAGCTGCAATTTTGAAAATTTCCTTAAAACTTTTTGTTTGTCCATTGAGGCATTTTATTTGTATTATCTATTAAATCCCTGGGAAACAAATCCCAGGATTTTCCCTCCTGTATGTTTTTGTCTTGTTTTTTTGTGGTCTGTGATGCCAGCTGAGGTTGTCAGTATAATGAAACCAAACTGACAGGAGGGAGCAGATTTTTCTGCCATTTTTCAAGATCTTTGCACATCAAATCTAGGGATGGTCCCTCCACACTTGTTTAGCCTGCCTATGAGGCTTATAACAATTTTCCCAGCTATATAGTCATCAATAATTTCAAATTAGCAATGTATCTTTGCTTCTATATCACCTTCAGAAACTGGATGATGACTTGGGAGCACAGTCTAACATGAACCTGGCATTTTCCTGGCACAATGGTGCACACCTGTAATCCCAGCCACTTGGGAGGCTGAGGCAGGAGGATTGAAAGTTTGAGGCCAACCTGGGCAATTTATCAAGATCCTGTGTCAAAACAAAAAATAAAAAGATTTGAGAATATAGCTCAGAGCCAGGCACGGTGGTGCACACCTGTAATCCCAGCACTTTGGGAGGCTGAGACAGGAGAATCACGAGTTGAAAGCCAGCCTCAGCAACGGTGAGGCACTAAGCAATTCAGTGAGACCGTCTCTACATAAAATACAAAAATAGGGCTGGGGATGTGGCTCAGTGGTCAAGTGCCCGGAGTTCAATCCCCATACCACAAAAAAAAAAAAAGGGCTGAGGATGTGGCTCAGTGGTGAGTACCCCTGAGTTCAATCCCCAGTACCAAAAATATATATATATATATATAGCTCAGTGGTAGAGTGCCCCTGGGTTTAATGCCTAAGGCAAACAAAACAAAAACCAACCAAACCCTGGCATTTGCCTCTTTTTCTCAGCATTTTGAATGTTCTTGAGAACACTGGCTAGGACATTCATGCGCACCATTAGGCAGCATGGAAAGGTGGCAGAAAATATAGAGCTAAAACCTATCTTTAATATTTGTTTTTTTCCCAGTGCTGGGTATTGAACTCAGGGTCTCATGCATGCTAGGCAAGTGATCTACCACAAAGCTACATCCCTAGATCCCTAAAACATATTTTTAATCACAATAATACACATGCATAGTTTTTTAGAATATCAACTAGACATATGACAATGTTAAAAAAAAAACAAAACTCAAGCTGGGCACAGTGAGGGTCTCACTGAGTTGCTTAGTGCTTCATTTTTGCTAAGGTTGGCTTTGAACTCACAATCTTCCTGCCTCAGCCTCCCAAGCCACTGGGATTACAGGTGTGTGCCACTACACTCAGTTTAAAAAAATATATATTAAAAAAACAAAACAAAAAACCCTCAGTCTTCTGCCCTGCTTTTTCTACTTTTGAGTCCTGCTCCCAAAGACTGTGTTTTTTTATCTAATACTTTCCATATTTTGAGCAATGCAGATAATATTTATTTTTCCTGGCTTTTAAATTTTTATTGGTATCCTACAATAAAAGAAGATAGCTCTTATACTTCCCTTCCCTCCCTCCATATTGGTCTTCTCTTACTTTTCCAGTAGAATTATAGTTCAATTTTTACTTTTTTTTTTTGGTACTAGGGACTGAATTCAGGGACACTTTGCCATCTAGTTATATCCCCAGCTCTTTTTATTTATTTATATTTATATTTATTTTTTGGTACTGGGGATTGAACTCAGGGGCTCTCAACCACTGAGCCACATCCCCAGCCCTATTTTGTATTTTATTTAGAGACAGAGTCTCACTGAGATGCTTATCACCTCACTTTTGCTGAGGCTGGCTTTGAACTCATGATCTTCCTGCCTCAGCCACCCAACCCACTGGGATTACAGGCATGCACCACCACACCTGGCAGGATGTATTCTTTGTCCTTGGTGTTCTGAATTTTTTAAAATTGTTTTTAGTTGTAGATGGACACAATACATTTATTTTATTTATTTATTTTTATGTGGTGCTGAGGATAAAACCCAGTGCCTCTCACATGCGAGGCAAGTGCTCTACCGCTGAGCCACAACCCCAGCTCTTGAATTTTTTTCAATGATGTGCTTTGGTGTGGGTCTGTTGTAATAAAGAATTTGACTGGTCTTTGTCTCCAGTTCCTAGGAAATAGCCTCTAAATTCTTGAAATTCCCCGAAGTATTAGGAGTGTCTTCATTATTCATGGTGGGCCCCCTGATGGTTTATACTAATAAAGTGACTGAAGGTGGACTCATAGTTTAAGATGACTCTTGATGGGGGCTAACAATGCCAGAAGACCAATCATTTGACAAGCAGTTTGTGGCTTTGTGCCATGTGGTATCAGTCTGACCTCTGAGCCAGGTGCTAGAGATTGAGTTCAATCATGTAGGCAATGATTGAATCAATCATGTCGATGTAAGGAGTACAATAAAAGCTTAACTGAGCTTTCTGGATAATAATACTCTGTATTACACATCAATATACTAGAAGGATGATTTCATGGGAAGAGAATACTGAAAGCTTTGCGTTTGGGATACTCCACGACCTTGCCCTATGTGTCTCTTTTTGAGCATAACACCAACAACAGCTTTTAAAATGCAAGTCTCATTGGGCGCGGTGGCGCAAGCCCGTAATCCCAGCACTTTGGGAGGCTGAAACAGGAGAATCTTGAGTTCAAAGCCAGCCTCAGCAACGGCGAAGCACCAAGCAACTCAGTGAGACCCTGTCTCTACATAAAACACAAAATAGGGCTGGGGATGTGGCTCAGTGGTCGAGTGCCCCTGAGTACAATCCCCGGTACCAAAAAAAAAAAAAGGAAGAAACTGAGGACCCCAAAAGTGAATCTCACACTTGAGATGGATGGCCCACATTCTCTCTCTCTTTTTTTTTTTTTTTAATATTTTTTTAGTTGTAGATGGACACAATATCTTTATTTTATTTCTTTTTATGTGGTGCTGAGGATTGAACCCAGGGCCTCATGCTTGGGAGGTAAGCACTCTACCACTGAGCTACAATCCCAGCCCCCCACATTCTCTCTTGAAATTGTCTTTGCCTTACTAAATAACTCTCTCTCTGTGCCTGTGACTGACTCATCCGTAAATTCATTTCTGCAACTCCATTTGTCCTGAATTGAGGTTCCCCTCTTCAGGAACTCCTTGGACCCCTCCTCCAGTGACAAGGGCAGCCTTGTGAAGACTGTGCCATTAGGTTAAGTTTAGCTTAACTCCGGATAGTCTCAGAATTGCATTGCATCATCCTTTTGCATTCTTTGCCTTAAGCCTTTAATTCTGAAAATCCATTTACTCTACAACTATTTCTTTGAAAATTTCCCTGGCCTTTCATTCCCACCTTCTTTCTGAAACTCCTGCTAGTCTTTTTATTTCTTCTCTGTGTATTTTGTTAGACTGTCTGGAAGAATTTCTCACTTCCAATCCTAGTGCCTTAGAATTTTTTTGACTGGTATTTTTTAGTATTTAGAACTTTTTGTTGTTGTTGATGTTCCATATTTATAGCTTTCTGTTCCTTTTCTATGAACACAGTTGTTTGCCTTTTGTTCCTCTGAGGCTATGAATAGTTTCTGTGTTAAATATATATATTGGTACTGGGGACTTAACCCAGGGGCTTTCCCACTGAGCTACATCCCCAGTCCTTTTTATTTTTTATATTGAGACAGGGACTCACTAAATTGTTGAATTTGTGATCCTCCTGCCTCAGCCTATCCAGTCACTGGGATTACAGGTCTGTCACTGCACCCAGCTGTTAATTATAAAGTTTGAAAATTTTCCTTGCTCTCTTTTTTTCTTTATTTCTGCTGAACTCTTCCATTTGTTTGGCACTATGTTTTGGGTTTTGTTTTGTTTTGTTTTTTGGATTTTTTGGGGGTCTTTTTTTTTTGGTACCTGGAATTGAACTCAGGGGCACTCGGCCACTGAGCCACATCCCCAGCCCTATTTTGTGTTTTATGTAGAGACAGGGTCTTACTGAATTGCTTAGCGCCTCGCTGTTGCTGAGGCTGGCTTTGAACTCACGATTCTCCTGTCTCAGCCTCCCTAAGTGCTGGGATTACAGTTGTGTGCCACCACATCCGGCTGGCACTGTGTTTTTTGTTAGAGGCCTACATCAAACTTATGATGATCCTCGCTATCTGTTTTTGTTTATATTAAAGACTGAGGCATTAAAAACTAAGCAGAGTGCAGTGATGCACATCTGCAATCCCAGCAACTCAGGAGGCTGAGTCCGGAGAAAGACAAGTTCCAGGCCAGACTGCCTCAAAATAAAAAATAAAAAGGACTGGAAATGTGGCTCAGTGGTAAAAAGTCCTTGAGTCCCTAGTACTGGGAGTGGGGGAGGGGAGTTAGAGGAGGAGCTAACTGAAAGTTCCATAGGCTGGCGTTTGGGGTGGAGGGTGTTGATTATTGAACTTCACTAAAGGGCTATTAGGCAGGTATGTGGCAGTTTTACCAGGGGACTCTTAGCTGTCAATGCCTGCGTGTCTTTTAATATTCTTATAGAGATGTCCTCTACCCTACCAGGGTAAGGTTATAAGGCTGGTTGCCAGTCTTCCGGGAACCAGGAGGGGAAAGAGGACGAGAGGAATCTTACAGTTCAGCAAATCCCCCCTTAGCTCAGTACAGTCTGTCACTCCTACTCTCAGCTGCATCTGGTGCTTCTAAATCCAGAGACTCTCAATTCAAACTATCTCCCACCAGATGGGTAGAGGCCAGTCACCTGGCTACAAAGGTCAAGGGAGGGACTGGGATTGTGACTCAGTGGTAGAATGCTTGCCAGGCATGTGTGAAGCACTGGGTTCGATTCTTAGCACTACATATAAATAAATAAAATAAAGGTCCATCAACAACTAAAAAAAAATTTTTAAAAAAAGGTCAAGGGAGGGAGTGGATTTAGGAGTCTAACTCCTTGTGTTTTCACCCAATTCTGCTTCCTTTGAACGCTTCCTACAGACCTGCCTTCAGATGTCTTCAGTGCCTCCAGCTTCTGCATTGTTCTTGGGTTCAGATGTACTAACGGACTTGCTTCTTGTTGACACTTTTCTCTTCTTCTCACCGTTCCCACCATAAGTTACAATTTCTTTTTTCTCTAGCCTTTTGCTAAATCAGCTACTCCTTATCTGCCTGCTTTCCAGCTTGGCAAGCTTTGTTGTCCTCTCTCAGTTGCTATTGTTTTCTTTTTCTTTTCCTTTTGAAGTTGAGGAAAATTAATCCGACTTTTTTTTTTTTTTTTTGAGACAAGGTCTTGCTATGTTGCCCTGGCTGGACTCTGGGCTCAAATGATCCTCCTGTCTCAGCCTCCTAAGAAGCTGAGACTATAGACATGCACCACTGTGGCTGGCTTGACCCTTTTTAAAAATTGACGTAAAATTCACATGACATATCATTCACCCTTGTAAGTATCTAAAGTGCAATTCAGTACATAAGGTTAAGCACAGTCACTACTATAAATCCAGAACATTTTTTATCACCCCCAAAAAGAAACTCCATACCCTGGCAACTACTTATCTCTGTTGCTCTGTCTCAGAGATTTTCCTATTCTGGATATTTCCTATAAAGGGCATTATACAATACATGGTTTTTTGTGTTTGTCTTCTTTCACTAAGCATGTTTCCAAAGTTTATCCATGTTTAGGCATGTCTCAGTACGTCATTCCTTTTTATGGATGAATAATATTCACTGTATGGTTATCACATATTGTTTAGCTATTCATCAATCAACTGACATTTAGATTGTTCCCTTTTTTGGCTATTATGAATAATGCTGATGTCAACATTAGTCTATAGAAGGTTTTTTGAGGAGGGAGGTGTTGAGAATTGACCCAGGGCCTTGCATGCTACCACTCCCAGTCCCTAGTGTACAAGTTTTATTTAAATATATGTCTTCAAGGGCTGGGGCTGTAGCTCAGTGGTAGAGCGCTTGCCTAGCATGCGTGAAGCACTGGGTTCGATCCTCAGCACCACATACAAACAATAAATGAATAAAATAAAGATCCATCAACAACTAAAAAAATATTTAAAAAAATAAAAAAAATAAATAAATATATGTCTTCAATTCTCTTGAGTATATACATAGTAGTGGAATTTTGGGGTCATACGGCAACTGTTTTTCACAGTGGCTGCAACGTCTTATATCCCCACCAGAAATGTAGAAAGTTTCCAGTTTCTTCACATCCTTGCCAATGTTTGTTATTTTCAGGTTTGTTACTATTATTACTACTATAGCCTTCTTTAATTGGTATGAATTGATATCTCATTGTGATTTTGGTTTGCAATTCTCTAACAACTAATAATACTGAACATCTTTCCTATTCCTTTAGTGGTGCTGGAGATTGAACCCAGGGCCTCATGTGAGCTAGGCATGTACTCCTCTGCTGAACTACATCCCCAGCCCAGTGAATATTTTTTCATGTACTTATTGAACATTAATATATCTTCTTTGGAGAAATGACTATTCAAATTCTTTGCTCATTTTAAAATTGGATAGTCTTTTTGTTGTTGAATTGTAAGAGTTCATTATAGTCTGGATACTAGACCCTTATATTTTCTTCCATTCTTTGACTTATCTTTTCATTTTATTATTAGTGTCCTTGGATGTGCAAAAGGTTTTAATTTTAGCAAAATCCAACTTACCAATTTTTGAAAACTCATCTATATTTATTACTCTTTAAAGCAGAAAGTGACTTGGGTATTACATCTTCATTCATAAGCCTTGCTCAGTTACTTTTCAAATGGCTTTAAAACACAACTATTTTTTTTCTTCATTACTTGTGAGTTTGAGTGTCATATTTAAGAAAAGATCCATTACCAAATCTAAGATCATAGGCATCCCTATGTTTTCTTCTAAGAGGTTTATAGGTTTAGCTCTTAAAATTCGGATCTTTAATCCATTTGAGTTAATTTTCATTATGGTATGACGTATTGGCCCAACTTCTATTTCTTTTTGTTCATGTGAGTTTAAACTCCCCCCCCCCCCCCCCCCCCGTACTGGGCCTTGCACACACTAAGCAAGTGTTCTACCACTGAGCCATATCCTCTGTTTTAAAATTTTATTTCGAGACAGGGTCTCACTAAGTTGTCCAGGCTGGCTTCAAATTTGCCATCCTCCTGCCCCAATCTCCTGAATATTATGTGCCACCACACTCAGCTTAAACTTTTTCCCCCCAAATCCATTTGCTGTCATTTGAGTGGAATTTCAGGAGTGAGTGGAGATAAATACGTGTGATCAATCCTCATATTTAGTCAGAAATCTGTTCTTTTTTTCAAACTGCAACAATTCTTACTTTCATCAGGCAGATTCCTGAGCCAGGTGGTCTGAGAGGGCTTTCTGGAGGAGGGAAATTTGATCTAAGCCTTAAAGATGTCTAGGATTCCAGTAGAAGTAAAGACAGGAGGTGGGAGAGGGTGAGAAAGGAGAGCTGTGGGTTGGGGGAAGGGCTCTGCAAGCTGCACCAGAAGAATTTAAATAAAGCCAGGTTTCTCATCCCATATCTGTGGCTCTGTTGCACCTGCTTGGGTTTCACTGCAAAGCAGTCCTTTCCTTGAGTTCTGAGGACTTTGCACCTCCTTCTGCTGTTAACCCAAAGAAGAGGCCAGGCCTAGAGAGAGAAGAGCAGCTTTCAAGAACAAAGAAAAGTGAGTTAAATAGAAAACTTCCCGATTTGCAAGTTGTATTACACTAAACTGGCTTGTACAGACCCTCATTTTTCTCATCTGTAATGTGGTTCAGCCTATTTAGAAGCACTACTGAAGAATTAAATTAAACTGTTTGCGATGTGTTTAGTACAGTGCCTGGCCCAGAGCAGAGTTCTCAAAATGTCAGTGGTTCTTTCTTTCTTTCTTTCTTTTCTTTCTTTCTTTCTTTCTTTCTTTCTTTCTTTCTTTCTTTCTTTCTTTCTTTCTTTCTTTCTTTCTTTCTTTCTTTCTTGGGAGATTTAAGGTAAATAGTCTAGTGGAGTTTTTTGTTTATTTTTGTACAGGGGATTGAACCCCAGGGCACTCAACCATTGAGCCACATCTCTAGCCCTTTTTATATTTTTATTTAGAGACAGGAGCTCACTAAGTTGCTTAGGGCCTAGATAAGTTGCTGGCTTTGAACTCATGATCTTCCTGCCTCCACCTCCCAAGCCGCTGAGATTACAGGCATGTGTCATCATGCCCAGTTTAGTGGAGTTCCAACCAAAGCTCAGTTCCTGGCTAAGGAGCTAGGACTGAAGCTGGAAGCAGTGAATTGCAGGAGGCTTGTGAGGAAAGAGTGACACAGATGTATCTGTGCTTTGGAAGAATCATTTCCAGAAGAAAAAAGTCCAGGTGTAATGTAGAAGGAAGTATCGTGAACCCCATCTGACTGGCTCCATTTTCTCCTATGTGCGCAATACATGAATAATTGCCATCAGTGTTTCCCCAGTGGGCTGTGAGTTGTGTGAGAGCTTAATTCCAAACACAAACTGGCTCTTCCAGTTTGCCTTTATTTATTTATTTATTTATTTTGGTGGTGGTAGTGGTTTAGCGGGAATTGAACTCAGGAGCACTTGACCACTGAGCCACATCCCCAGTCCTATTTTGTATTTTATTTAGAGACAGAGTCTCACTGAGTTGCTTAGCACCTCACTTTTGCTGAGGCTGGCTTTGAACTCGTGATCCTCCTTTCTCAGCCTCCCAAGCTGCTGGGATTATAGGTGTGCACCACTGTGCCCATCTCCAGTTTGCCTTTTTAAAGAGAGACCCGATTGTAGGGTGGGGAAGGGCTGATGTCACCTGAGCTGCCATATGGGGATGAGATGGGTTTTTTGAAAAGCTTTGGAGATTTTGATAACGAATGAAGCCCAGTAGGGCCTCCTGTACTGCCCCTCACAAGACACATAGTGCTAAGTGCCTAGTGCCTGAGAACAATTTTTTTTGATACCAAGGATTGAACCCAGGGATGCTCAACCACTGAACCACTTCCCTAGCCTTTTTTTATTTTTTATTTTGAGACAGCGTCTATGTAAGTTGCTTAGGGCCTCAGTAAATTGCTGGGGCTAACTTTGAATTTGCGATTCTCCTGCCTCAGCCTCCTGAGTTGGGGTGATTACAGATGTGTGCCACCATGCTTAGTGCCTGGGGTCAACTGTGAAATTTTAAGTAACTCTTTCTGTGAGTGATGACAAATATAGTCTACCCTCTGCTCTGAGTACTGGGTTCTGGACACAGGTAGAGCAAGAGAATCACCTGGAAATGACTTTTTTGTCCACTAGAGGGAAACACAGGCTAGAGAGATTGGGAGCCCAGGAAGCCCGAGGATGGAGGAAACCAAGGAGCTGAAGTCTCTAGGACTCGAGTGACTTATGGTTAATGCTCTCTTGGAGTTGGCTTATATCAGCTTGATGAGAGTTAGTTGTTGCATTTTTAGGAATCATGTTGTTAAACATGATCATTAAAAATTAAGTTAGCGGGGCTGGGATTGTGGCTCAGTGGTAGAGCACTTGCCTTGCATGTGTGAGGCTCCGGGTTCAATCCTCAGCACCACATAAAAATAAAATAAAGATATTGTATCCATCTACAACTAAAAAAATTTTTTTTAAAAATTAAGTTAGCTGGATGCAGTGGCACACGTCTATAATCCCGGCACTTTGGGAGGCTGAGACAGTAGGATCACAAGTTCAAAGCCAGCCTAAGCAACAGCTAGGCGCTAAGTAGCTAAGCAACTCAGTGAGACCCTGTCTTTCAATAAAAAACAAAATAGGGCTGGGAATGTGGTTCAGTGGTTGAGTACCCCTGAGTTCAATCCCTGGTACCAAAATAAATAAATAATAAGTTATGTAAACTTATATCAACTAGATTAAAAACGAAGACTCCAAACTCATTATTTCCTAATTGTTTTACTATATTTTACTATATGTATCTACCTGTTATGGTGGAAGTATTATATAATGGTATGCTACTATCCATCTTCAGCTTTTTTTTTTTTTGGTACTGGGGATTGAACTTAGGGGTACTCGACCACTGAGCCACATCCCCAGCCCTATTTTGTGTTTTATGTAGAGACAGGGTCTCACCGAGTTGCTTAGTGCCTCGCCATTGCTGAGGCTGGCTTTGAACTTCCGGTATTCCTGTTTCAGCCTCCCAAAGTGCTGGGATTACAGGCATGCACCACCGCGCCCAGCTCATCTTCAGTTTTGATAGCTCAAAGTTGGCTATGCATAATATTTACTCCATGAAACCCACAGATGCTACAAATTAGGGTTCCCTACCTCCCACCTTCATCCTCAGTTGTTAAACACTGTCTAGGCCTTTCCCACATTAGGCGTTATGCAGAGGGCATGCACTTTGTTCCAAAGGTCTGACCAGAGACATTCAGAGATGTCCCTGTGGAAGGAGCACCCCATTTCTGCAGGCAGTGGCTCTTGGGGGGGGGGGTCCCACTGCAGGAGCTTGGCCCTGCTCAGGCTTTGTGCCAGCTGCTCCCTCCACCTGAAATCCTCTTGTGCTTCAGTGCTCAGGCATGCCTTTCTACTTGCCTAGCAAGGAAGTGAATTTCTAGTTCTTGCAGCACTAGAACATTTTCTCCCATCAGAAAGGAAGCTTGCTGGAGACCAGAAAAACTTCCTAACTGGGTCTGTATCCCTAGGCCTAGCTCAAGTCCCTGGGACTAAATATTGGAGCAGCCACACAGAACACTGCAGAACAAGAAGACATGGAAGTGGGATCTGGTCCGTACCACCCCTTAGCTGTGTAACCAGAGAGAGGCCCTTAACCAATCTGGAGAGATTGGGAGAGTACTACTCATCCTGCCTGGCCGATTAAATGAGATGATCCACGCAGAGTTCTCTGACTTTCCCTTACCTAGGTGTTCCCTGATGTAGAAGCTCTTATACATCTTTGTGGAGGAAGGGGGATGCTGAATTAAACCAGTTCTGAGTGCCTGACCACCCTGACAATGTATGTCAGGGAGGGAAACGGAATCAGTGGGATCGGGTGGGAAGGACTAGGAGGTAACAAGGCCTTGATGGCACAGTTGGAAGACGTGCCCCAGTCACACAGCCAGGAAGTCGACCTTGGGACTGGACACCAGCCTTCTGGCCAGGATTCTCCTCAAAGTTCCAAGCCTGACAAAGGACTCCTTTTCCCTTACCATCCCCCCAGCCTCAGCCCGGGGCCTAGGGGTGGGAGGGCAGCCGGGTCTGCAGCGCAGGAAGCATCGGTCCGGGCTGTCCAAGAGCCTCAAAGCAGCGGAAGGGAGGGAGCAGCCGGCACCTGCATTGTGCAAGCCCCGCTCCCTGCGGAGCAGCCAAGGACCCCCAGGAGCACGTTCTTGGCTGCGGCAACAGGCCAGGCTGGTGGCTCTCAGGCAGGTATTAACTGGACAAGAAGAGAGCTGTACTTTCATTGATTCGTGCATTCACTCATTCAGGTACCCATTGGTCACTGAGCTGTTGCAGGAGTTAGTGCACAAAAACATGGTCTCAAGGATCTTCACAATTCGTGGCTCTGTGCAGACGGCAGGGTTGGAATCTTGGCTTCTCCACTTGCGGTGTAGCGTGGCCAAATTACCTAACCACTCTGGGCCTCAGCTGGTGAGTGCTGGATTAAATGAGTGGAGGATTAAATGAATTTTATGTGAAGCACTTAGAAATATGTCAGCAGCAGGGTTTTTAAAAAAATTTATTTTTACTATTAGAAAAGACAGTTTTAGGAGCAGAGGATGAATTAGCGGGGCCCAAAGTTGCACACTAGATGCCTGAACAGTGGTTTTAAAAATTCTTCAAATTGATTACCCACATTTAAAAGTTGTGCAACTTCATCTGAAACTCAGATTTTGGCTTCTTTTTAAATGATTGAAGATCTAGCCCAGCACAGCCCAGCACTTTGGGAGGCTGAAACAGGAGAATCTTGAGTTCAAAGCCAGCCTCAGCAATGGTGAGGTGCTAAGCAACTCAGTGAGTCCCTGTCTCTACACAAAACACAAAATAGGGCTGGGATATGGCTCAGTGGTCGAGTGCCCCTGAGTTCAATCTCCAGTACCAAAAAAAAAAAAAAGATTGAAGATCTGAGAGATTTGATTTTTGGGGGAGGGAGTACCAAGGATTGAACTCAGGGGTACTCGACCACTGAGCCACATCCCCAGCCCTGTTTTGTGTTTTGTGTAGAGACAGGGTCTCACTGAGTTGCTTAGCACCTCGCCATTGCTGAAGCTGGCTTTGAACTCAAGATTCTCCTGTTTCAGCCTCCCAAAGTGCTGGGATTACAGGCTTGCGCCACTGTGCCCAATGAGACTTGCATTTTAAAAGCTGTTGTTGGTGTTATGCTAGAGGCAGTCTCTTTTTTTTAATATTGTATTTTTATATGCATTTTGCAAAGTGGTGTTAATTGGTGAAAAAAATTCTTCAGCAATTTCCCTGTTGCAAGGGTCCAAAAGGCAAATTTATTTTAAAAGGCAGATTTTTTTTTTTAATTTGGTTGTGATTCTCTATTGGCTGATTTTTAAAATGTTGCCTTCTGGGGTATCTTCTAATGAAAGATTTCATAAATGTGTCAGAATGGGGCAGCATATGCCACTGGAGTCTCCTGAACCAAGGAAAAAAATGTATAGGCCTGTGAATTAACACAGCAGGGCTAGAGGCCAGGAGTTAATGACAGGGTGGAATATGTGGTGATCTCATGTGGAAATGGAGTGGAAAAGACAGGTGACAGGTAATTAGAAAGTAGGATTGCCTGGATGCCAGGCTGAGAGAGCAGACAGGCTGATTTTGTTTTGTTTTGTTTTGTTTTTGGTCTTGGGAGAATGAATGGGTGGTGGACCTATTCACTGACCTGAAAGTTCAGAGAAGGATGTGCTTTTAGGTGTATAGAGTGTGAAAGTCTGGGTCAGCCATGAGGAGGTGGGTGGGACTCTGATGCTCAGGAGAGGGACCTGGGCTTTGGACTCTGATGCTCATGAAAAGGCTTCAGATTCATCATTGGTAAGACATGGGATGGGATGGGGTCTGGTGGGGGCAGGGCTTGGGAAGTTGTAAAATTACCCCCTGTAGTGTGTGCAAAGGGCCAGGCTTCTGACAGATTTTGCAGATCCATTTATATTTAAGGGATTATGTTCATGGGGAGTTCAAAGGATGTTAAAGGAGAAGAGGAGGCTGAAAGATTGCTGGGTACAGCTCCTCCTCAAGTGGCCTTAGCTTGCATCCTGCAGGACTCCACCTTTCCCCAGTATCTCACCAGAGGTGGACTGAGGAACAGGCAAGGAGGAGGGAATCTGATTGGAGTTTACTGTAGCCAGATAAAGGGTGAGGTGGGGCAAGATCCTAGACAAGTCAGGACTTCTAAGTGTCCTTCAGTAGCTCTTTCCTGCCCTCCAGGGCCACTTGGTGGGTCCCTAGGGCACTGCTGGGAAGGAAAGCTGAGAAAGGGCCTTATTGGACCCGCCTGGCTGGAGAGGGAGCAAATAGGACACCCAGGACATTCTTTTCAGTTGTTGGGAGAATGAAGTTGGGAGGCTGGAGGTGCCCAGGGCTGTCATACTGATTCCTCAGACTGCCCCAGGTGGGATACCATGCTGGCTGCAGGCCTGGCTAGAGAGTCTTACCCCTGGTGGCCAGGAAGTACTGGGATCATCATTGAGGGAGGCCAGCATCTTGGCTTGGATGCTAGGGATCTGGAACACCAACTTGTTATGTGCCAGATAACCTCATATGTATTTTGTCTTATTCTCATGAAAATCCTATGGAGGCAACACAATTTCCTCCATGCTAAAGAAGAGGAAACTGAGGCTCAGAGAGCAGAAGGCACATAAGGATTCACAGATGGTGAGAAGCAGGTTTGGGAGGACAAGCCTGGAGCTCTGGCTCTGTCCTTGAGGTTTCTCCTGAGGTCGCCCCACTTCAGCAATGGCCTCTCAGCCTGCCTGACACTTGGGCTCTACCCTAGGTATCTTGCTATCTTTTACCCTCTCCTTCACATTCTGCCTCTGAACAGTCACCAAATCATGTCAGTCCTACCCCTTGCATCTGGCCCCTTCCCTCCTTGCCTGGGTCACTTTCCCTTTGTGCTTCCTGCCCTGGCTATGACATCAGCCTTCTCTCTGGTCTCCCCACCTCCAGTCCCTACTCCGCATCAGCAGCCAGAGGGCTCTTGTACAACAGAAATCTGATCATGTCACTATCCTTAACTCCTGTCAATGACATCTGGATATAGTTCAAATTCCTGAGCAGGTCACCAGATTTTGTGGGCCGTCATGGCCAACCTCAGCAGCTCATGCCACTGCCCCACTGCACACTGTAGCCAGACAGTAAGCTTGCCCACCTTCCTCTGAATAGGCCCTTGCCTGGGCTTTGTTGCCACCAGCTCTGTCCATCACACTTTCTTACCTCTCTTTGCCAACTGAAGTTCTGGCCATTCTTTAAGCCTAGTTCCATGGAGAGCCCTTTTGCCAAAGCCTTACGGCCTTGGATTAAAGTGTTTTGTGTGGGTTTGGGGGTGTAGCTCAATGGTAGAGCCCTTGCCTAGCACATGTGAGGCGCTGGGTTTGATCCTTAGCACCGCATAAAAATCGAATAAATGAATAAATAAAGTAAAGGTATTGGGTCTATCTACAACTAAAAAAATAATAATAATAAAGTGCTTTGTGTGCCTCTGTCTCCCCTATGAAGTGTGAACCTCTGTGTCTCACCCTTTCTGCCCAGCATTGTAGCTGACCTACTGGAGAGTTCTGTACATGTGTGGTGGGAGCGGCTTCCTCTATCCTCACCCTTTCCCGCCTGGCTCTGGTCTGGGCTCAGCCCCTTGTCCTGGCCTGGATCTGCTCCAGCAGTGGTGGCAGCTCTAGGTCTAGCTCCTGGTTCAGCTCTAACTCTGATTCTAGTTCTGACCCGCCTCAAGCTATAGCTCTAGCTCCTGGCCTGCTGTCAGCTTGGACTCAGTATCCCAGACTAATATGGGCTTAGCCTATGGCACTGGGACCAAATTCACAATCAATCCAACTGTTTCTCTTTCTTCTAATCTTCATTTTCACTTTTTTTCCCTTTCCTTTTCTTTCTTTCTTTTTGGTAACAGAGATTGAACGTAGGGGCACTTGACCCCTGAGTCACATCCCCAGCCCTATTTTGTATTTTATTTAGAGACAGGGTCTCACTGAGTTGCTTAGTGCCTCACTTTTTGCTGAAGCTGACTTTGAACTCAGGATCCTCCTGTCTCAGCCTCCCAAGTCGCTGGGATTACAGGCCTGCACCACTGCACCTGGCTTCATTTTTACTCTTGACAGAAGTTTCCTGTCTCTGTGCTTCCAATCAGAGGGAGTGGGGGAAAACAGGGAGAAACCTAGGATAGAGGTCCAGACAGCCTGGGATCATCACCTCTGTCTGGAGTCACCTTGCTGCAGCATCCAGTCCCACCTCAGGGCACTCATAAGTGCTATGGGAACCAAGAGTCTGGGTTCAAAGCAAGACCCTCCCATTGACTATGGGGCTTTGGGAACCTCTTTGGGCCTGTTCTCTCATTTTATAAAATGGGGATAACAGTTGTGTGAGATCAACATGAAACAAGGCTGCAGAGCTCCGGTGCAGTGCCTAGCACAGAGGTGACTACCAAGAGGACCTTTCCTCTTTACTCTTTTCCAGGACCATTGAGTCAGCTCCTGTAAGTGCCTGTATACCTTGTAGTGCATGTTGCATAAGGGCTTCTGCCACTACAACATTGGTGGGTCTGGCACAACTTTGCTTCCAGTTTGCTGGCTAGGACTATTGTCCCTAGGGCATTTTGAGCAGTTAGGGCAGAGCTGAGGTACTGTATTGGATCCCCTGTCCAGAACTCCATGTGCTGATATCTGGACAAACATCAGTTCAGAGGGCAGTGGGGGAAAGGTCAGCCTCCCTTCTTTGCTGTGGGATGAACAGATGTATTTAGATTGAGATGACAGGGGTGCTTCCTTCTCTCCTCCAACTGCCTCACTAAGTCTCTGTTCTATCACAGAAAGCAAGGATTCCTATGGATAAGAACCCTCAGGGACCTTGCTCCCCAAACACAGGACCAAACATCAATGGAGGTCTGGGTGTTATATGTGAGTGGGTGGCTATGGATGGGCGTGTGCAAGGCAAACAGATAGCATGGTAGGCTGTGAGTACAGGCATGTTAGAACACCATATGCATACTGTGTATGTCTGGAGGCAACATGAGCATCAGGATGTGTGCGTCTCTATGATGTGGGCAGTGGGAGGGCTCTGCCTGTATGTAGCATGTGTGTGTTGTGACTTTTGTGTAAGAGTGACTGTATGAGTAGAGATAGACGAGGAACTGGGTATGTGATATAAGCAATTTATGTTGTGGGTGTGTATATGATATGTGTGTCTCGTGCGAGTGGGCAGGGGACACTGTGATCTGAAGAGCTCTGTTAGGCAGTGGGTAGGTGCTGGAGCATTTGGGATTTCCTGCTGTACTTTGATGTGGCCTAGACCAAGGTCATTTTTCACCTGCTGCAGGAACAGAGGACAGTGGAAGCTGAGCTGAGGGGATCTGGGGACTGAGTTAATTTCTCCAGAGAGCCAGACTCCCCACACCCAGCTGGTTGCCCTGCCCTGATGTCTGTGAGCACGTCAGAGGAATAAACACAACCTTTGGAAGTCCTGCAATGTGTCTGGGGAGGAGGCTTCACAACTGGCAGTTTGTGTGGGTTCAGCACCCCACAAATGCCCTGCCAGTGACCAGCAGCTGAGGCTACTGGGGCTGATGGCCTTGCGGTCACTGCCCGGTCCTAGATTCTTACTTTAGCACTCTAGCCCAGCCGCACAGCTTCCAGAGCTTCTTTGCCAAGGGAACTTGGCCCAACTGCAAATTCACATCCCCCAGAATGCAAGGCCTGTGAAAGGGTAGAGTTTAAGGACTTCTAGAGCCAATCTGGACTCAGATTGCTGATCTCTGAAGGAACTTGACTCAGAATGACACCTTAACAGTGTGATCCTGTCTACCTCCTGCCATGCCTGGATACACATCACATGCTGCAGAAACCCTGGGCCATGTGCATTTCCAACAATGCCCTCTGCAGCTTGCTACCCAAATACTCAGCTCTACCTGGCTAATTCAGGTCATCTCTCAAAATTCAGGTTAAGTGTCAGCTTACCAGGAAAGTGCTCATTGTTGCTAATATCCATTATCTGGCTTGGTCTTAGCTGCAGAGGTCTGATTTTTAGGTGTACCTCTGGTCAGCCTGGCATAAAAAGCATATTTTCCAGGATTCCTTGCAGTTAGGTGTGGCTATGTGACTAAGTACTAGCCAACAGCTTGTAGGTAGAAGGGTTTTGTACAACTACTAGGAGCTGCTTATAAAGCTGTTTTTAAAGGGATAGTGTGCCATTTTTCACCTTTTCCTCCTTTGGGCTGGCGGGAATGCAGACACGATGACTAGAGTTTAAGCAACTCTGTTGACAATGAGGTAAAAGCAGCATATTAAGGACGACAAAGAACAGTACAGCAGGGCTGGGCTGTGGCTCAGTGGTAGAGCGCTTGCCTAGCATGCGTGAGGCACTGGGTTCGATTCTCAGCACCACATATAAATAAATGAATAAAACCAAGGTATTGTGTTCATATACAACTAAAAAAAAAAAAAAGAACGGTACAGCAATAAGATGCAAAGCACAAGGGGCTCTGAGGATCATGGATCCATCATCTAGACTAGTAATTTTCTGACTTCTAGCCAGTTATAATGACTGTGATTTGGGGTTTTCTGTCGTCCACAACCAAATCTGGGCCTAACTGATACACATTCCTTGGATTAATTGTCTTTTCTCTAGTCCATTCAGTTATTTCTGTTAACACACTATATTCTAATTTCTTGGTGTATCAGCTCACTAGATTGAGCTCATAAGGGCAGGGTCTATATCATCTTCCAAACGCAGTATCTTTTTTTTGGTACCGGGGATTGAACTCAGGGGCACATGACCACTGAGACATATCCCCACCCCTATTTTGTATTTTATTTAGAAACAGGGTCTCACTGAGTTTAGTGCCTTGCTGTTGCTGCAGCTGGCTTTGAACTAGTGATCTTCTGTCTTAGCCTCCCGAGCCGCTGGGATTACAGGTGTGCACCACTGCGTCCGGCCCAAACACAGTAACTAAAAATCAAAAAATGATACTTGTGTGAATAAAAGAGTGAAATACACACTCAGGTATCCAGATATGGATGGAACCATAGATTTGGAGTTATTAGTATAAATGTCATTAAAGTAGTGGGAAAAGTTGAGGACTAAAGGAGGAGGTTCCCTGAACTTGATATCATTTAAGCTTAAGGTTAAGAGAAATAGTCCTGGGGCTGGGATTGTAGCTCAGCGGTAGAGCGCTTGCCTCGCATGTGTGAGGCCCTGGGTTCAATCCTCAGCACCACATACAGAGCAATAAAATAAAGACATTATAAAAAAAAAAAAAAAGAGAAATAGTCCTAAGATAAGGCTGAAAACAAACAAACAACACAAATCTCAGCAAGCTGGCAAGGACCAGGCAAGGGTTTCAGAACAGAGGAGCTCTGATACCACATATAATCCCATAGTTTCCTCTAGTCACTGGTAGTGGCATGGGATAGGATCAGAGAAAGAAACCATTCAGGTCTGACCCAGGATGAAGGTAAGGAAAGGTGTTGCTAAGAGGCATACCAACCCCACAAGGGAAAAGGTGGAGGGCAACCAGGTGCAGTAGTGCACACCTGTAATCTCAGAGAAGCCAAGGCAGGAGGATCACTAGTTTAAAACCAGTCTTTGCAACTTAAACAGGGTCTCACTAAAAAATTTTCAGACAGGTCTCACCAGTCCTTTAAAAAAGAGGACCTGAGCCAGGTGCGGTGGCTCAAGCCTGTAATCCCAGCACTTAGGGAGGCTGAGACAGGAGAATCACGAGTTCAAAGCCAGCCTCAGCAATGGTGAGGTGCCAAGCAACTCAGTGAGACCCTGTCTCTACATAAAACACAAAATAGGGCTGGGGATGTGGCTCAGTGGTCGAGTGCCCCTGAGTTCAATCCCCAGTACCAAAAAAAAAAAGAGGACCTGGATGTGTGTCAGTGGTAAAGTGCCCCTCAGTTAAAAAAAAAAAAAATGATGGAGTGAAACGAGGAAAGCTGCTAGGCTAGGAAAAGATGGTTGAAGGATGGAAAGATCTGATGGGGTTGGAAAACAGGTGATGCAGGAGGGAATACTTGTGAGCAAGCTGAGAATTTGACTTTTGACTATTTTTAAGGGTATAATTATTTCACACCATGTCTAGCATAAAATTAAGTTCACAAAATAGTGTTGTTTTCTGGCTCTGCAGGACCTCAGATTTCTCCTGGAGAGCGCTGAGAATCCCAAGGGCTTCTTCCAGATGCACAGAGGATTAGTTCATGAGGTTTCTCATCATTTCTCTCTCCCACTCAAGACCTCAGTGGAGCTAACCCATGTCAATGCCAATACCTACCAGGGCACTGCCACTGGCAAAGCTCACAGGGGGCCTGATGTGACTGCTGGCGCCCCTCTCTGTCTGCACTGAAACCACCACTGCCCAAAGTCAAGAGCGCTTGTGTTGAGGGAAGCAGTGGTCAAGGGCTCAAGATTCTAGAATCAGGAGATACAGGTTTTCATTCTGGCTCTGTATAGTTCACTAGCTCTGTGACCTTGAGCAAGTTGATTAACTTCTCTCAGCTTCAGTTTCCTTAACTGCAGAGAGGAGGATAACAAAGAACCCTTCATTGGGTGGTTATGAAGTTCAAATGAGAAAATGCACACAAACCCTTTAGTGTGACCTGGATGTAGAGTGAGTGGGTAACAAATGTTGGTGATTCTGACTGTTGTTATTATAGTCTTTGCATTCATTACCTCATTTAACAAACAAGCTCTAGGCATTCCCTCACATGTGCCCCGTGTCTCAGCCAAATGTATTTCCTGAAATTTCCCAACACTTAACATGTTACCTCAGCCCCCTGTGGCTTTACACAAGCAGTTTGCTCTTTCTGGATTGCCCTTCACTCCTGGGCTGGCTGGCAAATTGGAGCCTCAATCAATGCCTGATCTTCTCAAAGCACTTGCCCTCAGGCTGAGGATGTAGCTCAGTGGTAGAGGGCTTATCTAGCATGCATGAGATGCTGGTTCAATTCCCAGCACCAAAATAAATAAATTAAATAAAAATAAAGGCACTTTCATGGACTCTCCAGCCTGTGTCAGATGCCTCCTCTGGGTTCCCATATGCCTAGGGCTATCTCATTGCACAACTCTGGAGGAAGGACCAATCATATGGACCCCCAGCATTGTGCAACATGGCAACTTTGCCCATTATCTTTCCTGGTTCCCTCTATCACGGTTTTTATCACACTTTTACTGTAATGATCTATTTACCTGTTTGCCCTCCTTCAGACTCTGAACTCCTTGAGGACTCTGGATGACACATAGCCAGGGTGCAGTGAATGCTGGCTTCAGTAGAGGGATCCTGGTCTAGTTCTTGCATCCTAAGGTTCCCAGACTGGCTGGGGAGACAGAATGAACCACCATAAAATGTGTCAAGAAGCAAGTATCAGTGCCACGTCGAGAGACTCCCGCGGAGAGTGCGGGGTGGGGGCGCTGGCCCCAGCCCTTGGCCAACCTCCTTGGTTTGCCCACTAGTATTGTTTTAAGAAAATGGCAGACAAGCCGGACATGGGCGAAATCGCCAGCTTTGATAAGGCCAAGCTGAAGAAAACGGAGACGCAGGAGAAGAACACCCTGCCGACCAAAG
>CM053400.1:27365877-27396143 GCA_028644305.1 Xerus rutilus
AAAAAAAAAAAAAAAAAAAAGAAAATTATTTGTATGATTAATGAAAATAAAACACCTTGTGGCATGGCAAAAAAAAAAAAAAAAAAAGAAGCAAGTATCAGGGCTGGAGCTGTAGCTCAGTAGTAGAGCACTTGCCTAGCATGCGTGAGGCACTGGGTTCGATCCTCAGCACCACATATAAATAATAAATGAATAAAATAAAGATCCATCAACAACTAAAAAAAAAAAAAAGGAAGCAAGCATCAGGTGGGCACGGTGGCACAAGCCTGTAATCCCAGCACTTAGGGAGGCTGAGACAGGAGAATCGCGAGTTCAAAGCCAGCCTCAGCAACGGTGAGGCGCTAAGCAACTCAGTGAGCCTCTGTCTCTACAGAAAACACAAAATAGGGCTGGGGATGTGGCTCTGTGGTCGAGTACCCCTGAGTTCAATCTCTAGCACCAAAAAAAAAAAAAAAAAGAAAAAAGAAAAAGAAAAAGAAGCAAGCATCACCAAAGGTTCATAGTCCTGAAACTTTTTGAAGACAAACAGACCTGCAAGGCGCAATTCAGTGGTCAGTGGGTGACTTGTACAAGGACAAAAGAAAGAAATACTTGGAAAATCAAAGGCCTCCTACTTCTGGAATGCTCTACGTAGCATTCTAGCCCCCATCCCACAATTTGCACCTGGTCTAAAATGAAGGAAGTAATTGGTTTAAGCATCTTATAGGGGGACCACCTTGGGCTGATGCTCTTTGCCAGGCCTATTTTTATATGCATGGTCAGCAGGGGTATAGCATGGAAGAGGATGTAACCAGAGGCTCTCACTTTGCTCTAAAATATAATTTAAGGGGCTGGGGCTGTGGCTCAGTGGTAGAGCACTTGCCTAGCATGCATGAGGCACCGGGTTCGATCCTCAGCACCACATATAAATAATAAATGAATAAAATAAAGATCCATCAACAACTAAAAAAATTTAAAAATATATATATAATTTGAGGCTTAGAGGCTTAGCTCAATTTTAGAGCACTTCCCTAGTATGTGCAAGGACCTGAGTTCAATCCCTAATACTGCAGAAAAGGGAAAAAACTTTTTGAGCATTAATACTACTATAGGCAGAGAACAGATCAGAGGGCCTTTAGAAAAGGCCTCTCTTCCTCAATATGGATTTAGACTGTATTGCTGCTGAGAATAAACACTTTTGTAGGGGTGTGTGTGTATTTGTGTGTATGCATATATGTGTGCATGTGTGTGTGTGTTTGGTTGGCTTTTAACCACCCCACTGTCATCCTCATTTACTCCAAAAGTCCAAGTCAGAACAATGAGGAGGAGGCATAGCTTGTCACTTGTCATTGATATAAAGACTTTAAAGGGACAAGACCTCAAGAATCAAAATGGCCACACCTCTTCCAGGCTGTTGGCTGAAGCCTGTTTCCCTCTGTCCTCCTGCTGTGATACTATTCTAGACTCAGTAACTCAGACTTTGGAAAATATTCGACTGTTTCTTATCCTGTTGATCCTGTCCCATGTGGCTTGTGGGGGTGAGGTTTCCTGCAAACCTGATGGAGGTTTTGCCTGTGGGGAAGTGAAAGGTAGTTTCTTTCTGGGTGTGTAGGGAAGAAGGATCTGAGACAGGGGAATAAAGTTAGGAACAAAGTGAACTCATAAGGGGACATCCTGTGAAACAGTTTAACAGATTTTTGATTGTCTTCCCCTTGGGTAGTTATGTGACAGATACAGTTTGGGATTATTTCTTCTAGTTGTATTTCCACAGGAATTCCTGTCCTTCAGTGAAGTTCACTGTATTCACTGGACCTCAGTTTCTGGTGCTGGTGGGGCAAGTTGTGGGGGGAGACTGTGAAGGAGGTTAGCTTGCTGCAGGCCATATTTGGGTAGATTGATTTGCTCTGCTCATGACCAACAGTGTGAGGAATCCTGCTGGACAGGAGGCCCTGGAGCAGATGTAGGAGAGAGGAAGGGGACCTTGAAGGGAACAAAAATAGAGTAGGCCATTGGAAGAGAGGAGGCAGTCTGGGTAAGCGATGTGGATCCAGCAGAGGTTCAGGTGAGCCCAGCAATGGGTTCTTCTGGGAATGGAGAGCTTCAAGCTCTCCTGGGGTAAGACAAAGTCTCAGAGAAGGAAGTAGGGTGGATGTGAGGCTAAGCATCCCTCAGATGCAGTCCCAGACCCTGGGTGCTGCTCCCTCACACCATGTCCCACAGGAAGCCAGGCTGTGGGCTGCACTTAGGCTTCCTTGCTGTTCTCTGCTCAGTGGAAAAGTCCTGATAACAGGATGGCCTCTGGCTACCTGAGGATACTCCCACATGTCACCTGCCCTACCCTTCACCCCCCACTTCTTCTTAGTGACCAAGGAAGTCCTTGGGCAGCTCAAGTAACCCACTACCACCTTTCCTAGGGCCTGCTCTCCTAGGAGAGCACAAAGAGAAGTAGGGTGAAGGAAGGCTCCAAAAGCGGTGACTCTCCTCTGTGATACCCTTCCCACTCCTATCCAACATAAGCCCAAAGTCCCGAGTTCCGAGGACAGAGAACACAGCTTACTGCTTAAGGTTTAGAACCCCGCTCACTTCAAAAGCTTAGACACCAGCGCTCAAAGCCATTCCAGTATGTATAACATAGTCTAGAACTTAGAACTCAGAGCCCAGGACAGCCCAACCCTAGTCCAAAGTTCAGAGCCCAGAATCCAGACAGAACTCAGAGCACAACTCAGTTCAGGCCCAAAGTCCAGCCTATGCCAACAAAAAGAGTCAGAACTTAAGAGTCAAGCCCGGACTTAAAACCCAGCTTATAGAGTCAGGGCCCAGAATTCAGACCAAAGTTAAACCCAAAATCTAGAGCCCAGGGCAGCCCAGAGTCCAGCTCAGAATCCACCCCAAAGCCTAGAACTTAACACTTAGCTCCAGAACTCAGAATCCAGTTTAACAGTCAATGTGGCCTAGAACTCTATGCCCAGCCCAGGACTCAGTAGTTCCTTGCTGTTCTTTCTGGGGGTAGCCCTAAAAGAAGAGGCCCAGGACTATAAGATGAAAAGAGGGAATTTCAGATCCCATCCCTTCTAGCAGGAGGAGACAAGGAGCTGATGTTTGGGGAAGGGGGAGAAGCAGGTGGTTTTCCTACTCCTAGTTTGGAGGGTTCATCATGGAGATTCAGAGACCAGGCAAAACAACCTGGGGCTTTCTCTGCTAGAGCTGCCCATCAGAATCCCAGAGGGACAGGAAGCAGAGTCCTACTGCTGTTTACTTGCTGTGTGACCTTGGATAAGTCCTTTCCTTTCTCTGTCTTCATTGCTCCCAGAAAGGATAATAGGATATCCTTTATTTAGACCTACAGATCCAGAAACAGAGGAAGGGACTATTATAAATAGTCTCTTGGGGCTGGGATTGTAGCTCAGCGGTAGAGCGCTTGCCTTGCATGCGTGGGGTCCTGGGTTCGATCCTCAGCAACACATACAAAGCAATAAAATAAAGACATTGTGTCCATCTACAACTAAAAAAATATTTAAAAAATAAATAAATAAATAAATAAATAAATAAATAAATAGTCTCTTCATCCATTTATTCTTTAATCCGTCATTTATTGAACAAAATAATAGCGATTTTAAAGAGGGGGATAAAATGGTCAGATTCAGTTTTTCAAAAATTCATTTGAGATTGGATCAGAGGGAGCCAGTGAGGGATCAGCATCTGAAGATGAATGGCAATGTCTTCTTTAGAAAGCACAGATGAAGTTATTTCACTGCGCTGCTCGGTCCCTTCCATGGCTCCCACTCTCTTCAGGATGAGGATGCAATGCTTCCATCTCAACCTCACAGTGCAAAAGCCCCATCCAGCAAAAGCCCCACCAGCCCTAGCTGCTTGCTGGTCTGGAGCACACCACCCTCCATCACACCTGTATGCCTGTGGTGCTCCCTTCGTCCCACATACCTTTTCCTATCTCAGGAACTCCTACTCACCTATTGGGGCCTAGCTCCATCATCATCTCCTCTATGAAGCCTTCTGAGACCTCCACCCCTGAAACAGAACCTGGTGTTCTCAATTCTGCTTAAGTGTTAAATCTCGGAGCATGGCAAGAAATGTGTTTTCTTGGTATCTGTTAATCAAAGACATATAGCCTGCCAAGGGAAAGTGTAAAAAAAAAAAGAAGAAACTATCATCTCACCAGATCCTCAAGATAACACCATAAGACATTGCTACAGTCAGACTGATGATGCTCAGAGAAGTTGTGACCTGCCAAAAGTCATATAGGTAGCCAGAGACAGAATCAGATTCAAACTCTGACAAGCTGGACTCTAGGTCCCAGCTACACCATCATCTCTTGCTCTCAATCAGCATGAGATCACAGCATAATCATGAGAAGCTGGAGGTGCTGACTTGACACAGTGGGGGTGGGAAGCACAATTCATAGCACTGGGTTGCCTAATATTTTGTGTGTGTGTGTGTGTGTGTGTGTGTGTGTGCAGATGAACAAAAAGGAAGCCCAAAGTGGAGACAGGACTCCAGGAGGTATCCAAGGAAGATTCTGCACCTGTTGAACTGACCCACATCTAGACTCTTCCAACTCTGAGAGGGTCAAGGCTAGCAGACCAAGGCAGGGCCTCCTTGAAGGAACACAGTATAAGCAGGAGGAGGGCAGAGTTTTCACCAGCTAGGAAGAGACAGGTATTTCTCAGACATCAGTCCCTGCGCTCTCCTCCAAGGCCAGGCTCTGTCTGAGCTCTTGCTCAAGGAGCTCCTTCCCTGATGTAAGGGGCCCTAAGGCTACCTAGTACCGTGGTTGAGCCATTGGGCCTTCCTGCATATTGCACCATGGCCTCAGAAATGTGGCTCTTTGAGCCAAAGCTGACATCAGCCAGCTTCTTCCACTTGGTCATTCTCACCTCTCAGCAGTCAGAGTAAGGGCTCTCTCTTTCTTTTGAGGAAAAGGACTTTGAACTTGAAAAAGCCTAGGACTGAAAGACCCTGACACATTGATTGGTGGCAGGCAGTGTGTGTGGAGGGGCACCACCTGTCCCAAAGAATCTATGGGTGCTCTCCATACCCCTCATCTCTGAGAGAACTTGAGGCTCAGAAGTCACACCCATCACCCAGCTAAAAGCCAGCAGAGGAGGCCTCCCTGTGGCATGGTCTATAGCCTCCTGAGATCCAGTCCTGAGGCCTCTTCTGCTTCACAATTACCCAACCAATATCTGGGCAGGAACTGGCAGCCTCAAGTGACTTCAAGGGCCCTCAGATACTTCCTCCCCAAAGAACCACTCTTGGGACCCTTCTGCCCTACCTCCTCCCCACAGGGCAAACAAAGGGACAAGATGAGGAATAGGCTGAGGCATTGCCATCGCAGCATCTATTCCAGGAAGCCCTTGCTCTGGGCCTGCCCAACACTTATCTCTTCAACTTGGCCATTCTCTTGGAGCACCACCACCTAGGATGTAAATTTGCTATTGGCTGCCAAGACATGCATTTTTCAAGGCATGGGCTTGTCCCCTTTTCTACATAAGTCAGGGTGGTAGGTCTGCCAGGTAGTGACTAAAAAGATCTTACCGCTGGATAACAAATTGAAAGCTATTCCACCTGGCAACTATGGCAACCCATCAACAACTTTCACTAAGCAACAATATCCTGGCACCAACTCCCCCACAGCTCCACCTGGCAATCCTGCCCTGGCATCAGCCCACTGTACTAGAAATACCACCTTGAGTCACCAGACATAAATCTAGCCCCTAATCATTTACAAGAAAATTTCTTTTGCCTGAGTGGTTTTACTTGGTGGACCTTTGCCCAAATAATGATGATACCTCTGGCCTGAGTGGTCTTACTTGGTGGACCTTTGCCCAATTAATGATGATAACAATAAACAACATTTTTAGATGCTCATCAAGCATAGAGTATTCCACTTAATTCTCATGCCAACCTAGGAGATAGGTACAGTATTGTCCCCATTTGGCAGATGAGGAAAGGGAGGCTAAAAAAGATTCATTATCTGTCCAAGAGTAAAGTGCAATGATAAGGATGGGGTCTGGAGCCAGGTAATGGTCTCTGGGATCTTTGCACTTAACACTGCTTCTCTGCCTTCCAAGAAGCTCAGGGAGCCCAGTAGCCTCCCTGATGGCCCTCTGAGGAGTGTGCTCGAGCATGTGAAGAAGGCTACTAGGTGGGGCTTTGTGTCCTGTGAGGGAGCAGATATATGGAGATCACTCAGGGGAGCTCTTCAGTTCATTTGTCCTTGGCTGTGAGGCTGGACTGGTCCCAGAAAGTGTAAGGATGGCCAGGAAGGTGGTCCCATGACAGAATGGGGAGCTGCTTGCCTCTCAGGGAGAAGTCCTTGTTCTTGCTACTGTCTCAGATGGAGAAAATGTTGCTGCACATAATGGGCCCAGGTTTATGCTCCAGGCTCTTGAGGCTA
This sequence comes from Xerus rutilus, assembly GCA_028644305.1. Classification (NCBI taxonomy): domain Eukaryota; kingdom Metazoa; phylum Chordata; class Mammalia; order Rodentia; family Sciuridae; genus Xerus; species Xerus rutilus. The sequence goes on from CM053400.1 coordinate 27,372,272, forward strand.
ATCAAGCTGGAGAGGATGCCATCTGCCCACTATGGAGCAGAGCCTCAACAAAGCCCCTTGGGTTCTAAGCCTGATGGTATGGGAGTAAGCAGGTGGGAAGGAGAATGCCCACAGGCCCAATGTGTCATGTGGTCAGGACTATAGGCACCTGGAGGACAAACACCAAGCTCATTATAAGAAAAAGGGGGCTGACTCGAGGTTTGTAAAATATAATCCCCACTTCTCCTCAGTTTCAGGTTTATCATCTACAGAATGGGACCACTCCCCAGTGGTGTTTTAAGGAGTACATAAGATAGTCTACATAAGGCAAAAGTACTTAGCACAATGTTGGCCTAGCATACAGTGGGTGCTTGATAATCGAGAGCTTTTGAATTAGCAGTGCCCTGATTTAGTTAATGGTGAATGAGTATTTCTAGCGATGTGTACGGGGTTCTATTCTGACCAAGAATATGGAAAGTGGAGTTGAAGTTGCAAGTGGCAGGCTGGATCTAAATTTGGAGTGAGAAAACACTAGGCAATAGAGCCAGCATTCAAAACAGTTTCCACAGCCTGGAATAAGCAAGATGACATTGTTCTGCTGTGAGCTTGACGACATTACACAAAGCAGAGGATGGGGGAGAGACCTAACTTGACCCCAGCTCCGGTGAAAAGGATCTGAATGATTTAGTTGACCATAACCTGATGGGAACTAATCATGGGAGAGAAAGGCTCTGAAGCCCAGCAGTCTTAGGCTGCATTAACAATGTGTCGTGTCCAGACTGGGGGAAATAATAGGTCTATTGTGCTGGCCTAGTCAGGCCATATCTGGAATCTTGCGTTGCTACACTGACAGACTGGAATCAGGCCAGAAGGGGGACCAGCCTAGCCTCAGCTCACAGGCACTAGTGTTAAATGCTTCCTATGCATTTTCTTGTTTCATCTCCTAAACAACCCTATTAGGTCCTGTTAAAGTCCCCACCTTACACACTGGGAGGTTAACCGAGTTATCCAGGATCAACAACACAGCTAGTACATGCAGGAAACAGGCTTTTCCAAATGGGTACCTCTTGTGCTTGCACCCGAGATATGAACATTCATTCATTTCCCACATATTTGTTAATGTCCTGCAATAAGCCAGGAGCATCAAGCTATTTAGTGGGATATAGAAGTGAAAAAGACGTAGTTCCTACCTTCAGAGAGCTCATGATCTGGCACTGGAATCCAGATCACTTGTGAAATGGTGTGATTCTACGAGAATGGAGATTTTAGGTCAGAAGGGTTCACAGAGTCCACCTTGGCCATCTTAAGCCCAGAGAAGGAATGGGGGACAGAACAGTGTCACACAGCTTTTGGTGAAGTTGTGGGGGCATGTCCATGCCCTTTTCAAGTATTCAAGTGCTTCACTTTCACTCACTTTTGCTCAGCAGTGATCAAGAACTGTGTGCCCAATTGGGGTCTACTAGGACACACAAGGGAGCTTAGTGTGGCCATCCTGGGATCTCATCTCTCCTCCCTTCAACGAGAAAGAAAGCGGGTGGCGGGGCACGGTGGTGCTGGTGGAAACCAACCAACCAACCAAACAACAACAAAAAAGCCTGATAAAAAGAACGACAGGAACATGGGTGAGTGGCTTTTGAGAGTCCGGCAGTCCCTTCACTAATCAGAACTGGCTTCCACCAGGTCTTCTGAGTATCTGGGAAGTGAATGGGGGTGACACTGGCAGAGCTGGAAGAAAAAACTGTTCTTTCTGGCATCTGTGCCTGGCCTCTGTGCTAGATAATGTCCTTCCATCTTCTTTCAAGGGGCAGATTACACTCTTTCTGAAAACCTATCCTGAGTGTTTCAAGCCAAAGTGTCTCTGTAGCTTTGTATCACCCAGGGCTTCTTGTTGGGGAGGCACATGTACCCCATTCAGCTAAATTATGCTAAAAGGGACAGAATAGGGCTATTAAGAGCAAAGACAATCAGACAAAACCTTCCAGGCCTGGCTCTGCCACGTAACAGCTGTTCCCCTTCTCTGGATCTCCCTTTCCTCTGCTGTAAAATGGGGATAATAATAGTACCACCCTCATATGGTGGTTGTGAGGGCCGAATGAGATCATGTTAAGCTTGGAGGAAGCTATCCATAAAAGGCCGCTGTTACCATACTAGACTCTATAGCTCGGGAGCTTCCTGCCAGCAGGGGCAGGCACCAGGTTGCCTCGTTTTTCTGCCCCTTCGCGAAGGTCCCCACGATGCCAAAGGCAGAAAGAGAAAATGGTCGATTTCTTGAAACTAAAGAGGGACATCGGTAGGGAAAGGGCCAGCCTAAATCCTTCAGGTTTGAGGGAGAGGGAGATGCGATCTGACTTCAGATTTTAAAGTGGGCAGTGGACCTCCAAGCCCCTACCTTTCCTAGGTCCGGGGGTTAGAAGTTATGGGCTGGCTGCTCGACTCAGGGAAAACTCACTCTGGGGAACTTCGGCCTGGTCACTTTCAGCCTTGGGCCTCAGTTTCCTCGCGCATGTCAGGTGGGTCCAGCAGACTTCCTTAGGTTGTGAGGACCGCTGGCAGCCGGATGCCGGTTCCGGGGCTTTGAGAACGTGGCTCAGTGGCAAGGCGCCGCCGGGCGGGAGGGGCCGGCGGGAGGGCCGGCAGGCACGGGGATTGGCTGGAGGTGGGGAAGCAGGGCTCAGGGATTGGCCCGATACGAAAGGGCAGGGCCGAACGTTTAAGAGGCGCGGAGGGGGCGTGCAGGGAGTGCTAGCCTCGCCTGCCTTCGGGGTTTACTAGTACGCGGTAGCGTGGCTGCGGCAGCTACGGCGGTAGCCGTGGGGAGAGACGTGGCCCGAGGAGCAGAGGAGCATCCCGGCGTCCTGGTCCCAGACGGCGTGGCCCACGGGTCATGGCCAAAGGAGAGGGCGCCGAGAGCGGCTCCGCGGCGGGGCTGCTGCCCACCAGTATCCTCCAAGCCGGTGAACGCCCGGCCCAGGTGAAGGTGAGGGCCCTGTACCCCGAGTGGAGGGCAAGAGGTGGTAGGCAGGCCAAGATGGAATTGGGGGCCGTTGGAGGTTGGGCCTGATCCTGAGACGCTAGAGATTGTCGGGGGACAGGCGGACCTGGAATTAGGAGAGGCTGGGGGAGCCCTGAGGTCAGGGGATGCCCCGGGCCAGGAAGTGATGGAGAAGATCCGTAGCAACAGGCGCCCACTTTTGCCTACACACTTGCCTGGTGGCAGAGGGCCCTGCTGACAGCTTCTCGTGGTGCCGGGCTCTGCCTAGCGGGTTTTGGTTCTTCTGTGCCGAGCGGCTCGGATTTTCCGCCTTAAAAGTTAGAGATACCCAAGAAACCTGGAAATTCCTTCAGGGGATTCATTGGTTCTTCATTCTCCCCAACCCCCACCCCCACCACCCCCACCCGCCTACTCTCGCGCCTCAACTCAACTCACTCGGGCCGCTCGAGTTCATTCATAAGAACAAGGGCTCTGCTCTTAAAGGAGCCGCGTTCCTCCGGCGTTTGTGAGTGTGGGGATTCCTGCGTTCAGTGCTCTGCATCCGACCCAGCCCCATCATCCATCCGACTCAGCCCCTGCCCTATGGATTTATTTAACGATCGAATAAGACCAGGCTGTCCCAAGAATGAATCTCAGGCAAGAGATATCTGCTTGGGAGGTGACTGCCTTTTCTTTTTAATTTTATTAGCTGATCCTTGGAAGGAACCCGGTGAGCAATTACGTTTTTACCATGTATGAATAATCCCTACTTTCCCTGGGCAGCCCCAGCCTCCGTAGTGCTCCACCCAGAAAGAGTCTAGTCCTGCACCTAGGGGCCTTTCCTCCACTCTCCGAGGTCCTCTAGGAGAAGGAGGGTAGGACCACTCCTGAATTTGCCTGAAGCTCTGGCTGCCTACAGGGACCAGGGACGCTCTGGGACAGATGGAAAGAACAGCTGTGTCTGCAGCCAGCGGGGATGGGCCCCTAGAGCTCTCTAGAGCTCTCACCCAGTAGGCAGGTGGATCCTGGCCTCAGCCAGGGTGGGAGCTTGGGCTGAGCTCAGGCAGCTCTTGGCAGCAAGAGGATTTTCAGGTTGTGGCAGCTGATGCTGGGTGGGGACAGGTCTGTTGCTGGAGCATGCTCCCCCTCTGTAACTTGGGAAGGAACAGTGGCTGAGGCCTAGGGGAAGAGGGGAGGGAATAGTTATTTAGAGATGGTGGGCTGATAGCTTTCCTCAGTCTGGGGTGGAGCGGGGGCATGACTTAGGGGCAACTTCCTCAGGAATATGAATGACCTTTTTTTCCAGGTTCCCAAGAATAGGGAATAACTTTCTCTTTTCTTATGGGAAGTGGAATCTCCCTAGGTGGGAACTGGACAAGGCAGAGTTGTTCCTCCTGGCAGAGCTGGCCAGAGGAATAGTCTTGCCTCTAGAATAAGGCCAGGAACTCGGGCCTCTTTTCATCCTTTCTTCCTCTTCCCAGAAGGAGCCAAAGAAGAAGAAGCAGTTGTCCATTTGCAACAAACTTTGCTATGCTGTTGGGGGAGCCCCCTACCAGGTGACAGGCTGTGCTCTAGGGTTCTTCCTGCAGATCTACCTATTGGATGTGGCTCAGGTGAGTGGCCTGAGCCCTCTAAGGGTCCTCTAGCATCCTAAGGTGGGAAAAGTTAGCTCCCTGGGTAGGACCACTTAGTTTTCCCCATCTGTGAACTGGAACTAAAAATCCTTACTTTGCTGCCTCTCAGAGTCACAGTGAGTGAGAAATAAGTCTTTAGAAAGTATCAAGGAGGGGAGTCTATCTGCCCCAGGATAGTTGGCAACTCCTCCTTGCCTGGCAAGAGCAATAGAGCCTGGAGGGGTAGGCGGTGGTGTGAGGGAGAATGGGGCCCGCTGGTGACGCTGTTCTTAGAAGAGACTGGCACACCATGTCCCTGGCTGGAAGATAGTCAGCTGGCTTGGCTCAGGGGCCAGTGGATGTTGCCAGGCTTGTGGAGGATGTGTATCCCACCTTCACCTGAAGAGCAGAGACATGTCGTGGGCAGTGGGACCCTCAGGTGCTAGGCTCAGTTAGAATACCTCAGTGCACAGAGGCTTTGGTTAGGAGGGATTCTCGGTGAAGCAGAGCTACTCTGTGCTTTGAGAAGCCTTGGCCAGAAGCCTGGCATCCCGAGAATTCACCCTGTCTGGATGGGAAAGTGGGAGGCTGAATAGCCATGGCTACCAGGGATCCTGCACTGGCTGTCTTTTCTATGTAGCATCTGACTTGGCAAGCAGAGTGTCTGGGTTGTATCCATTTACAGGTAAGGAACACTGAGCCCCCAAAAGGACAAATGATTTTATTCGGCAGATAAGTTTTTGAGCAACACTCATGGACTAGGCCCTAATTGAGGTGCAAAGATGAGAAACATACAGTTGAAGTATAAAAATGTAGTCAGTGTTAGAGCTTGGGGGTCAGGCTGGGGAGACTATGGTATGAGAGAGGCTTCCTGCTTCCTAGACCAATAACCTGACAGTTGAGTAGGAGCCCAAGGAATCTACATTTAAATTCTGTTTGGGGGCAGAGGGATAGCTTGAATAGGTAGTGATGGGCCACTTTTTTTTTTTTTTTGTCATTAGGGATTGAACTCAGGGGCACTCAACCACTGATCCACATCCCCAGCCCTATTTTGTGTTTTATGTAGAGACAGGGTCTCACTGAGCTGCTTAGCGCCTCGCTGTTACTGAGATTGGCTTTGAACTCGCGATTCTCCTGTCTCAGCCTCCCAAAGTGCTGGGATTACAGGCATGCGCCACTGCGCCTGGCTGATGGGCCACTTTCTAAAAAGCTTCTATAGATTCTTTCCTCATCTAATATAGAGCTTGACCCTCTACAATAGAGATTGTAACTCCTATTATACAGATGGGAAAACTGAGACCTGCTGTGTTTACCCAGTGAATGCTAGTTCTGATTTCAGGTGGTCAGAGGCTCAGGGGTGTGAGAGGGAGGGAAGGAAATGATTTTGGATTCATTTTACTTGATAGGAGTGTTTTCAAAGGCAGCAGAGAGGAGGAAATAGATCCAGAGAAGCTTCTAAGGGAGTACACACACAGTGCTACTGTTATCAGAGAAATGCTATTGTCATTATTATTATTATTATTATTTTTTCTGGGGATAGAACCCATGCTAGGCAAGTATTCTACCATTGATCTACACCCCCAGGTCCACTATTGTCACTATTAACAAGGAAAATGAAGATGTTTAAGGTGCAGAAGGGAGCAGATAGGGGCTCAAGGCCTGGCTGAGGCAGGGAGGGAGTCAGGATTGAGGCAGTTAGGATTGAGGTGAATCAAAGAATGAAGGAGTTGTCTCTCTTTTCCTCTTCCCCATTCTAGGTGGGCCCTTCCTCTGCCTCCATCATCCTGTTTATGGGCCGAGCCTGGGATGCCTTCACTGATCCTCTGGTGGGCTTCTGCATTAGCAAATCTTCCTGGACCCGCCTGGGCCGCCTCATGCCCTGGTGAGTGGAAGAGCCTCTTTTGAAGTAGCAGAAGACAAGGCTTCTGGCATATTTCCCTTGATCCTTTCATCTCTTGTCACAGGCTGGGGGATGAGGAGAAGGAATGATATAAAAATGGTGTTGAAACCCCATTTGAGGCCTCAGTTGCCCCATACACAGCCACTGAAATGCCTAGCCTGTTCATTCCCAGACTGGCATATCAGCTTTCCTCAGCCCAGGCTTCGTGGCTTTCAAGGTCCACTTACTCCCCTTGCTGGAATTCCGACTTCTCCCACTCAGTCACTTCCATAGTGACAGAGCTAGTGCTCCAGAATAGTTGAGCCAGCCTACTTGGGTTTGAATCCTAGCTTTACTATGTAATAGCTGTGCAATCTTGAGCAAGTTAACATCTCTGAGCCTCAAGTATCTTCATCTGTAAAATGGGGTTAAGGAACTTCTAAAATGGAGTTAAGGGTTGTGGTGAGGATTAAATGGGTTTTAATGTGTAAAGTACTCAGCAGACTACCTGGCACATATTAAGTGATATATAACTTGGCACTTCTTCAAGGTGGCTCCTTGTGGGGCAGGGGCTGGGGGCTATATGGGAATAGGGTAGAAGACTCATAACCTCTGGCGCTTTGATGATATGAACTTTTTTCCCTTGGCATAAAGCCTGTACTACTCAACCACAGGCTGTGGGGCAAGGTGGGAGGAGGCAGTTGCCATAGATCAGACAGCGAGGGAGACGAACAAGACAGGGCCAGGCCGGGGCTCTGGTTCCCTCCAGGACATCCTGCTTCAGGGTGTGGGGGGGCATACCCCTTTCATCTCTAGCCCATCCGAGCTCAAGTGGGCGCCTTCCTGCCCCAGGGGCGCCCATACCTGGTCTCCGGCCTTCAAAGCTCTTCCCACAGCCCCTGCATCCCACAGCTTCCTTTCCCACGAGGCCCCCCACCCACCCAATCCTGCCAACCCCTGGCAAAAGCCCAGGTTGGAGCCTTTGATCCTGACTTCAGGGCAGAGGGCAGGATGGGCTGCCTTACCTGGGCAGGCTGCTTGGGGGCTCCCCAAGCGCCAGCCGTGAGACTTGGCCATGTGCCCATCTCCTGGCAGCTGGTGGAAGGCGGGGCCCTGCTGCCACATCACCTCATGAGGCCCAGCCAATGAGAGGCAGCTGCTAGGCCAGGCTGCCCAGCACAGAAGCACAGAGGCTGGAGGGTTACTCCCAGTCACACTGGGCTCCTCAGGCAGGGCAGGGCAGGGCAGGGCAGCACAGCGCTGTTCTATTCATCTGCCTATGAGCCAAGGATGGCGTGTCAAGGAAGGCTCCAGGGGAGCCCCTGCTCTCTAAGGAGACGTGTGGATTTGGGAGGGTTGGAGGAGGAGGAGCACCCAGTGAACTCACCCTATGGGAGGCAGGATCTGAGGACTCTTGCTGAGCAGGTATGGCAGCCAGCTTGGAAAAGTCACTGGGGGCCTTACAGGCTGCTTTCTGCTTTAGCAGGTATCTGTGCACATGTTTGAATGCAAACTCTGGCTGCAGCACAGACCCCTGAAGCTGAGTCTGTCAGGGTGTGTAAATCCTAGGACTCCCTCTCTTTCCAAGCCTCAGGGCAGCCCTCCTCTAAACCTGTACTTAAATCCTCTCCTTCAAACCAGACATACTTTGAGGTTTACTTTCCCTGCAGTTGTCAAGGCCAGCCTGTTAGAGACAGGTGTCAGCAGGGATATGTGGAAAGGCTGAGATGCAGCAGGCTGGACCTCCAGTGCACTTTGGAGCGCCCTGGTCATGGTCTGCATCACTTCTCCTAGGCTGGCTCCTGCTAGCTTCCCTCATGTGATTGCTGTAAACAATGTCCCAAGCACCATTCTATGTTTTCATACTAACTTATTTAAGTCTCAAGACTACTTCAACCCTATGAAGTAGAACCCAAGTCCTTCTTATGGCTCCTATGATGTCCAATTTCCTTTCTAAGCTTATCTCCTAATTTCATCTCCCCTGCTCACTGTACTTCAGCCCTTGTTCTTCCTTAACCCTATCAGGCACGTTCCTGCCTAAGGACCTTTGCACTGACTTCCCCTTGCCCAGCCCAGTCTTGCCTCAGATGTCTGCAAGGCTCACTCCCTGGTTCCATTCAGTCCGCACAGTCATGGCCTTCTCAGTGAGACCTGTGCTGTCCACCTGTTATGAACTGCATCCCCATTCTCATTTCCAATTCCCTGTAGTCTGCTTTACTTCTTTTTCTTTTCTTTCTTTCTATCTTTTCTTTTTCTTTCTTTTTTTTGGGTACTGGGGATTGAACCCAGGGGTGCTCAACCACTGAGCCATTTCCCAGTCCTTTCTTGTATTTTATTTAGAGACAGGGTCTTGCTAAGTTGCTTAGGGCCTCACTAAGTTGCTTTGAACTCCCAATCCTCCTGTCTTAGCCTCCCAAGCCACTGGAATTATAGGCAATTAGGATAGCACCTGGCACATAATTGGCACTTAATAAGTATTCAAGTAAATGTTGAATATAAGGCATGTGCTATTTTTTTTCTCATTTTACACATGAGGAAATGAGTCTGGGAGAGGTTAAATAACTAACCTAACCCAAGACTAAGTTTTTTGTTTTTTGTTTTTGGCACTGAGGATTGAACCCTGGGGTGCTTAACCACTGAGCCACATCCCCAGCCCCTTTTATTTTTTATTTTGGGATATGGATTTGTTAAGTTGTTTAGGGCATTGTAAAGTTGCTAAGGCTGGCCTTGAACTTGCAATCTTCCCACCTCAGCCTCCCAAAACTCTGGGATTATAGTTGTTTGCCACCAGGCCTGGTTACCCAAGACTAAGTTTTTATAGTTAGTTGGTAGAACCAGAATTGAGTCCCAGAAGTGAGACTTGTAAGACCTCTTTCTCAAACTTTGCACTCTGCTGCTTTTCTATGCTGATGCTGTGAAATCAGTCCATCCTGAGGTCTAACTTAACAAATGGGTAGGACTCATGTGTAGATGGCATACACTTGCCTCTTTTATAGTTATGTCATGAGGCCCATTCCTCCCAGATGGCCCCTCCATCTTCCTCCACCCCACCGCAACCCAGCTTACCTGTGTGTGCAGATGTACACATACACATCTAAGAACACACAGTTACTAGGGTTGCTCCTTGTCCCTGCCCTGAAGTCTTGGCCTCCACTTTTAGCTCTTGTAGCCCAGAAACCCCTGGTCCTAGAGCTGTTGCTCCTGGGGAGACATAGCTGAGACTCGGGGTATAACCTTCTCATGCTTCATGTTCAGGATTTCAGTCCAGGGACCCCATTCCAATCTGTGCTTACTGGCGTGGCCATTAGCCTCTTCCCAGAGGTGCTAGGGTAGGTGGGTTTAGGGGGAGGAATTTCCTTCCCAACAGGCACCAGCAGAGCCTGGCTTCTGGGGTTCTGGCCTCCAGCCTCCACTCAGATCCTCCCCTTCCTCAGGATCATCTTCTCCACGCCCCTGGCCATCATCGCCTACTTCCTCATCTGGTTTGTGCCTGACTTCCCACAGGGCCAAGAGCTTTGGTACCTGCTTTTCTATTGCCTCTTTGAGACACTAGTCACGGTAAGTGTGCCCCTGGGTATCTCTGGGGACAGGGGTAAGGGCAGTCCCTAGGGTTTCCACATCTGTCCATCCGTCTGACTGGCCAAGGGCCTCTCTTCCATGCCAGTGTTTCCACGTTCCCTACTCAGCCCTCACCATGTTCATCAGCACCGAGCAGAGCGAGCGGGACTCTGCCACTGCCTATCGTAAGTGACTCCTCAGCCCACCTGACCCAACCCATGGAGATCCCTGGCCTCTGCACTCCCAGACCCTTCCTTGCAGGTCCAGCTTCTTGCTCTGCTCTTGGGCATGGGTGTGAAGACATCTTTTTTTGTTGTCTGCTTTTTGTGGTGCTGGGGATTGAACCCAGGGCCTCATATATCTAAGCAGGTGCTGTACCACTGAGCTGTAGTCTCACCCCACAAAACCATGTTAAAAACAATTCAGTCTCCTGATTGCTCAAGTGAGACCCAGAAAGATGCAAGCACTACCCTGAGGTCACACATAGCAGGCCATGAGTATAGGCCAAGGTGCCATCTACACTTTCCTTTGGATCCACCATACCTGGATCTAGATCTCCCATCTATCTGACCTTCCTCTCTGAGCCCACAAGCTATGAAGCCCCTCCAAAATACTCTCTCTTCACTGCCCAGGGATGACTGTGGAGGTGCTGGGTACAGTGCTGGGCACAGCGATCCAGGGGCAAATTGTGGGCCAAGCAAACGCACCTTGTCTCCAGGACCTCAATGGCTCTTCAGTGGCTTCAGAAAGTGCCAATCGCACATACAGCACCACCTCACTCAGAGAAACGGTGAGGCTCCTGGCATGGCTGGGATTTGGGAAGATGGGGGATAGTGAGATGCTTTGTGGTCATCCTAAAAAGTAGTAATAATGACTAGTATTTATTAATTGTTGGGCATTTGATATACATAACTATGAATACACCCAAAATGCTGATAAGGAGGTTGAAGCTTAGAGAGGCTGACTCATTTGCCCAGGTCATAGAACTGGTGATTCCAGAGATTTGGAAAGATGTGAACAGTGGGCTCTTAGCTTTCTTTGCCCACAGCCTGACTTCTTAACATTTTGTACATTTGAACTTTGCCCGAGAGAGCAGCGGCCCAGCATGCTTCCTTGTTTCACAGATAGAGACAGTGAGGCACCCAGTGGAAGAGAGACGGGCCCAGGACTGTTGAATGGGGCTGCTGGGGTGAGATTAGACTGACAGTCTGTATGTCATCTTCGCCCCTTTATAGCAAAATGCATACCTGCTGGCAGCAGGGGTCATTGCCTCCATCTACGTCATCTGTGCTGTCATCCTGACCCTGGGTGTGCGGGAGCAGAGAGGTGAGATGGGCCCAGCTGGGAAGAGGTTCAGGCCCCAGCACAGGGTAGCCGTGTCTTTCTGTCTGGCCCTTGGGCTTTGGGATGGTTCTCTGCTTCCTCCTCACTATCCTCTCTGGTCCACAGAACCCTATGAGACCCAGCAGGCTGAGCCGATGTCCTTTTTCCGGGGCCTCCGCCAGGTCATGAGCCATGGCCCATATGTCAAGCTCATTGCTGGCTTCCTCTTCACCTCCCTGGCTTTCATGGTGAGTATAGACCTGATGTGCTTAGCCTGAGAGTGGGTGTGGTGGGAGTGTGGTTGGAGAGGACTTAGGATGTGATGAAGCCGATGGACAGATGGGATGAGGAGCGCGTGAGCGGTGAGGTCTGTGGGGTGTGGGGAACCTCTTGGGGAGGTTCATCATGGCTTCCTTCCTTGCATTTCCTTGCCCTACCCTGCCCCGCTCCCCAGCTGGTGGAAGGGAACTTTGCCTTGTTTTGCACCTACACCTTGGGCTTCCGCAACGAATTCCAGAACCTCCTCCTGGCCATCATGGTGAGTGTGGGGCTCAAGTAGGGACAAGCAGCCTGGACTAACATGGCTTGGGCTGTGTGGGATGGTTCTTTGGACAGTCAAAAGATGTTCCCAGACTGGCTCATGCTCAGAAAGGGATGAAGGAAGCTTCTTGGAATATTCGTTTGGAATTGACCTACAGTTGCTTAGGCAGGATTGTGAAAGAAAGAGTTTGGGGCTGGGTGTTTAAAGAGCACAACAAAAGCAAAGAAGGTGTGGAGGCCAAGAACTCTAACTTTGTGCTTAGAGTTGTGTGAAGGCAGGAGAAGGACCTCCCTCAGCTCCCAGGAGCCTCAGGCCTGCCTGTTCACTTTCTCACTGCCTGGATGATGTCATCTGGCTGTTCTTGGGCAGGGCTGGGAACACCTTTGGGCACCTGGGAAGGGCAGGAGGGGTTCCATGGTTCTAACCTGTCTCCCTCACCCACTTTGTCCACAGCTTTCTGCCACATTTACCATTCCCATCTGGCAGTGGTTCCTAACCCGGTTTGGCAAGAAGACAGCTGTATATGTTGGGATCTCAGTGAGTGGGGCTCTAGGGATAGGACCTGGATTGAGTTGGGGGTTACTAGTGGGGACCTCCTGGTTGACTCCTCTTCCTGCATTACCTCCCCTAGTCAGCAGTGCCATTTCTCATCTTGGTGGCCCTTATGGAGAGTAACCTAATTGTCACGTATGTGGTGGCTATAGCAGCCGGCGTCAGTGTGGCAGCTGCCTTCCTATTACCCTGGTAGGTATATTCAAGTTTAGCTGGGTCTATCCCCCAGCCTTCCCACTCCAGTCCTGAAGTTCCCTGGGGAGAATTCTTTGGGGGCTTCTCCTCCTATAGACCATTCTATGGGTTCAAGTTGGGGTGAGGAAGATCTGTGCCTTAGAGTTGTACAGTTTGTATACTGTGCAAGAGCACCAAGTCACACAGTGAGAAATGGAGCTAAAATCTAGCTTGCACTCCATTTTCCAGGCCGAGCACCCAGGCTGGGATTCCTTCATTTGGGGAAAAGGAACCTTTTTTTCTTATTAACATGAAGGTGCCATCCCCTCACGGAGCTGTTTGGTGCCTCAAACTTCCAGAGGGCTGCCTCTTCTTATTGACACAGGGGGCCATACTGGCTAGTGGGGGCCTGGCAGCTAGTTGTTTGTGGGGTCCTCATGGTTGCCATTACCCACTCTGCACAGGTCCATGTTGCCTGACGTCATTGACGACTTCCACCTGAAGCAGCCTCACTCCCATGGCACTGAGCCCATCTTCTTCTCCTTCTATGTTTTTTTCACCAAGTTCGCCTCTGGAGTCTCGCTGGGTATCTCCACCCTCAGTCTCGAGTGAGTGGAGTAGGAACCTGGGGTGGGGAAGGGCAGAGCAAAGCCAGACTCCAAAGGCTGCATCTTCATCAATCCCTTGCTCTCTGGGTCCCACAGCTTTGCTGGGTACAAGACGCGAGGCTGCTCACAGCCAAAACGTGTCAAGTTTACACTGAAGATGTTGGTGACCATGGCTCCCATAGTCCTCATCCTGCTGGGCCTGTTCCTCTTCAAGCTGTATCCCATTGATGAGGAGAAGCGGCGGCAGAATAAGAAGGCCCTGCAGGCTCTGCGGTGAGAGTGGGGAGAGGTACCATCCAGTCTAATCCCCTGTGGCCAAATCCACACTTGATCTCTGTACACCTTTCCTCGACAGCTCCAGCACTTAGTTTGTGCCAGTGCTGCACTGAGTGGCTTTATATTTATTCACTCAACAACTATTTCCTGGGTGCCTGCTGGGTGCCACTAGTGTTTTGTTTTGTTAGAGCTTTGCTCTAGTGAACAAAACAAAGCCAAATCCTTGTCCTCAAGGAGCCTGTGTTTTAGGAGTGTGTGTTCATGATCTCCCATATTCTTCCAACAATGTTTAGTGTCCTAGATTCTTATGATTTTCATTCTGCTGATGAAGAAACTAAGGCTTAACCAGGAAGAGTGAAGGGCCCAGTGGCTAAGGGGTGGGGTCCTCATGGTTGCCATTACCCACTTTGAGCCTCACAGGTGTCCTGAATGGAGCCTGCACTCTTTGCTGCCCTCCTGGCATGCTGGCCCGGGGGTGTGACCCACGCCCAGAGGGTAGGATAGAGTGAGTCATTCTGCCTATCAGCCAGTCAGGGCCAGAGTATAGCTCTGGGGCTTGTGGTGCCCCATGTACAGCAAGAACAGCAAACAGTAACTAGCAGTTTCTGGGTTGAAAGCAGGAATGAGCAAACTGTCTTGTGGTTTCCCTGTGGCTTTTACTACAGGGCCAAGATTCCTGCAGAAGGCAGGTGGCAGTAGGGGTGGGATAAGAGGCTTCCTCTAACCCATATGCTCTGGCTCTTTCTGGCAGGGATGAAGCCAGCAGCTCAGGCTATTCTGACACAGACTCCACAGAGCTGGCCAGCATCCTCTAGGACCTGCTATATTGCCTGCTAAAGTTACTATGGAGAGGGCCTGGGTCACCAGGCCACACGAGGACCAGGACCTGCTTGCTCACTCACTGAACAACTAGTCTCCAGGTGCCAGGATAGGGACTGAAGACTGGAGAGTGAGCAGACCAGGACATCTGTACCCACCATGGAGCTGGCCGTTCTGCAGCCTCCTGCCTCCTCTCTGCCCTCCCACAGGGCCAAGCCCTGGGACTGCTACTGTGAATATGCCAAGGACTGATCGGGCCCAGCCCGGAACACTAATGTAGAGATGTTTTATACAGAGACTAATTAATAACTTAATGACCATGTACATAGCAATGTGTGTGTATATATATGTCTGTGAGCTATTAATGTTATTAATTTTCATAAAAGCTGAAAAACTGAGCTGCCTGTTTCTGTCTGTATCCTTGACCACTCACTGAGCCCTTCTGTGCCAACACTGATAGAGGGTACAATAAGCCTCAGGTACCACTGAGTGGGCAGAATGTGTCTGAGGTGTGATGACAGCTTTGGCTAACATTTGCTGAACACCTGCTCAGTGGGGAGGCTTTGCATGCACTTTCGTAGTGTTCTCATTTGACCCTCAGAACTGTGCCAGGTCATGTCTGCCCCTATTTTAAAAATGACAAAACAGACTCCATCATAGAGGAGGATGTGGCTAACATCACACAGCCAAGAGCAATCTAACTGGAACTTCATCCTAGCTCTGAGTGACTCAGGACCTTACCCAGCACTCTTCACTCCCCTGTGTCTGATGATGACCAAAGGGACTGGCAGACAGATGGTTGGTCTGTATGTGCCTGAGCCTGTGGGACTGTCTGTACTGGTATAGACTGTGACTGGGGTCCTGAAGTATCCCTTGAGACCTATCATTCTTCTCCCACATTATTGTTGCCAGTGTTGAAGCGGAGGATAGACCTGGCTGGGAGTGTCTTGCCCCTGGTGAGGAAGGATCTTGCCCCTGGTGGAGAGCAGGGGATGGTAAGGCCTAGTTCTAGCACTTGTCCCATTTCTGTGGTGTGAATACTCATACGTAGCTAACTCAAGTTACCCATGGTTGTACCATCTTGCCAAATTTCTGAACGTTTACTAGTTGGCTTTCACGAGTTGGTAGGATTGCCCAGCACACTACTGGCTCTCACATACATAGGCCAAGTTCCAAAATGACAGGAAAACAAAGCTGGCAGGATTGGGAGTGACTAGTCCAACCTCATTATTTCGTAGACTGATAAATGAAGCCCAGAAAGCAGAAGTGCTGAAACTCCTCAGGCTTGGTTTTTACCTTGAATGTGGGGCTCCATTGTTGCTGATGAAATTTTGCCAAGTTGCTTTTATAAATTCCACGAAGGATTACTAACAGACACTGTTATGTGTTCACAAATATTAATTCAATTAGTCTCCACAACTTCCCTATGAGGAAGTTACTATTATTATGCTCATTTTACAGATAAGGAAACACTGACACAAGGAAGTTAAGTAACTTGCCCAAGATCACCAGAGAGTGGTAAGTGGTTAAGTTGATACTTAAATCCAGGCTGACTGGCAGTAGGACCTGTGCCCTTAACCACTACTTAGGCTGTTACATGAAATAACAGTTTGGCCTCCACCAATCTAGTTCCACTGCCTTTGTAGCTGCCATCTCTGGTCAGAGGCTGCCTAAGCAAGGCAGGAGCCTGGGGCTAGCTGGCCTCTGTAGCTAGCATATTGAATGACTCTGAGTTTATAGAGGTTCTTTCACACCACCACCTTCCTCCACTCTATCAATAACCACCAAGTCCTGTCTTTAAAAATGATTTCAGGGGGGGCTGGGATTGTAGCTCAGCGGTAGAGCGCTTGCCTCGCATGCGTGAGGCCCTGGGTTCGATCCTCAGCACCACATACAAAGCAATAAAATAAAGACATTATGTCCATCTACAGCTAAAAAAATATTAAAAAAAAAAAATGATTTCAGGGCTGGGGATGTAGCTCAGTGGTAGAGAGCTTTAGTTAGCATGTGCAAAGCCCTGGATACTATTCTCAGCACCAAAATATTACTACTACTAGTACTACTACTACTACTAATAATAATAATAACAAATAAATAAATAAATAAATTATTTTCACACAAGCTCGCCTCTTTCCCCATCCCTGCAATTTCTTTTCAGGTCTTCTCTCACCTGGACAATTGCACCAGCATCCCAACTGGTCTTTGTCTTTGGATCTACTCAAATTCCCTCTGCAAATTGTCCTAGGCAACTGAGTAGCTCTCCTGTGCTAAAAGGGAATCTCTTTTGCTTTCAGGACAGAATCCAAGGGCCCTGCTGAAGTCCCCAGACCTAGATGGAGCCCTTCTTCCAGCCTACCTCCCTGGTCCTGGATATACTTCCGTCTCTGCTCCACCTGGCAGACACTCCTCCAACACATCTCTTGCCTTCAGAAAGCCTCTCTGAAGTGGTTCCTGCCTCTCTGCCCCTAGGGCCAGTTCTAAGAGTCCAAGCCTCTCTCTTCATGGTCTCCCACAGCAAGCCCAGGATCAGGCATAGCAGGGTGGGATGGGCATGTGGAGCTGAATTAATGTGAGCTGACTGGAGAGGGCTTTGTCTGGGAGCCAGATCAAATTCCTACTGACCCAATAGGATATTTTTGTCTGAATCTCAGTTTCCCCAAATGTTCTATGGATATTTAGGTTGAAAACCCTTCCTACCTTTCATGCCCACAGGAAATTGCTCTCCTATTTGAAGGTCCCTGATGAGTTCTTGGGGGATGAGTTGTGGTGGGGCAAATGGGGACAAGGAAAAGCAATCTGGGATCCCAGAAATCCCTTGAGTCATTGGCTACTCCAGGACCCTTCTGAACAGCTCATACTTACCCTTCCTTTGGGAGAAGTGCCATCTTGACTGCATCTACACTTGGATTCTGAATAACCACAGTTTAACCCGGTCTCTCTTCACTTCATCCACTTCATCCAGACTTTGAATCATGCCAACTACACTCCAATCAACACCTCTGCTAAGGAACAGGTATGGATTTGGTGCCACCTACTGGAAGAAAGGTGCAAGACCTCAACATTGCAAAGAAGGAATTGCAGATTGTCAATGATCTGGAATATTATTCCATTGATATTTACAAGTCCACTATATGTCATGCACCTGCTAGCCTCTGAGAACAGTAGTGAATAATACAGAGTTTATATTCTCTGTTGGGATCAATGACAGATAAATACCCAATGACAGATAAATAAGACAATTTCAGATTATTAAAAACACCATGAGGGGCTGGGGTTGTAGCTCAGTTGTGGAGTGCTTACCTAGCACATGTGAAGAACTGGGCTTCATCCTCATCACCAAATCAAAATAAATGTTCTAGCACTTGTCCCATTTCCGTGGTGTGAATACTAATGGAATATAAAATAAAAGTACTGTGTTCACATACAACTAAAAATATATAATATATATTTTAAAACACCATGAAAGAAATAAGAGGGGTGATATGATAAAGGAACTGAGAAAATAGGGTATTGGTGGGTGTGGTGGCACACACCTGTAATCTCTGCCACTGGGGAGGGTAAGGCAGGAGGATTGCAAGTTCAAGACCAGCCTGGGCAAATTAGACACTGTCTTGAAATTGAAAAAAATAAGGGAGGGCAGTAGGGATGTAGCTTATTGGTAAAGTGCCCCTGAGTTCAATTCCCAGTACTAAATAAAATAAGATAAAATAAAAATGTTGCCCCGACTTCTGTATGGAGAATCCATTAGAGAGGGACAAAAGTTGAGTGGAAGAGAATACTCTTAGCCTCTTGTAAGCGTCCCTGTGAAATTTTTGGTGGCTTTGGAGGTAGTGGCACATCACCCAAAAGCTTCCTATCTGCAGAATGGGGCCTAATAACCCTGACCCCTTCAAATCAGATGAGGTGTGTGTCAATGCCACTTATGCATTAGGACTCCATGGGTAGAGATATCAGTATATTCAACAAAATACTGAGTGAGCCCCTCCTATGTGCCAGGCCCTGTTCTAACTGTGGGGGATACAGCAGAATCCTGACTTTATGGACTTTGTCCCTACCTGGAAACACTGAGATTAACTGAGTGAAAGTTCACATCCTGAATGTTCCACGGAAGAGGAAGGGGCTATGAATGTGTGTAACAGAATCAGCTTGGGTTGAGATCTCCTTGCCTGAGGCTCAAAGAAAGAGTAGGAATCTGCCAGACAAACAGAAGACAGGAGCAAGAGGGTCTTTGAAAGAGGAGGTCCAGCACGCACTTAAGCTCAGAGGCCAGGGAGATGATAGTGGAGTCAAGGAATGGAAAGAAAGCCAGCATGACTGAAGCACAAGATGGAGAGGAGGAGATCCAAGATGAAGCTCAGGATAAAGACAGAAAAGGATAAGCACACATGGCTTTTGGTCCCTGTAACCATTTTGGTCTTTATTCTAAGAGCAGAGGAAAGTAATTACCAGTTTCTGGTAGGGGAACCATGATAGAGGAAGAGTTAGAAAGACCATGTCAGCTGTTCCATGGGGAAAGAATCAAAGGAGGTAAGAGAAGAAGCAAGGAGACTAATGAAGAGGCTGTTTATGTAATCTTCCAAGAATGAACGCTTATGAAAATACTGCCTGGGGTGGTGGCAGCAGAGATTGAAAGAAGAGGGCTGACTTAGCAGCTGGCTGGGCTAGATATAAGTGAGAGAAAAAAAAAAAAGAAAAGAAAAGGAAGGAGGAGAGGGAAGAAGGTGGTACCTAGATTTCTGATTTGGAAAACGAGTGGCACCTCTACTCAGTAACACAGGAAGCAGGTGAAGTAGGCATGGAAGACAGAACAATTCACTTGCTACTTGTTTGTGTCGTTTTCATATAACTCTGGAAGGAATCATATTTAGAAAGTCCACTGTCAGGTACAAGGATAAATACTATCACCACTACTGCCATATAACATTCCACTGGCTAATATAAATTGTATTAGTTGATGCAATTAGATAAGAAAAAATTAAAAGATTGGAAAGGAATAGGTAAATTCATCTTTGTCATTGATATGTTTGTGTTCTAAGAGAACTCAAATGAATCAACTGAAAAACTACTATAAATAATAAAACTCAGTACATAAAAGGAGCATTGGTGTGTGTGGTGGTGTTCACCTGTAATCCCAGCTAGTCAGGGGGCCAAGGCAGAAGGATTGCAAGTTCAAGGTTAGCATGAGTAATTTAGCAAGACTTTGTCTCAAAATTAAAAAATAAAAAGGGATTGGTGATGATGTAGTTCAATGACAGGGTCCCTGGGTTCAATCCCCAGTACCACCAAAAAAGAAAGAAAAGAAAATTTGGTATGAAACCAATATATTCAAGGTCCTGGGTACAATGAATAAAATAAAAAGAATAAAAATAAACTGGGCGCAGTGGCACAAGCAGTGTCTAGGGAGGCTGAGGCAGGAGGATTGCAAATTCAAAGCCAGCCTCAGCAACAGTGATGCACTAAGCAACCCAGTCAGACTTTGTCTTTAAATCAAATACAAAATAGAGCCGGGGATGTGGCTCAGTGGTCAAGTGCTCCTGAGTTCAATCCCCAGTATCCCCCCCAAAAAGTATAAAAATAAAATAAAATATAAAATTAATATACAAAAATCCATTTCCTTTATATTCAAACTGCAATAAGTTAGAACTGCATTGTTCAACATGAGAACCACTACTACATGTGGTTATTTGAATTCAGAATAATTGAAATTTAAAATTCATTTCCTTAATCATACTGGTCACCTTTAAGTTCTCATAGATAGTGATTACAGCTGCCATATTTGTTGTTATAAAATATTTCCATCAGCTGGGCATTGTGGTACATGCCTGTAATCCCAGCGGCTTGGGAAGCTGAGGCAGAAGGATTGCGAGTTCAAAGCCAGCCTCAGCAATGGCGAGGCGCTAAGCAACTCAGCAAGACCCTGTCTCTACATAAAACACAAAATAGGGCTGGGGATATTGATCAGTGGTCGAGTGCCCCTGAGTGCAATCCCTAGTTCCACCGCTCCTCCCCCAAAAAACATTTTCATCATTGCAGAAACTTTTATTGTTCAGTGTTGAGTTAGAAGATATAGTGAAAAGAGATGACCTGGTTTATGCAAGCAAAAAGCTACCTAGGAAAAGGAAAGACGGTTCTTTGTCTTTTGAACCATATGACTTAGTTTTTGGTCACAGGTCCCTTGCCAGGACCTCCCCGTATTTCAGAACACAGCCTGAGTATCATCTCTTCGAGAGTCTTCTCTGATTCCTCCAATCTGGGTCTGAGATTCCTCTGGGCTCCAGTGCAAAATACAGTTGATCCTCAGTATTCACAGAGTCCATATTTGTGGATTTGCTTATGTGCTAAAATTTATTTGTAACCCCCAAATCAATACTTGTAGTAACTCGTGAACATGAACAAAGAAGCAAAAAAAAATTGAATTGTTTGATGTGCATGTTCCCAGCTGAGGTTGAATACTCTGCCTTCTTTTTTTCACTCCCCAGTATTTTAAAGCGTCCTTTTTGTGGTCTATGTAGTGCTGTGTTGTTGTCATAAGCCCGCTATGCAATTAACACAGACCAAACACATTTGTCTCTTTCCACAATATCAAAATTTATTGAATAGCAATAAATTAATAAACTATACCACTTTCACTTGTTGCTATTCACTGAGTGCTCACCTGATGGTCATAAACTGGGTAATCATGGGTTCTCTTATTTCAATCTTCTTTTTTTTTTTTTTTGGTACCAGGGATTGAAGTCAGGAGTACTTGACCATTGAGCTACATCCTCAGCCCTATTTTGTGTTTTATTTAGAAACAGGGTCTGAGTTGTTTAGCGCTGGTTTTGAACTTGGGATTCTTCTGTCTCAGCCTCCTGAAGTGCTGGGATTACAGGTGTGCGCCACCGTGCCCAGCTTATTTCAATCTTAACTAGTAATATCTAGTAATAACTAGCAATATCTATGACATTCAAGTCACACGGTATTATATATATATATATATATAATAGTACACACATTTTTATATATATACATAAGATATTGATATATATTGATTTATAATTCATATATGAATCATATATACATATTAATATGATATACATATACATATATGAATGATAAACATACATATATTTTGCATATATGCATACATATATATAAAATATACATATATATGTATATAAACAGAAAGCCTAAGAATGGGTTAAGGTGGCCGTAGGGTTCAGGAGGTTGAACTGAGAGAAAGTCAGAGAGCAGATACAAGTGTAAAAGCCACTCCAGGTAGTCAGATAAGATTACCAACCAGCACCAGCTGAAGAACTTGTTCAAGGCACAAAGCTGACTGAGGGTAGAACTTATTCTAGACCAGGATCCAGATGTAGGCAATTTCGAAGTAAGCTACATTAAGAAGGGAGATTGATTTGAGCTGCAGCTGGGGACAGAGAGTCAGAGGTTCAACACCTGCTGATCTTGTGACACATTCACCAGATGGGACAATGATGGGTCAGTGTGTGCTGCTGCAAGCAGTCTTGGGGTGTTCCCTTTTCTCAGGTGAGGAGGCTGCTCCATTTGGTGTTCTGGTGTGTTTGATAAGTTCATGGGCCTGGTTTTCCTTTATGGATTTGATATGCCCATGTATCCATGTGCATGATTTAATTCAATAAGTTCGCAGATGGTCATTTTTATTAGCACAGTTAATTTATTTATCAGTTTGTGCCTTACGGGTGGTGCTAGGCAGATGGTGGTTGTTTACTTGGACAAACAAGGTATAGAATCATTCTAACTCATCACTTATATTCATAATGGAGTAGGTTGTGGCAAACTACTGCTTTACAAAATATATAGCTCAGAATTAAGCACAGCCTGAATACTACTGTTCTGATCATTATGGAGTAACTCAGAATAGGACATAACCTGCTCTCCACAGGTTTTTGGTTGTTTATTTTATTTTGCATCTTTATGTTTTTCCTGGTGACTTTACACATGCTCCACACCTGCTAGACAAGTGCTTTTACCACAGAGCTACACCTCCTGCCCAGTAAAGTGCCCATAAAATAAGGCTGTGTATTAATAAGTTGACAAAAATGTGATCAGAGGCTCACAGGAACCTAACTTTGTATTTTGCCTATGAGCAATGGTCTATCATTTGCTAATTCAGTGTTCAAGGTAACTCTATAGAACATAACCATGGTAAATAATGAGAATCAATGGTCCATGTACATCTCTTTTTCTCACTGGACCGTAAGCCTCTCACTGGCGAGGCCTGCCTTATATCACAAATCTTTATGTCTCTTGGATATAACTCAGCACCTGCACAGTGGAATCATACTATATGTTGAAGAAAAACAGGGAGGCAGGGAAGTAAGAAGAAAGAAGCAGTGATGACAGGTACTGAGTCGGGTTTAAGAGTAAATGTTCGGATGACAGCCAGAGCCTCTCCCTGTTTCTCTGCAGGGCAGCTGGGCAGAGCTGGGTGGGGCTCACATCTCTAGGGAAATCAAGGAAGTCTCTGACTGCTGTGACCTGAATTCCTTTCCGAGGTGAGGCCCAAGCCCTAAAAAAGAGGCACAGCCTAGGGTGAGCCCTGATTGCTCACTGCCCAGGAAGTTGCCTTTCCTCTGCCAGAAATCTGTTGAAATTGGACTGGAGTGAGTGGAAGGGTCCATGTCACAAGGTGATTCAAGGTGGTTTGGGTGGCTTGAGAGTGTCTCTCATGTCCTAGGGTGACTCAAGGTAAGAGAAGTATGGAGGGACTGGACTGTCCACTGTGAATGAGACCTGGAGCCTCTCTGACTCATCTTCCACTACAGTCTTGACAGCTGTGCATCCCAGTCCTTTTCCCTTCAGGGTCTCCCATGCAGCCTCAAAGTATGCTAATACTGGAGAGGCCATAGGAACTACCCAGCCCACCTCCATGTTCAGAGAGCAAGGGAGTTACATAAGATCACACAACAAGCCAGAGACAAGCTGGACAGAATCTGGGTGTTACCCCCTACACAGAGTTAATTTTTTTCTCCACCAAATTTTTTTGTTTCCCATCAAATTTGTCAGTTTCTTTTTTTTTCTTTTTGGTACCAGGGATTGAACTCAGGGGCACTCAACCACTGAGCCACATCTCCAGCCCTATTTTGTGATTTATGTAAAGACAGAGTCTCACTGAGTTGTTTAGTGCCTTGCCGTTGCTGAGGCTGGCTTTGAACTCACGATTCTCCTGTCTCAGACTAAATTTGTCAGTTTCTTAAGAACCAAGATTTTGTCTGGTGTCTTCCTCTCCTTCTTCTATCAAAGCCCAGATTTCAGAGCTAGTTGCCCAGCATTTTATGACTTGCAGCAGATGGGCTTGGCCATTTCTGTTAACACAGAAGGACAACACTGGGTATGTCTTGATGTGGGATTGGTAGTGTATGTATATGTTTGATTTTATAAGAAACTGCCAAATAATAACATATGAGACTTCCAGTAACTTCCCATTCTCAGCAACCTTTGATAATGACAGTTAGCAAAAACTTTTTTCAGTCATTCTGATAAATGTATATGGTGTCTCATTGTGGTTTTAATTTGCATTTCTTTGACGAGATACTATTTAAAACATTTTTTCAGCCA
>CM053400.1:27396243-27489925 GCA_028644305.1 Xerus rutilus
TCAAGCCTGTAATCCCAGCACTTAGGGAGGCTGAGACAGGAGAATCGCGAGTTCAAAGCCAGCCTCAGCAATGGCGAGGTGCTAAAGCAACTCAGTGAGACCCTGTCTCTACATAAAACACAAAATAGGGCTGGGGACCTGGCTCAGGGGTCGAGTGCCCCTGAGTTCAATCCCTGGTACCAAAAAAAAAAAAAAAAAACAAACATTTTTTCATATTTACTGGCCATTTAAATATCCTTTTTTCTGAAGTGCATGTTAAAGTCTTTTGCTTTGTTCTTAAATTAACTGTCTTTTATTGATGTGTGGGGTTTTTTGTGTGTTCTGAACATGTGGTTTTTAAAAATCAATTTATTTACTTTAATATATCTATTTGCTTTACTTTTTTTTAATATTTATTTTTTTAGTTGTAGGTGGACAGAATGTCTTTATTTTATTTTTATGTGGTGCTGAGGATCGAACCCAGTGCCTCACGTGTGCTAGGCGAGCACGCTACCACTGCGCCGCAACCCCAGCCCTGCTTTACTTTTTAAATGATGCCTTTTTTTTTTTTTTTGGTACTGGGGATTGAATTCAGGGGCACACGAACACTGAGCCACCTCCCCAGCCCTATATTGTGTTTTATGTAGAGACAGGGTCTCACTGAGTTGTTAAATGCCTTGCCCTTCCTGAGGCTGCCTTTGAACTCACAATTCTCCTGTCTCAGCCTCCCAAAGTGATGGGATTACAGGCGTGAGCCACCGTGCCTGGCTACAATGCCTTTTTTTTCTTTAGAACTGGGGATTGAATCTAGGGCTTTATACAAGTGTTCTCCACTGAGCTACACTTCCAGCCAGTTTTATTTTATTAAATTGATCAGGCTGGTCTTAAACTTGTAATCCTTCTGCCTCAGCTGCTTAAGTGCCTATATGCCTGGCTTACAGATACCTTTTGATGATCAGATGTTTTTAGCTTTAATTAAGTTTAATTTTATAGTTTGGTTCACTTTGTGATCTAATTAAGAAATATTGGATCATAAAGTGAATCAAACATACCTAACCCCAATATAAAAAGTGTTTTCTTATGTTTTTATTTTGAAGTTGGCTATTGTAGTTTTTGCATTTAGGTCTGATACACCTCAAATTAATTTTTTTCTCCTTTTCTCTATGCTGGAGATCAAATCCAGTGCCTCATGAAAGCTAGGCAA
The DNA here is from genome assembly GCA_028644305.1 of Xerus rutilus. Taxonomy (NCBI): domain Eukaryota; kingdom Metazoa; phylum Chordata; class Mammalia; order Rodentia; family Sciuridae; genus Xerus; species Xerus rutilus. Next base: position 27,397,427 of record CM053400.1, read on the forward strand.
ATGTTCTACCACTGAACTATATCCCCAGCCCATTTTCTAAACCTTTTATCATAAAGAATTTCAAATATACATACAGAAGTAGAGGAAACAATACAATGTATTTGCAACTACCTGTACCTAGATTCAATATTTAACCATATTTCTCTCAATTTTTAAAAATTTATCTTTTTTTTCTTTTTCTCTACCAAATATTGTAAAATGAATTCCAGGCATCATGTCATTTCACTCCTACATATTTAATATACATTTCTTAAAAACATGGGCTATTTTCCTGCCATGCGGAGATCATACTTACTAGAAGTGTACATAGTTCTTAAGTATAATTTAGTAACCAATCTATAATTACTCTTTCCTAATGTCTCAGATGTGTCCTGTTACAGTTGAATTCGTTCAAATTTGGATCCAGAAAAGGTCTACACAGTACATTTTGTTGAGCCCTTTCAATCTATTTCAGCTGTAACAGTTCTCCTTTCCTCTTTACTTTTCATGCTATTGATGTGTTGCAGAACCAGCTCAATTGTCCTGTAAAATGTTCCATATTCTGATTGACTCCTTTTTAATAGCGAATCGTTTGTAACTTGGCCCTTTACTGTCTTGAAATGAAATTCAGAGATAATATAACTACTGTGTTAGTTAGGGCCTGGCAGGAAACAGATGGCACACTCAAAATTAGTCCAATTGAGACCAGCTTAATGAGGGGACTATTGCCAAAGATGTGGGCAAAGTTAAGAGAACCCACAAGGAACAATGGACCACTGGGGACAGTCTCTGCCTCCCTTAGGCCTGAAGGATCAAGATGAGAAAGTGGTATCTCCCTTTGGTTGAACCCAACTGGAAGCCACTGGGCAAGAGCTGGTTGGTGCCATCTTTTAATATCATCTAGGGCAGGAGACAGGGTGCAGAAGAGCACCCTCCAGTTGGATCTGGAGGGAAAAATGGAGAATAGCCCCATACTGAAATCCACATGTCATTTCAAACTAATGAATTTCATTCCTTAAATGTAATATAAGGAGACACAAGAGGAAATTAATGCATGTAATATTAATTTGAACATGTAAAAACTATAAGCAATTTCATCAGAGATCCTATATCATCATCAAATGCTTGCAGTCATTCCTAGAATCATTATACCTGCCCAAGCTGCACATGCAGACTGATCCAGGAGAAATGGACTCAGATATAGCAAGTTGCTGATTTTCTGAACAAAACAAAGCATGCTCTTCCATTGATTACATGTAAGTAGTGATGCTGTAAAATTCAGTTATTAAAACTATACAAAAAATACTACGTATTCATGTACAAAACAGTTAAATTCTAGGTTGAGATAAATAATAAATGTGTTTTTTTCACCAAATAAATGTCTGATGGAACATTTTTAAAAAATCCTGTGGAATGTGGGACAGTTTTTGCTGTTCAGGGTTGTCCTGTGTATTGCAGGATGCCTGGCAGTCCCAGCTGCAGTCACTGAACCTTGCAGTGCTCTCCACCCTAATCATCATAACCACTTCAATCACTCCCTGCCAGAAACAATGTTCTAGCAATTTTCTAAAAATTTCTTTAACGGGTGGATTATATTGATGGAGAATCATTGGCCTAGGGGATCTCCTCTGGTTCCATGGATTTAAATAAACAGCTTTTTTTTTTTTTTTTTTTTTTTTGGTACTGGGGATTGAACTCAGGGGCACTCGACCACTGAGCCACAACCCCAGCCCTATTTTGTGTTTTATGTAGAGACAGGGTCTCACTGAGTTGCTTCGTGCCTCGCCGTTGCTGAGGCTGGCTTTAAACTCGCGATTCTCCTGTCTCAGCCTCCCTAAGTGCTGGGATTACAAGCGTGAGCCACCGCGCCCGGCTAAATAAACAGCTTTCCAAGCTATTTATTCACCCTCATCCATTGTCCTAAATATACATTCATATATTCAATTTCTACTCAATGTCTATATTTACGTCACTAAGCAGTATCTCAAAATTTAAGTTTTGAAACCAAAACCTTAAATCTACTCCTCAACCCATACACCTCCACCCTTCTCCTTTCCCAGATTTATTTTAGTTTAGTAAGCAGCAATTTAGTTCTTCTAGTTGTTCAGGTCAAAAAGATTAGACATTTCCCCAAGACCTCTCTTTTTCTTATGTCCTATGTCTGATCCATCAGCCCATTGAGTTGGCTCTACTTTCAAAATACATTCCAATCTGATCTCTCTTTACCATCACCATCATCCTGATCCAAACTACTATCACCCTTTCCTGAACTGTTAACAACATCCTCCAAAATGGTCTCCCTGCCTCCACTGTGGTCCTCAGTTTATATGGGCAGCATGGCAACCAGTGTGATCATTTTAAAAACGTGTGTTGATCAGAGCAGGCCTGCAGTACTTCCCAATTTCACTTGCAGCCAAAGTCTTTGTCATGGCTGCTCAAGCACTAGTCCGTCTCTTGCTCTTAGCTCTCTGAGCTTGATTTTATTATCCTCAGTATCTCTTACATCTGTCCACTTTTCTACATTGCTGTCCTCATGTTGGTCCAGACCATTATATTTTCTGCATTTCTGATCTGGGAAGGTATGGCAGCCTCCTCCCTCCTCCAAGTCTCCTTATCTTCCATGTTGATTGCTTAAATCTATTTTCTTTCTACACAGTAGGCATAGAGTTGGTTTTATTCTTCTTCCTTTCTTTTCTTTTTCTTTTTCTTTCCTTTTCTTTTTGGCAGTGCTGGGGATAAAACCCAGGGCCTCATGAATGCTAGGCAAGCACTCTATCACTGAACCCTGTTGCCACATCCCGCCCTAGCCCAAGAGATTTTTTTTAAGCAAAGGCTGTCCATGAGGCTTCCCCTGTTTAAAATGTCATTAGTTTCCCATTGATTAAAGGACAAAGTCCCGGGGCTGGGATTGTAGCTCAGTGGTAAAGCGCTTGCCTTGCATGCGTGAGGCACTGGGTTCGATCCTCAGCACCACATAAAAACAAATAAATAAATATATTGTGTCCATCTACAACTAAAAAAATATTAAAAAAAAAAAAAAAAAGGACAAAGTCCACACATCACCAGGCCCCTCTACTCATGCACTGTGTCTTCCTTTTTGCTTCATTGGATAAAACTGAGTGTGCTCTTATCTTAGGCCAATCTCTTTACTAGTGCACTCAAATCTATTTCCCTTAGTCAAGGTTATTGCTTCTAAAATTGCTATTTTTTTTTCTGTAACATTGGCTTTCCTCACAGCAAACAAACAAATAATCAGACAAAAACCATAATGCCATCTCTCCTGTATTAAAAAAGAGAAACACTTCTCTCTAGAAACTGCTCCATTTCTCTGCTACCATTTACAGCACTCCTTGTGTCTGGGGTAGTAAATCATGGTCATTGAGGTGCTGTTGGCTGAAAGCAAAGTGAACATGGAATGGGGAGTTGAAGTAAGTTATAAATTCTGACTATTGTCATGTGTCCTGATACAGAAGTAGAGACTATTACAGGTATATATCTTTTGTTATTTACTTTGTTGTATATGTGTTTGTACATACAAGTGCATGCATGTGTGTGTGTGGGGGGGTACTGGGGATTGAACCCAGAGAATTTAACCACTGAGCCACATTCCAGTCCTTTTTATTTTTTTATTTTGAGACAGGATCTTACTAAGTTGCTGAGGCTGGCTTTGAACTTACAATCCTCCTGTCTCAGGTTCTGGGATCACAGGCGTGTGCCACTGTGCCTGGCTGTTTGAGACATTTTTGAGGGGATTGAATCCAGGGCCTTTTGCATGCTAGGCAAGTGCTCTACCACTGAGCCATACCCCCAGCCCATATATTCGTATATATTAACCCATTTTTTCCTTTTTTATTTCTTTACCATCTTATGCAGGGAACATTGGTAGTGATTAATTTTGTGCTTTCATCCTTCACTTGCAAGATATTGAGGTAGAGTTGTGACTCAACGAGACGAATTGATGCCACCCTCATATGGATATAATGATTGATGGGATTTGTATCTTTTGGGGAGGGTGTGAATATTCTGGTCTTAGTTTGTTAGGGCTACATATTAGTTTGTTTTTTGTTTCTATAACAGAATACCCAAGGCTGGATAATTTACTTTTTATTTTGGCCTTTAAAATTTTTTTATTTGTTTTAATTAGTTATACATGACAATAGAATGCACTTTGGTACATGATATGTAATGGAGTATAATTTCTCATTCTTCTGGTTGTACATGATGTAGAATCACACCAGTCATATAGTTATACATGTACATAGGGTAATAATGTCTGATTCATTCTACTATCCTTTCTACCCTCATGCCCCCTCTCCTTCCTTCATTCCCCTCTACCTAAAGTAACTCTATTGTTCCCTAGCCCTGCCTTTGTGAATTAGCATCCGCATATCAGAAAAAACATTTGGCTTTTGTTTTTTGGGGATTGGCTTATTTCACTTACCATGATATTCTCCAGCTCCATCCATTTACTGGCAAATGCCATAATTTCATTCTTCTTTAAGGCTAAGTGATATTCCACTGTGTATATATACTATATTTTATTTATTCATTCGTCTATTGAAGGGTACCTAGTTTGGTTCCATAGCTAGGCTATTGTGAATTGTGCTGCTATAGACATTGATGTGGTTGTATCACTGTAGTATGCTGATTTTAAGTCCTTTGGGTATAAACTGAGGAGTGAGATAGCTGGGTCAAATGGTGGTTCCATTCCAAGTTTTCTGAAGAATTTCCATACCACTTTCCATAATGGTTGCACCAATTTGCAGTTCCACCAATGTATAAATGTATCTTTTCCCCCAAATCCTTGCCAACATTTATTGTTATTTGTATTCTTGATAATTGCCATTCTGACTGGGGTGAGATGAAATCTTAGAGTAGTTTTGATTTGTATTTCTCTAATTGCTAAAGATGTTGAACATTTTTTTTCATATATTTGTTGATAAATTATATTTTTTCTTCTGTGAAGTGTCTGTTCAGTTCCTCAGCCCATTTATTGATTGGGTTATTTGTTTTTTTGGTGTTTTTTGAGTTTTTTTAATATATCCTGAAGACTAATGCTCTATCTGAGGTGCATGAAGTAAAGATTTTCTCCCATTCTGTAGGCTGTCTCTGTGTTATGGATTGTTTCCTTTGCTGAGAAGAAGCTGTTTAGTTTGAATCCATTCCATTTAATGATTCTTGATTTTACTTCTTGTGCGTTAGGAGTCCTGTTAGGGAAGTCAGATCCTAAGCCAACATGGTGAAGATTTGGGGGGAATTCAGCCGGGCGCGGTGGCTCACGCCTGTAATCCCAGCACTTAGGGAGGCTGAGACAGGAGGATTGCGAGTTCAAAGCCAGCCTCAGCAACAGCGAGGTGCTAAGTGACACCTCACCTGTCTCTACATAAAACACAGCACCTGTCTCTACATAAAACACAAAATAGGGCTGGGGATGTGGCTCAGTGGTCGAGTGCCCCTGAGTTCAGTCCCTGGTGCCAAAAAAAAAAAAAAAAAAGATTTTGGGGGAATTTACTTTTTTAAAACCATAAGCCAAAACAAATCTCTTTTTTAAAAAAGTAAATTACCCCCCAAAATGGTATGGAGACTCTTCAGAAAACTTGGAATGAAACTGCCATTTGACCAACTATCCTACTCTTCAGTTTATACCCAAAGGACTTAAAATCAGCATATTATAGTGATGCAGCCACATCAATGTTTATAGCAGCACAATTCACAGGTGCTCATGTGACATGTGGAGAACAGAAGGAAAGGAGAGGCCATTATTATTTTAACAGTGGTGAACAGGCCTAGGGCTTCAGCAGACAGCAAGCAGACTGGGGAGTATGGAATGTAGTTCCCAGGCATCTTCTATGAATCACTCACTTTGCTGCCTCTGGCCGATGAGATTATTGGTAGTGGTTCTTGTGATTTCTATACTTCCAGATTTCTAAAACATTAGCAGATATATTTTTGACTGCAGAAATTTTTTTTGCAAACTAGTTCTCAAAATCTTTTATTATTATTACTAAGCCTTCTTCCTCTTCCTCAATTATATAGGCATGGAAGCCCAGCTAGATAGGTCAATTTGGAGTAGCCTGGTTCTCCAATCAGGAGCAGAAGCATCGAGATGCTTTCTCATTAATTCTCATAAAACCCGCTGTGGTTTGAATGGAAATGTCATCCCCCATGCAACAGAGTTGAGGGGGGCCTTTAAGAGGTGATTAGATCATGAAGGTTCTGCCTTCATGAATGGACTAAGGCTGTTATCACAAGAGTGGGCTTGAGCTGGGTGCAGTGGCTCACGCCTGTAATCCCAGCACTTAGGGAGGCTGAGACAGGAGAATCGCAAGTTCAAAGCCAGCCTCAGCAATGGCGAGGCACTAAGCAACTCAGTGAGACCCTGTCTCTAAATAAAACACAAAATAGGGCTGGAGATGGGGCTCAGTGGTCCAGTGCCCCTGAGTTCAATCCCTGGTACCAAAAAAAAAAAAAAAGAGTGGGCTTGATGCTGCAGGAATGGGTTTGTTATAAAAGTGAATTTGATCTTCGGCTCTCTCCTGCCATGTGATACCTTTCACCACATTATGAAGTAGCAAGAAGGCCCTCACTGGGCTGGGACTGTGGCTCAGTGGTAGAGCGCTTGCCTCGCATGCGTGAGGCACTGGGTTCAATCCTCAGCACCACATAAAAATAAATAAATAAAGATATTGCATCCATCTACAACCAAAAAAAAAAAAAAAAAAAAAGGCCCTCACTAGATATGGTCCCTGGATCTTGGCTCTTCCAGCCTCTAGAGCCATGAACCAAATAAATTTTTGTTCATTGTGAATTTCTCAGGCTGTGTCATTCTGTTCTAGCAGCGCAAAACAGACTAAAACACACCCTCAGGGCTTAGGTTCTCTCCCCAAGGCAACTCTGCAATAGGTGGTTGGTTAAAGGATATGCACAGTGGTGGAGCATCAAACTTAGGATCAGGAGACCCGAGTTCCAGGGCCAGCTCTATTATGTAATTATGACATCAAGGGAAAAACCCTTGACTTCTTGAGTCTTGGTTTCCCTATATATAAAATAGGAGCAAGGAGAAGAAAACAAATGTAATAGCTACCATTTACATGCTGCTTTCTATGTTCTGGTCATTGTTCTGAGGACTGTCAAATATCTACTCATTTAATCATCACAAAAACTGTGTGAGAAAGGTGCTAGTATAATCCTATCTGATAGTTGGGAAAATCAATATTAATAATGTATAATCAATATTATACATCTCCCCCAGGCAGTCTGTGTTCTCATTAGGGCTTCAAACAATTAAGCTATATGGTCTCTTGTTATATGAAAATCATGTAAGTGGTTATTGATTTATAGTTACAAAATGGCTGCTTTTAAATTTAGTTCTTTGGACTCTACATCAGAACAAGGAACTAAAGATATCAGGAATATCTTTGTTCTCTCCTCTCATGTCATTCTTTCTCTGCATACCATTGCTCAGTTTCTTGTTCCATATGGCCTATCTACAGCATGGTAGAAGATAGCTTACCTGGGCTGGGGCTATAGCTCAGTGGTGGAGCGCTTGCCTAACATGTGTGAGGCACTGGGTTCAATTCTCAGCACCACATATAAATAAAAATAAAGTTCTATCAACAATTAAAAAATATATTAAAAAATGTTAAAAAAAAAAAGATGGAGGCTGGGATTGTAGCTCAGTGGTAGAACGCTTGCCTCGCATGCGTGAGGCACTGGGTTCGATCCTCAGCACCACATAAAAATAAATGAATAAAATAAAGATATTTGTGTCCATCTACAACTAAAAAAAAATTTTAAAAAAAAGATGGCTTACCCACAGCTTCTAAGTATACACCTCCTCTATTCAACCTTCCCAGATTAAACTGAGTATTCCTGATTCTAATTATTGATTTTTGAGGCAGAGGACCATATTAGCTCAGCTAGAATCCAGGTTGATTGCTAGTCCAGTCAACTACGTCCACAGGGCAGATTTGTGTAGCATATGTTGTGTGCTTGGGGGTAAAGCAGGTAGACACTGCAGGAGGCAAGTACTTTAGGTGCTTGATCTCTCTAACCTGTAGAGGGATTTAAGTCCTATACTGCTGTTTTCTCTGGCAAGGGACTATAATATTTCTGTCTCTATGGGAAAACCCCTGTCTACTTCAGGCCTGACAGCCAGTCTCCACCTTTCAGGGACAGTCTAGCTATCGTGGAAGAGTCCTCTAGCAATCTGAAGTCCTGGGATCAACTTCGAGTCCACAACTTACTAGCTGGGTAAACTCAGGCACGTTATATAACCTTCCTGAGCCTTTGTGTACTCATTTCGGAAAAATCAGAAAATGCAAACTGTTGTAACTAGAAAAAGAAAACCACACTCTTTGTTCTCTTCTTTCTTCTTTTCTCTAGGATCCTTCTTATGTAACAGGCACAAGCACAGCCTGAAGGAGCCTGAGGGTTTAGTTTCAAAGCTTTGGCAGGGCCTCTGTGTCTTTGTGTGGAAAAGGGAGAAGCTATGAAAAGGCACCTGAGTCTTCAATAAATAGACTTGCTCATTATTCCCAGCAGGCCTAAGAGAGCACAATTTGAAAGGACAAAGATCAAAGAAATAAAATTGTTCTTCACGACAAAGAGGAGTCCTAATTCCATTGTGAGAGAGGAAGCTTTGCAAATTATAGGAGTAAAGACAGTGAGGTTGCTAGGGTAGAAACAAATCCTAAAACCTAGGAGAATTGTATAAAGCTCCAGGAGAAAGTAGGTGAGGAGGTGTCACATAGGACAAGGATGGGAGGTGTGGATTCCTCCTTCCTGTTCTGACCCGGCCAGAGGCAGCAGGGCTACCCCTATTGCATCAGGCCCCTTGGTGCAAATTATAAAAATGTGCTCTGTTTAAGAGGCACTTCTCACTGGTGAGAGCAGTGTGGGCTGGGCATCTTGTGTATTGCATGACTTCCAAGGCTATGCTTAGTGGATCTGAGTGACAGCCCTCATTGTTGACTAGTGGGCTGCAAGGAACAATCTGCGAACAGGAGTGGACCTAAGTGGAGACAGAACAGGCTGATGTACAGGACTCTCCACCATCTCCAGACAACTGTGGAATGAGAAAAGCTCTGTACTTTCTGAGATCACTTAAAATTGCCTCTAACCTTCAATTCCAAGCCCTGTGGAGCCTCCTTAAAAATCCTGTGAATTCCCATGGATTACATTCTCATGTCATCCCTCTGGTTTTCTGATTTCTTCCACATATATGGTGTCATCTCTTCCTCCAAGTTTTTTAAATACCACTCACACTAAACATTCATTTAGGTAGTAGAGATTCTGAAAGATGGAGACAGGGAGAAGATGAAGCAAGTGTTTATTATTTGTTTGTTTTTACAGTATTGGGGATTGAACCCAGAGTCTTCTGTGTACTAAGCAAGCACTCTGCCACTGAGTTATATCTCCAGCCTGAAGCGAGTGTTAAAATTGAAGTGAAGTAGGTACACTTGAACTTTGCATTAGGGACAATTCTGTTTTTTAGTGTTTGTTGTTGTTGTTTGTTTGTATTTGGTACTGGGGATTGAACCCAGGGGCACTTTACCACTGAGCTATATTGCCAGCCTTTTAAAAATTAATTAATTAATTAATTTTATAATAGAATGCGTTGGACACATAGTACACAAGTGGAGTACAACTTCTCATTCCTCTGGCTGTACATGGTTCAGAGTTACTTCAATAGTGTAATCATATGTATATATAGGGTAATAATGTCTGTCTCTTTTTTTTTTTTTTTTTTAAATATTTTTTAGTTATAGATGGACACAATGTCTTTATTTTATTGCTTTGTATGTGGTGCCGAGGATCGAACCCAGGGCCTCAGAACCCAGGGCCTCACGCATGCGAGGCAAGCGCTCTACTGCTGAGCTACAATCCCAGCCCTAATGTCTGTCTCTTTCTACTGTCCTTCCCATCCCCACAGCTCCAACCCTCCCCTCACTCCCTTCTACACAAACCAAAATTCTTTCATTCTTCCCTATCTCCCTGTCCCACTATGGATCAGCATCTGCTTATCAGAGAAAACATTTGGCTTTTGATTTATAGTAGCAAATGACTGCTTTTAAATGTAGTACTTTCTGTCTCAAGTTCTTTGTAGTACTTTCTGTCCCAAGTTTTTGGGATTGGCTTATTTCACTTAGCATGATATTCTCTAGTTCCATCCATTTACCTGCAAATGCCATAGTTTCATTCTTCTTTAAGGCTGAGTAATATTCCATTGTGTATATGTACCATATTTTCTTTATCCATTCATCTGTTGAAGGGCGTCTAGGTTGGTTCCACAGTTTAGCTATTGTGAATTGAGCTGCTCTAAGTATTGATGTGGCTGTGTCACTGCAGTATTCTGATTTTAAGTCCTTTGGGTATAAATCAAGGAGTGGGATAGCTGGGTCAAATGATGGATTTGTTTCAGGTTTTCTGAGGTATCTCCATATAGCTTTCCATAGTGGTTGTACCAATGTCCAGTCCCACCAACAATATATGAGTGTACCTTTTTCTCTACATCCTCGCCAACACTTCTTTTTTTTTTTAATATTTATTTTTTAGTTGTAGGCAAACAGGATATCTTTATTTTATTTTTATGTGGTGCTGAGGATCAAACCCTGTGCCTCATGCGTGCTAGGCGGGCACGCTACCACTGCGCCATAACCTCAGCCCTCGCCAACACTTCTTATTGCTTGTATTCTTGATAATTGCCATTCTGATTGGAGTGAGATAAAAATCTTAGTTTTGATTTGCATTTCTCTAATTGCTAGAGATGATGAACATTTTTCATGTTTGTTGATCAATTGTATTTCTTCTTCTGTAAAGTGTCTGTTCAGTTCCTTAGCCCATTTATTGATTGAGTTACTTGGGGTTTTTTTTGGTATTAAGTTTTTTGAGTTATTTACACATCCTGGAGATCATTGCTCTGAGGTGCATGTGGTAAAGAAACCAAGCCTTTAGGACATGGATCTTTAGGAGACACTCATCCAAAACTGCCAGTCACTATGTAATTTTGCCTAAAAATGCGGCTACTTAAGTAATCATAAATCTTGAATTTTTTGTTCATCCAGGACTTGGGGCAGAGATCAAAGCAAAGGATTTTGTTAATGGCATCCTAGGCTAGAGCCCTGACACTGGAGGTCCCAACTAACCAGGTCCAGCCACTTGCTCCAAACAACCAAATAGAAAAGGTAATGATGAAAAGCAGAAATATGGTCATATTGGGAAAGCAAAGTGAAAAAAAGCATCTCGGCCCTGTCTTTGGAGTGCTGACATGAGTTTTAAATATAAATAGAGGAAGAGTTGGGGCAGGGGGCAAGAGCTGTACATAAGTAAGCAGTCTTTTTTTTCCCCCTTAGGTACTGAAGATTGAACTCAGGGGCACTCGACAACTGAGCCACATCCCCAGCCCTTTTTTGTGGTTTTTATTTAGAGACAGGGTCTCGCTGAGTTGCTTAGGGTCTTGCTGAGTTGCTTAGCGCCTCGCCTTTGCTGAGGCTGGCTTTGAACTTGCAATTCTCCTGTATCAGCCTCCCAAAGTGCTGGGATTACAGGCGTGTACCACCGCACCCAGTTAGTAAGCAGTCTTGGTCAACTGTGGTCTGGCTGATCGTTCTCAGTTGGTTCTAGGAGGTAGCTCTGGAGAAGTCCTTATCACTTGAGGGGGCAATTTCCACTTGTTGCTCAGGATGTTTATCTATCAGACATGTGATCCTGGAAGGGGGCAATACAGTTCTCATGAGATGATTGCTCTTGTTTGGGAAGAATAGTTTCAATATGGGTGATACTTGTCTCCCGCTCTTCCTAGAAGTTATAGGACAAGGAGACTTCTAGGTGCCACTCTAGCAGTCTGAAACAGGATGCTACAAATCTCTCTACAAATCTGGCCTCAGTCTTGAAGTGGGACAGAATAGGTTAGGTAAATTTGGGGCTAATAAACCTTGCATTATCAGTTTTTAGATGAACATTTTGAATGATTAGCATGCCTACATGCAGAGTTAAGAAGGAACTGGACCCAAAGTTTAAGGCAATAAAGGAGACAGATACAAAATGAAGACAGAGATGCCAAGCTTTGTCCTGCCTTTAGTTACCCATGGGACATCTGCAGCAGCCTAATTAAAGAGTCACTGCTTTTAGCAAAGGTAACCTCTCTAAGTGCCTGTTACAGTCTTTCTTATAGTGAAGTTCGATAAATCAGATATTCTGCTGTGTTTTAAGAAGTTTTTTTTTTTTTTTTTTTGGTACTGGGGATTGAACTCAGGGGCACTCGACCACTGAGCCACACCCCCAGCCCCATTTTGTGTTTTATGTAGAGACAGGGTCTCACTGAGTTGCTTACCACCTTGCCATTGCTGAGGCTGGCTTTGAACTCGCGATTCTCCTGTCTCAGCCTCCCTAAGTGCTGGGATTACAGGCTTCAGCCACCGCGCCCGGCTTGTTCTAAGAAGTTTAAACACATCACACCCAGACTTAACTCTTATCTATGTGGTAAAGAGGCAAGGCCAAGTGGAACTATCTATTACACACTGGTCTCCCTCCTTTCTGTAGAGAAAAGGTGATCAAACTGTAGAGAAAAGGTGATCAAACTGGACTGCAGTTTCAAAATAGAGATATTTAGAAATCTTTCCCAGTGGAGTCTCACCAATGTTCATGCAGCAGGCAATGTCAGAATTCTTAGGAAGAGCCCAAAGCAGTTTGCTGAGTTTAGGGTATGGATAATGAGTAACTTGGATTGGGTAGGACAGAAGTTTTCTCAGAGGAATGATAACCTTGGTCAGCAGAATGGAAGGCCACAGGAACTCTGCACTTGCTCTCTTCCCCTAGTTCTTTATGTCATTGACAGCCTGAATTTCCTATTTCTGGTAACTGTCAACTTAGTTGAAAATGAGTTGAGTCCTTCTTAAGAAAAAGAATACTGCTGTGTGCCAGAGCACATGCCTATAATCCCAGGGGTTGGGAGGCTGAGGAAGGAGGATCACAAGTTCAAAGCCAGCCTCGGTAACTTAGCAAGGCCCTAAAGCAACGTAGCGAGACCCTGACTCTAAGCAAAACATAAAAAAAGGGCTGGGGATGTGGCTCAGTGGTTAAAAACCCCTGGCTTTGCTGGGTGCCATGGCACAAGCCTGTAATCCCAGCACTTAGGGAGGCTGAGACAGGAAAATTGCAAGTAAAGCCAGCCTCAGCAACCATGAGGCGCTAAGCAACTCATTGAGACCCTGTCTCTACATAAAACACAAAATAGGGCTGGGGATGTGGCTCAGTGGTCGAGTGCCCCTGAGTTCAATTTCCAGTACCAAAAAAACCAAAAAACAAAAAACAGAAACACTGGCTTCAATCCCTGGTACAAAAAAAAAAAAAAAAAAAAAATATATATATATATATATATATATGTGTGTGTGTGTGTGTGTGTGTGTGTGTGTGTATGTATGTATGTATATATATGTATGTATGTATATATAAAGAATAAATACAAAATTATATAGAGGAAGGGTGTCATAAGTCTTAAGTATTAAGCTTCATTAGCTTCTCAGTTAATATGCCTCAAGCCTCAGGCATGCCTGAGATTTTGAAAACCCTTTTCCTGTCCAGTGTATTTCTGATCAGTCCTTCTGGAAGACAGTGTGGAAAAGAACCAAAATCCACTATATTCATTTTTGCTGAATAGATGGCATAACATCAGAGCAGCAAGCCTGGGTCATCAAGGATGGACTTTGAAACAAAAGAATCAAGTAGACATAGCAGGAACCTATCCAGAAAACATCCGGGTTATTATGACCGTTTTCCCAGCATTCCCAAGCTGATTGCTCAGAGGCTATTTGCACAGAACAATGAAGTGTGGAGATGAGCCAAGATGATTAGGCCAAGTTCTGCTATTTATAACTTCCTGTAGCAGCAACATCCTCCTCTCTTTATTATACATATTTTTTTTATTTTATTTGATAAGATTGGAACATGACACCACTTTATTCCCCCCTACCCCCCATGGCCCAAGCCTTCTTATAATGTGGCCAAGGATGACACAGAGCTATGTTTTCCAGCTGCCTGTTTAATTGAACCACAGCTATATTTGATGGGATTTGATTTGTATGGAAAGTTCCCTTTGGCTGCCATGTGGAGAGCTCATAGTGGGGACAAAAATGAAAGCTGGCAGATGGGTTTAGTGTAGATAAGAGATAACAGTGGTTTAGTCTTAGTATTGAGGATTTCTGAGGAGAGGTGGAATCCCGGTATCTTTTGAAAGAGAGCCAACAGAACTGATAATGGGTTGGATACAGGGTGGAAGCTGAGGAATGGGAAGAAAAAGAGGGCTCAAGATTGTTTTCTAAGATTTGACTTGAATGACTATAAGAAATTTCAGAAAAGGTGAAGATAAGGTCAAGTGCAGGTTTGGAAAAAGATAATGAAGAATTCTTTTTTGAGAGAGGAGGGACCAGGAAATGTTGATCAATGCATACTAAATTCCAGTCAGGAGGAAGAAGTTCTGGTGTGCTGTTACACAGTAGAGTGACTACAGAAAACAAAAATGTAAAAAGCTAGAAGAAAGGATTTTGAAAGTTTCAACATAAAGAAATAAAATAATAATTATTTAAGAGACAGTGACATTTAGTCTGGTTTAAACATTACATGATGTACACATGTGTGAAACATCTCTTTACTGGTACCTCAGTAATATGTTCAACTTTTATATATCAGTTAAAAATAAATTTAGATTTTAAGCCGGGCGCGGTGGCTCAAGCCTGTAATCCCAGCACTTTGGGAGGCTGAGACAGGAGAATCGCGAGTTCAAAGCCAGCCTCAACAACGGCGAGGTGCTAAGCAACTCAGTGAGACCCTGTCTCTACATAAAACACAAAATAGGGCTGGGGATATGGCTCAGTGGTCGAGTGCCCCTGAGTTCAATCCCCTGTACCAAAAAAAAAATAATAATAATAAATTTAGATTTTAAAAAGCCAAAAGAAATCTCTTTTGAAGCCGGGCACGGTGGCACAAGCCTGTAATCCCAGCGCTTAGGGAGGCTGAGACAGGAGAATCGCGAGTTCAAAGGCAGCCTCAACAATGGCGAGGCGCTAAGCAACTCAGTGAGACCCTGTCTCTACATAAAAAACAGAAAATAGGGCTGGAGATGTTGCTCAGTGGCCGAGTGCCCCTGAGTTCAATCTCCAGGACCAAAAAAAAGAAAGAAATCTCTTTTGATCACAAAATTAGCCTGGTCAAGCTCCATAGTTTATGAGACACCTATTCTAAACAATGCAAATTTTGAAGTCAGTCACTAAAATATTCATCCATTGGTTGTATGACTTCTAATGCAAATAATACATTTGTGCAAGTAAATTTTGTTTCTTTTACCCTGTCCTGTAGAAATCTACAACCTGTTATGTGGTAGCTAATTCAGCATAACCAAATTCTACTTCCTCTGGAGACTTTGAAGGCTTATAAAACAATAAATATAAGAAGTAAAACTCTGACCACTCTTTTTGTAGGTCAAAGAATGATATATAAAAAACAAGTCTCAAGATTAAATTATCAGCAGACAATTTTGAGAGAGATGTTTGCTACATGGGCAAAAATTTTCTATGTACCTTCTAATTAATGTAATTATTTCACATACAAGCCAAAAAAAAAAAAACACTCAACTTTTCCCAAAAGGAGACAATTCATGTTCAGTTATGTCATTTAGTTCTTTCCTAGTTGCATTTATTCATTCAACAGACATGTAATGAATGCTTACTATGTACCAGGCACAGTGCTAGATTATGAGAACACAATTATGAACAAAGTATCTTTCCAGTTCCTATGGAGTTTACATTCTAGTTGGGGACAAAAAAGTAAATACACAGGACTTTCAACTCCAGCAATCTGGCAGACTAGATAACCAGAAAAATTTCTTGTGTAAACACCTAGAAATCATGGCTAAAATATGAAGAAATGCAGAATTGAATTTGTGAGACAACAGGGAAATCTCTAGGGTTCAAACCGAAAAGAGAGCTGAAAACCAGAGTGGTCAGCATGAGAGCAGAAGATGTAGCTACACTAGGGAAAAACTGTAATTCCAATAAACTGAACTATTTATAGGATATATTTAATGTGGAAAGGTACCACACAAGGGCACAAACACTGGGAGGTGAGAATCACTGGGCACTACCTTGAGGTCTGAGTTTAACAACCCACCTGACAAGGCACTAAACCAACAGAGGTGCTAGCCTGTCAAGGGCAAGAGAATGTGGATTGGGTAGGGGAGGACAGAATTATAAATACCAGCATCAATTCTATAAATGAGGACAGTGGCTTCTTCTCTATTTCTTCCTTGCTGTGTCATGGATATATTTTCTTTTTTATTGAGGTATAAATTGCATACAGTAGCATGCATAAAGTCAGGTACATTTTAAAAGTAATTATTCTTTTCTTCCCTTTTCTTTTCCCCTAGAATTGTGTTGTGCTGTGGGTAGGTGATGGTTAAGTTTGTCATTTTGTCTACAAGTTGCAAAATATGGAGGAGGATCATGGCAGAACCAGGGAAAGAATGGATGCCATAACTGGACATGGGTTGTCTCCTTTTGGAAGGAGTTGAGTGTATCTTTTGTTTGCCTTTGAGATAATTATATTATGTTAGACAGAGGCATTTTAAAAATTGTATATGGTATTTTAAAAAGTGGGAGGATGTTGCTTGGCAACCCATGGTTGGAATGCAGAGGACATCTGTTGTTTTTCTCTATCAGCATTCTATCTCTTTCTTTTAAGGAACACCCCATCCCCCACCGCACACTGGCTTGGTGGGGCTGTCAATCATGGTTCAATGTCCTTCCCTTGTCAGAAGATGACATCCAATCACAACTAGAGCAGTTGGAAATGCTGTCTCTGGAAAAAGAATTTAGTGGGAGACAGGAAGATAGAAAACTCTTGAAGCTGATTGGTTCTGGGCAGCATCCTGAGTAAATTTTCTATTCATTTCTGTGACCTACATATCCAGAACTGCCATGATTCCTGTATATCTTGATACTTGACTGTTGAGATCCAAAATTTTTCAGATTATCTTGATTCTATGAATTTTTGCACTTTTTTTTTTTTAAATGTTTATTTTTTAGTTGTAGGTGACAGAATATCTTTATTTTATTTTTATGTGGTGCTGAGGATCGAACCCAGTGCCTTATGCGTGCTAGGCGAGCACGCTACCACTGCGCCATAATCCCAGCCCGAATTTTTGCACTTTTTAAAAAAATAAATTTTATGTTTCTCAAGTTAGAATTAGTTTCTGTTTCTTGTAGCCAAAAATTTTTAATTAGTTGTCGATCCCTCAGCATTAGCTTAATTAAGATGGTCCCATAGCAAAGAGGACCCAAAAGCAGAATGATATTTGGTAATCCAGCTTTTTCTACATATGCATATGGAAATTTTCTCCACAGGCATACCTCCAGAGTGTCTGAATTGGAAAAGGTTTCAGGAAAGGTGCCAGCAGTTTCTAACACTGCACTCAGAACTACTACCTAAGGCACATATGGCCTTATGAATTTTGCACTACAAAAACTCCAGGAAATGCCGCTCATGTAGATTAGGATGTGAATGGTGTCTTTGGTGTTGTGTCACTATCTGTTCCTCCCGTCCTAGCCTCCCCACTCAAGTCAGTTCTTGTGGCTAAATTTGGCTTTTTGTGCCTACTCCTCCTCTTGAATTTTCTCTCAAGCACACAATTGAGCTTTCCTGCAAGCAGTCAGGGGTTTACCAATCCATCAGATTAATTTGTATGTGTCTGAATAAAATGATGGACAGAGAACAAGACTCTGTTTCTTAGGAAGGTCCTAGGAAATCAGTGGATACTCTCAAGATCATATGTCAAAGTCCTAACCCCCAAAATGGCTGTACTTGAACATAAAGCCTGTAAGGAAGTAATCAAGAGTAATGAAGGCAATGAGTGGAAGCCCTAATCTGATGGGATCAGTGCTGTTATAAGAGGTGCCAGAGAACCCACCTCCACCTCCACATAGGCAGGCACTGAGGAAAGGGCATGTGAGAACACAGAGAAGTGGTGGTGTGCGCCAGGATGTGAGCCCTCATCAGGATCCAAACTGGGTGGCACCTTGACCTTAAATTTTCTAGCCTCCAGAACTGTGGGAAAACTCATTTCTGTTATTTAAGCCACACAGTCTGATATTTATTACTGCAGCCCGAGCAGACTAAGAGAGATTTGAGTACATGAAGGAGGAAGCAAAGGTATTTCACTCATCAGGAGAACTGACTCCTAGACTCTGCCCATCTTGCTACCTAAGGAAGTAAAAATTAATCAATTAGGTAATTGTTGTGGGAGGACTCATGAATGAAAGATACGGGAGGCAATAGAACCAACTCTTCCTGTATTTTATGTTTTCTTCAATATATAATCCATAAATATTTTGTCAGTATAGTTAGGTAATTGAATTGTCACACCATTATCACATACTCATGCGTACAAGCATTAAAACAGAAATGTTTTTTGTCACTAGGGAAAAGCAAATCAAAACCACAACAAAATACAATTTCATACCCTCTAGGATGGTTATAAGTAATAAAGACAGAAAATGACAAGTGTTGGAGACAATGTAGAGAAGTTGGAGCTCTAATATACTGCTGGGGGGAATGGAAAGTGGTGCAGCCACTTTTTCAGGAAAACAGTTGGATGGTTCCTCAAAAAGTTCAACATAGAGCTACTACTCCTGGGTATATACCCAAGAAAATTAAAAGCATATGTTGATACAAAAGCATGTGTATAAATGTTCATAGCAGCACTGCCAAAAAGCAGAAACAACCCCATGTCCATCAACTGATGATTGGATGAACAAAATGTGATTTATCCAAAACTTAAATATTAATCTGTCAAAAAAAGGAATAAAGTTACTCATATATGCTGCAATATGGATGAACCTTGAAGACATTATGCTCAATGAGAGAAGCTGGATGAGGCCACATATTATATGATTTTATTTATATGAAATATACAAAGCAGGCAAATTCACAGAAAATAGGTGCCAGGTGCAGGTGAGGGTGGGGGATAGGGAATGAGTGCTAATGAATACTGGGCTCCTTTTTGGAATAATAAAAATGTTCTAAAATTTGGTAGTGGTGATGGTTGCACAATCTTCTAAATATATTCAAAACTACTGAATCGTACACTTGGGTGAATTTTATAATATGTGAATCACATCAATTAAAAAACAAGAAATGCTAACAAATAGATTTTTATACTTATAGACCTTGGACAACCATCTGACTTTGCATTTTCCACCAAAATGTTAAGCAAAAAGGAATTACTAGGGGGACTGGGGCTGTAGCTCAGTGGTAGAGTGCTTGCCTCACATGCGTGAGTCACTGGGTTCGATCCTCAGCACCACATAAACATAATAAATAAAATAAAGATATTGTGTCAATCTACAACTAAAAAATATATTTTTTAAAATATCTTTATTTTACTTATTTATTTGTATGTGGTGCTGAGGATCGAACCCAGTGACTCACACATGCAAGACAAGCGCTCTACCAACTGAGCCACAGCCCCAGCCCCTAAAAAATATTTTTTAAAAAAGGAATTACTAGGGCTGGGATTGTGGTTCAGTGGTGGAGCACTTGCCTAGCATGTGTGAGGCACTGGGTTTGATTCTCAGCACCATATATAAATAAATAAAATAAAAGCCCATTGACATCTAAAAAATATTTTTTAAAAAAGGAATTATTAGAGGTTGGGGATGTACCTCAGTGGTGAAGTGCTTACCTAGTACATGCAAGGCTATGAGTTCAACCCCAGTATTGCCTGGTAGCAGGGAGTGGGGTATGAATATTTAATTGTAAAAAAAAAATCCTATATTGCATACAATGCTGATCATGAATACAATACAAAGTGCAAACAATACCTACATGCAAAATATAGAAAGTCAACCTCTCATATAATCCTACTGTTCATTAACTGCAAGCAGTTTAACAGGTCAATCTTAACATTTCAATGCCTGCTAAAATAAAAGTTTATTTTTACTCCTGAAATCCAAAACGAGAGTGTTTTAGTTAATAGTTCTTTGCATTAAACTTTCCCTGTCCAAATAACTGTGTGGTTTGTCTCCTCATTGAACTTTTTTTCCCTTTTGAATGAGATAATTTATTAACCCAGCATTATTTGTTCTAATGCTTATGGTCAACAGCTGCCACCTGTTCAGATCTCTGTTTTTGAGGTGTCAGTCTGTGGCTCCCACCTTGGTCCTTTCCCACAATTTCCAGTCTTCAGGAGCTGTACCTGAAGAGCCTAATTTGCACCTTGTCTTATTTAGGATGATGAGATCCTAAACTTTTGAGCTGCTGTTATGTGGATTGAGACTTTGAGGGAACTGGGAGGAGGATGAATGCATTTTGTACATGGGATGGATATGAACTGTATTGGCAGAAGATGGGCTATGGAAGATAATCATTAAATATGCACAGCGTCGGTCTCTATTGCAACTGTAGTATATCCTCCTTTTTTGCTCTTGAGTTTTGGTCCTTTTCTTTATCATTTCACCAGTATTTATTTATTTTATTGCTCTTCCCACAGAATTAACTTTTGGCTATGTCAGTCTCTCTCAAATACCAGCCTCTTTAAGCACACATATTTATATACTGCTCATTTAATTTCTCCTCTTACTTTAACTATGTCATGGTTTCTTTCTTTGGATCACTTCTGTTCTTTGTGTAACTTGTTGACTTTAAAACTTAGTTCTTTAAGTTTCAGCTCATTTTCTTTTCTAATATTCTCACTTAAGACTATAAATTTCTCCTAAAGTACATTCCAAAAGTTTCAGTCTAGCACATTTTTAAAATTATTCAGTTCTACGTACTTCCAGATTTCTGATATAACATCTTTGTCCAGTTTAGTAGTATATTTAAAATTTTCCAAACATACTGAGTATTTTAAGTTGTTGCTGATATTTTTATTTTTCTCCAGCTATAATATAGACACACATTGTGAAAAACATGGTGATTCTCTGGTATTTAATATCTATTTTGTAACCTAGAACATTGTCAATATTTATAAAAACTCCATGGAAATGCTTGATAAAAATACACATTCTCACCCAGGTGCAGGGGCACATGACATGCCTATAATCCCAGCAGCTTGGGAGACTGTGGCAGGAGTATAACAAATTCAAAGTGAGCCTCAGCAACTTAGTGAGGCCCTAAGAAAATTAGTGAGACCCTGTCCCAAAATAAAAAAATAAAAAAGAGGTGGGGATGTGGCTCAGTGGTTAGGCTCCTCTTGGTTCCCTGGTAGCATAAATAAATACATAAATAAATGACAAAATAAACAAATAAATAAATATTCTATTAGGTAACATTTTCTAAACATAATATATTAAATCAAACCAATTTTTTTAACTGCTTCCTAGTTTTGGATTCCCTCTGCACCAGAATTATATGCTATTTGTGACACCTATGGCAAAAGTAATTCACTTTTTCACTTTCTTTGTTAATGTTACATGAGATATTTGAAAATCTGATGGTTTGTTAATATGCTTAATATTGAATGCATGGAGTTTGACAACATTTTGAGATACTGGTATTTGATACCCTCTTTATATGAACAAAATGAGTCCAAAAGCATTGTAAAATAATTTAGAAAATAATTATAACCTTGTGCTGAAGTCTCTGAGTCACATGGTTTTTAGGTTAAGAATTACATACAACCTGTTCTAAGCTATTCATAGTCCCCACCCCCGCCCCCAGTACTAAGGATTGAACTCAGTAGCACATTACCACTGAGCTACATCCCTGGTCCTTTTAATTTTTTATTTTGACACAGTTTCATTAACTTGCCTAGGCTGATCTCGAATTTTTGATCCTCCTTCCTCATCCTCCTGGGTAGCTGAGATTATAGTACATGACTGTGCCTGGCAGTCTATATGTTCTGATCATGAAACAAAGGTAATAAAATATTGGTTTATAAAAATATATGCTAGGGCTGGGGTTGTGGCTCAGTGATTGAGCGCTTGCCTCGCATGTGTGGGGCACTGGGTTCGGTCCTCAGCACCACATAAAATAAATAAAGATATTGTGTTCATCTACAACTAAAAAAATTTTTTTTTTTTTTTTTTTTTTTTGGTACTGGAGATTGAACTCAGGGGCGCTCGACCACTGAGCCACATCCCCAGCCCTATTTTGTGTTTTATGTAGAGACAGGGTCTCACTGAGTTGCTTAGCGCCTCGCCATTGCTGAGGCTGGCTTTGAACTCGCGATTCTCCTGTCTCAGCCTCCCTAAGTGCTGGGATTACAGGCTTGAGCCACCGCGCCCAGCTTAAAAAAAAAAAAAATTTAAAAAAATATATGCTAGCTAAAAAGTAGACAGAATTCAGACATATATCCCAGTGCTCAAGGCAATTTTAGAAATGACAAATTTTTAAATTCAGTGAGTAAGGTATAAATTTTTTTAAAAACAAATGGCAATGGCACAATTAGCTTTCCATTTGGAAGAAAGTAAGATTGGACTCCCAAACTTGATACATTCAGAAATAAATCCTGGATGCATTGGGGCTGGGGTTGTGGCTCAGTGGTAGAGTGCTTGCCTAGAATGTGAGACGCATTGGGTTAGATCCTCAGCACCACATTAAAAAATAAATAAATAAAGGTATTATCTATCTACAACAAAAAATATTTTTAAAAATTCTGGATGCATTAAAGTTTAAATGTAAAAATATTTAAGTTTTGGAATCTAAATGTATAACTAACTTATAACTTATAAACTTATAAAGACCTTTTAAACAAGAGAAAAAACAGAAGGGAAAGGAAAAGTTATGTTTATTTTACTTCATAAAAATTCATTTTCCTGCCGGGCGCGGTGGCTCAAGCCTGTAATCCCAGCACTTAGGGATGCTGAGACAGGAGAATCGCGAGTTCAAAGCCAGCCTCAGCAATGACGAGGTGCTAAGCAACTCAGTGAGACCCTGTCTCTACATAAAACACAAAATAGGGCTGGGGATGTGGCTCAGTGGTCAAGTACCTCTGAGTTCAATCTCCAGTACCAAAAAAAAAATTCATTTTCCTTTTTAAAATATATAATGGAAAAGATAACAAAGCCAAAGAGAAATAAATGATAGGAAAAATGTTCACATGCCAGGCATGGTGGAACACAC
Organism: Xerus rutilus; assembly: GCA_028644305.1. Classification (NCBI taxonomy): domain Eukaryota; kingdom Metazoa; phylum Chordata; class Mammalia; order Rodentia; family Sciuridae; genus Xerus; species Xerus rutilus. Next base: position 27,420,518 of record CM053400.1, read on the forward strand.
CTATAATTTCAGTCACTCAGAAGGCTGAGGCAGAAGGATTGCAAATTTGAGTCCAGCCTCAATAATTCAATGAGAGACCCTGTCTCAAAATAAAATAAAAAGGGTTCAGATGAGTTCAGTGATAGAGAGCTTGCTTAGTATGGGTGAGGCCCTGGGTTTAATCTCCAGTACTGAAAAAAAAAAAAAGAAGAGAATAAGAAAAATGAAAAAATGTTATATTTGCAGGCCAGGATGTAGTTAGTGATAGAGCACTTGCCTAGCTTGCCTAGCTTGCCTAGCACTGTTTTTGTTGTTGTTGTTGTTATTGTTTGTTTTGTTTTTCTTCAGTACTAGGGATTGAACTTCAGGATGCTTTACCACCGAGCTACATCCTCAGCCCTTTTTATTTTTAATTTTGATACAGGGTCTTGATAAGTTGCTGAGGCAGTCCTCAGTCCTCAAACTTGCAATCTTCCTGCCTCGGCCTTCTCAGTTGTTGGGATTACAGGCGTGTGCCACTGTATCTACTAGTACCTATAAGGCCCTGAGTTCTATTCTCATCACAAACAAAACAAAACAAAACAACCAAAACCATGGAATTAAAACAGACAGTCTATAAATTGACTGCTTATTTTAAGACAATGCAGCCAGCAGGAGCAATGGCAACTATAGTTCATCTCATCCACCTCCCTTTTCTATGGTTTCCTTCAGAAAGAGAGGCCTGTGAAAATCACAGAGGAGCTTCTCTGCAAAGACCTGTAGCTGAGTGGGTCTGAGCAGTGCAAGGGAGGGACTCTGTCAGAAAGGGGTGAACTGTATGCATAACATCTATGATTTACCTTCAAAAGGAGAACCTGGGGCTGGTAGCTCAGTGACAGTGAACTTGCTTAGCATGTGTGACGCCCTGGGTTTCGTCCCTAGCACATTCAAAAGAGAGAGTGGGAGAGAGAGACTCTTCTGTGAGGAATGCAGGTAGTTGACAGCTTCCAACTGCCATAGCCTGGGGTTTGCCACAACATTCCCTGCCAAAGCACATTCTGTGAAGTAGTTTCAGCCAATGACTGAGCCCAGAGGGCATACCACAGCTACATCATTTCTGCATGCTGTGGGACTCCTCTAGTGAGCAGTCTGCCTGACCAACATTTTTTTTCAGAGATGCACTGCACTCTGAACCTCTTCCTCCCTAATATTCCTTCCTTCGTCCTCTCCTTTGTTAGGGGGCACTCCTGCATCATGATCTGAATTCTCCCTGTCTATCTCTGATTCCTCTTATCATACTGTTCACAGGCATTACCCCCTTGAATTTCTAATTCCATCCTTAGCATCAGCTTGTGAACAGACCTGAGTTTATACAGCTCCTGACTCTAAGACACAGAAGGTATGAATAAAAAAAATCCACAACATGTGGTGTGCAGTGGCCCATGACTATATTTTCAGTGGCTCAGAAGGCTGAGATAGGAGGATTCCAAGTTCAAAACCAGCCTCAGTAATTTAGCAAGGCCCTGAGCAACTTAGCAAGACCATGCCTAAAAATAAAATATAAAAAAGTGTTGGGTGCTGGGCATGGTGGCACATGCCTGTAATCTCAGCACTTTGGGAAACTGAGACAGGAGAATCATGAGTTCAAAGCCAGCCTCAGCAAATGTGAGGTGCTAAACAACTCAGTGAGACCCTGTCTATACACAAAACACAAAATAGGGCTGGGAATGTGGCTCAGTGTTCAAGTGCCCCTGAGTTCAATCCCTGGTACCAAAAAACCCCAAAAAACAAAAAGTGTTGGGGTGGTTAAGCACCCCTGGATTCAATCCCTGGTACCAAAAAACAAACAAAGAAACAAACATAAACAACCCACAATACTTTTAAGAGAATTGTTCAGGCAGAAGCTTTATCATCTGGGATCAACAGGGAAATAGGCATTATAAGATGGAAAGAGGCCTTTGCACCCCTACCCTGTTACAGGCAGGAAGCAGGCTGAGACAGCTACTTGGATGCAAATTCAATTTTCTTATGGAAAAGAAAGATGATTCAGAGGGTGGAACCAAGATTGCAGATGTTGGAGCCAAAACCACAATGAATGACTCTCAGGCAGTTAAACTAAGCTCTAATCAACCTAGGCCTTTTGGATTTCAGAATTGTCTCTGCTGTGCACTGCTCAATTTACCTTTCTTCCTTCCTTCCTTCCTTCCTTCCTTCCTTCCTTCCTTCCTTCCTTCCTTCCTTCCTTCCTTCCTTCCTTCCTCTTTCTTTCTTTTTCTTTCTTTCTTTCTTTCTTTCTTTCTTTCTTTTCTTTCTTTCTTTCTTTCTTTCTTTGTATTTATTTATTCTACTTAGGTATACATGACAGCAGAATGCATTTTGATTCATTGTACACAGATGAAGCACAACTTTTCATTTCTCTGGTTGTATATGATGTAGAATCACATCATATATGCAGTCATACATGAAGCTAGGGCTATGATGTCCATCTTATTCCACCATCTTGAATGTCCCCATGCCCCTCCCCTATCCCTCCCCTTTGACCAAATTTCCTCCATTCTTTCCATGTCCCCTCCCCCATTATGGATCAGCATCCACTTATCAGAGAGAACATTTGGCCTTTGGTTTTTTGGGATTGGCTTACTTCGCTTAGCATGATATGCTCCAACTCCATCCATTTACCTGCAAATGCCATAATTTTATTCTTTTTCAATGCTAAGTAATATTCCATTGTGTATATATACCACAGTTTCTTTATCCATTCATCTATTGAAGAGTATGCAGGTTGCTTCCACAGTTTAGCCATTGTGAATTGAGCTGCTATAAACATCAAAGTGGCTGTTGTCACTGTAGTATGCTGTTTTTAAGTCTTTTGGGTATAGATGGAGGAGTGGGATAGCTAGGTCAAATGGTGGTTCCATTCCAAGTTTTCTAAGGAATCTCCATACTGCTTTCCAGATTGGTTATACCAATTTGCAGTCCCACCAGCAATGTATGAGTGTGCCTTTTCCCCCACAACCTCACCAACACTTATTGTTGTTTGTATTCTTGATAATTGCCATTTTGACTGGCTTGAGATGAAATATTAGTTTTGATTTGCATTTCTCTAATTGCTAGAGATGATGAACATTTTTTCATATGTCTGTTTCGATTGTATCTTCTTCTGAGAAGTGTCTGTTCAGCTCCTTAGCCCATTTATTGATTGGGTTGTTTGTTTTTTTCATGTTAAGTTTTTTGAGTTCTTTATATATCCTGGATATTAGTGCTCTATCTGATGTGCGTGTGGCAAAAATTTGTTCCCAGAATGTAGGCTCTCTGTTCACGTCATCGATTATTTCTTTTGCTGAGAAGAAGCTTTTTAGTTTGAATCCATCCCATTTATTGATTCTTGATTTTACTTCTTGCACTATAGGAGTCATGTTAAGGAAGTAAGGTCCCAATCCGACATGATGAAGATTTGGGCCTATTTTTTCTTCATTAGGCGTAAGGTCTCTGGTCTAATTCCCAGATCCTTGATCCACTTTGAGTTGAATTTTGTGCATGGTGAGAGATAGGAGTTTAGTATCATTTTCCTGCATATGTATTTCCAGTTTTCCTGGCACCATTTGTTGAAGAGGCTATCTTTTTTCCAATGCACATGTTTGGCACCCAGTTTGCTCTCTTTTAAAAAGGGCATGACCAACAGAGATTGTCCTATGCCTTTCCCACAATTGTATGTAGGATGTGTATAGGAGCAAATAACTTGCCTCTTTTTTTTTTTTTTAAACTTGCTTCTTTAGTTCACAGATTTGCAATATAGGGAAAGAGTGTCCAATTAGGAGATAAATCAAAGAATACATAAGATAGTCTAGGTAAGATATGGCAGTGTCTGGAGTAGGTAGCAGTGGATAAAATGATGAAATGAAGCCGTGAGATTCAGAATGTATTTCAAAATTTGGGTCAACAGGTTTTGTAGATATATTGGAAATGGGACATAAAAGGAAAAGAAGAGCTGAATATGATTTCACAATCTTTAGCTTGAAAATCTTGGTGGCTGATATTCCTCTTCTAATCCTTTTTTTTATTTTTATTTTTATTTTTATTTTTTTTCAGATATATTCACTTTATTTTATTTTATTTTTTTTGTATAATCCTTTTTTTAAAAAAAATCTTTATCTTATTTATTTATTTTTATATGGTGCTGAGGATCGAACCCAGTGCCTCACGCATGCGAGGCAAGTGCTCTACCACTGAGCCACAATCCCAGCTCCATTCTCTTCTAATCCTTTTTATCTGTCCCATTTTAGATCAAAACTGTCAAGCATGCCCTACACTGCTATCTCCATCTTCTCTCCTCCTTCTCATCCTATTCCTATGTAGTCTCTGCCCACTGCCACTTTACAAAAACAAGCTGTTGATAATATCATCAACAGTCTTCATTTTCTAAATCCAATGGACACTTTTTCATACTCTTTATGTGATTACTCTGTTGTATTTAATACAGGTATCCATGGCTTTTTTGAAATGTTTCTTCCCTTGGTATTTCTGAACTAGAAACTTTTCTGGTTTTCTGCTGCCTCTCTGATTGCTTCTTCTAAATCTATTTTTCTGTCTTTTCTTCCAACTTGCTATTAATGTAGCTCCTTTCAGTAGCCCAGGATGATCCTTTTCTTGCTCAGTCTATATTCTTTCAATCCCAGAGCTCCTACATCAATACCTACTGGCCAAATTTGTCTTCTGAGCTTAGTCCTACATGTTTATCTGCATATTCAGGAAATTCTACAGGCACCTCAAGTGGAACACATCCAGAACAGAACTCATCACCTTTTCCCACCAAACATACTCTTCCTCTAGTGTGCCTAGTCTCTGTAAGTAAATACCATCCATGGAGCTGTTCAAGCTGAAATCTAGGAGTCTTGAATACTCACTCTTTCTCACACATGCTCCCATACACAATCACTAGCTCCTGTCATTCCCACTTCTTAGATCACTCATTCTTAAATCTGTTCATTTCTTTCCATTCCTACTAATCTCAGCCTTCACCATCTCTTGCCTAAATTTCTGCATCAGCTAGCTTCCTTTTCTGATTTCCTGGTGTCTACTTTTGCCCCTCTCCATACTATGGCTAGAACGTTGGTATTCAAACATCAGTAGGCCCATGTACTTTCTTAAAAGTCTTTCAGTGATCTCCTTTGCCAGATATTCTAAAATCCATAAGACTTTGCACCATCTGGACCCTGCTCTCCCTTTTACCTTGGTCTCCTCTAATTTCCTTTTGTTCTTTGTGTCCAGCCACACTGACCTTTTCTCAATTTCTTGAACCTGATGAGCTTTCTCTCACCTTTGGGCCTTCACACTTTTTCTCTCTCCTCCCACAATTCTTCTGTATTTTCTTTCTCTGACTAAATCATACTTGTCAGATCTCATATTAAATAGTACATTTCCTCAGGGCAGCCAGCCCTAATCGTCCCAGATTAAGTCAGCTTACTCTATTGTCTGTTTCCTTAGCCTTCTAAACTCCTGTTTGGCAGCCACTTTCCTTATGATTCTTGAAATTATTTAGTAGTGTATCTGTTCTGCCTCTGTCTTCATTACTACGTTGTTAGCTCTATGATGACAGATTGTCTTTTATTCACCATTATTTCCACAGTGCCCAGTAGTACTGAGCATGTAGTTAGATGCTTACAAGGCATTTCTAGATGGCTGAGAACCAGGGAAGGTTTGAGAAGCACTGGACTTAGGGCACGGGTTACAACAATCTTAGACTATATCTCCTTCTTCTTGCCTTAGGGCAAGTATTCTATGTCTCCATGCACTGCCTACTGCAGTATGGAAAAATATTCATCACAGTTTTACTTATTATAAATGAACAACTGGAAAAAATCTAAAATGTCCAACAATGAGGAATGGCTTAAAATATTACACCAGTCGTTTAGAAGTATTGTATAACATTATGAATCCTTAGTTTTCAAATAAAACATTGCATGGGGCCCTGATAAGTAAAATGCACCAAAATGGGGTTATTCTGCTTGAATGGGGCACAGAACAGAGCTTAATCTCTTGGACCTCCCCAGCCTTTCCTTTTCCTTTCCTTTCCCCATTTTCTGTCTTTCTTCCTCTAAGACTTACAGACTTTCCAATTCCTGGCTCTAGTCCCTCTTTTTAAAGTCAGGCATCATTTCTGTTCTAGATTTTCACGAGCATCCTCAAATGCTTGGTTGTGTTGTTGCTGTCAAACTGGTTCGAGTTGGTTTTCTATTACTTGTAATTTTAAAAACACACAAGAACAAAAAAATTCTGTTTCAGCCTGAGATTCACTTATGTAATGGAAGGAACATTGGTTTTGGAGTCAGAAAACATTGGTTTAAAAGTTAAGTCCTGACTGAGCTAGTGAATCATTTTCAACTTTAGTTTTCTCATCTGCAACAGGGATAATACCCAACTTTTTGTAAATTAAAAAATCTTACTAACATATTAAAAGACTCAGAATTGAGGAGGTTCTCAAGTAATGTTAAATAAATAAGATTAAAATCTTATTCAGAAACCTCTGCTACCCCCAACTTGAAGGAATGGATAACTGGATTCAATGTAGGCTGAATTCAGCAAGGTTGCCATCTTGTGGCAATTTAGTAGCATGCTGTCTGTCATATGTCACTGAGCAGGATTGAAAGATGTTTCAAGAAACTAAAGCTACACAGAAGGATGGCAGGCACACTAGAGAGACACTGAAATAAAGATAATAACTAATTACTAATGACATGAGACAAGGGCAACTCAACACCGGAAAGAGCAAGGAATAAAGGACCTAAGACCGAACCTTTAGGAACTGTCATGCCACAGAGAAGCCAGGGAAAGGAAATAAAGAAGGGGCTGACTGAAGCAGGAGAAACAAACAAACATATATCCACCACCCGTTCCACACAAGTGTGTCACTCAAGGTTGAGTTACATATTTGAATTAGTGTCTGACTTTATTTTGTATCATTACCAAAATGGCTTTTGCTAATCCTTATAATAACACTACCCTCATGTCATATAGTTTCAAAATGTTCCTGTGGAAGCTCTAGGGGAAAACTGCTCTTGTCTTTTCCACTTTCTAGAGGTTGCCAACATTCTTGGTAGCATCACTAAGACCTCTGCTTTCACTGAACCCAGGACCTTATGCATGCTAAGCACACACTGTATCACTGAGCTGCACCCCCAGCCCTCATTTTCACATCTATTTTTTTCTGACACTGACTCTCCTGTTTCCTTTCTTCCTTTATAAAGAATCCATGTGATTATATTGGGCCTACCTGGACAATCCAGGATAATCTCCCATCTCAAGGTCCTTAATTTAATCACCTCTGCAAAGTCAATTTTGCCACATAAGATTACAAATTCACAGGTTCTAGAGATTAGGATGTGAACATCTTTGGAGAGCCCTTATTCTGCCTACTACAGGACATTTTTACTGACTCTACATTCAGTGACAAAACTTTGGTAGGTTAAAATTGGCCACAGTAGGAGTATTTACACCCCTGCCCCAAAAGATGAAAATGCTAAAAATCAGGGCTTTCCCCTTAGAGAACTTACTGTTCAACTCTACCTGCATACCTCTGGTTACAATGGTAGGCTCATTATCAAACAGAAGAGGATTATCAATATATAACAGAGGAAGGAAGGGGGCTGAGATTGTAGCTCAGTGGAAGAGCACTTGCCTTGCATGTGTGAGGCACTGGGTTCGATCCTCAGCACCACATAAAAATAAATAAAATAAAGATATTTTTGTCTATCTACAACTAAAAAAATATTTTAAAAAAATAGAGGAAGGAAGGGTTATGGATATAATCCAAAGGATGCCAGGGGTACTTGCTCCCATAGACTGCAACATCCAGTGCTAAAAACTAATGGAAAATTATGGAATTGTTATACAGGCGAGGCCCTTGAGGTCTCTAATCCTTGAAAAAACAGCTTGATCACCCATGGAAAATTCAATTATAGCCCCAACTAGAAGCTATGTAATTAAGTTCTAGTTGATGAGGTGATGAAATATAAATGGAAGTGATAAATGCTATTTCTGGTTCAGGGCCTTTAGACAGTGCATATCCCTTTCATTTCTTTTTCCATCAATAGGACCCCTGAGAACAGAGAGGTACTGGCTAAAGACAGTGTGTGGAATGGGTGGTGGATATACGCAGTCCAAGTTTCCAACTAAAGCCTTATGATCAGTTATAGAAAGATTTCTTGCCAAGTCAGTTAAATATTTATATATTGTATATAATTTTCTTCTTTCCTTTTCCTTCCCTACTCCAATATATGTAGAATGTGCTATGTCATAGTGATTAAAGTTTAGTCTATAGGCTTTAGAACAATGAGGCAGGATCACTATGGAACTGGAAAAAGAAGGAACATTATTTAGAGATTCTAGACTTGTAACTTATGAGAACTTGGGTAGATTCCTTTCTTTAGGTAGGAGGTAAGTATAGTGAGTAATATTTTGGCTACAAAAGGGTAGGTTGCTTGAGTTTGGAATTGTTTTATTTTTGTTTGTTTTTGGTACTGGGGAAAGAACTCAAGGGCACTCAACCACTGAGCCACATCCCCAGCCCTATTTTGTATTTATTGAGACACAGGGTCTCATTGAGTTGCTTAGCACCTCACTTTTGCTGAGGCTGGCTTTGAACTCATGATCCTCCTGCCTCAGGCTCCCGAGCTGCTGGGATTATAGGCATGTGCCAGCCACCACGCCCAGCTTGTTTTGTTTTTTGGAGGGTTAAGAATAAAAAGCAGGGTATATGTTGATATAGGGCAATCACAAAGGTTTGTCTATATTGTTGTGGTTTTGTTGGTCTTACAATGTTGCCCACACTGGCCCTGATCAAGTGATCCTCCTACCTTAGACTCCTGAGTAGTCAGGACTACAGGCATGTGCCACCAACTTAAGAAGATTTATTATAGTAGACACCTACCATTCTTATTGGACATTCAACATCTGCATCTCCTTCAGGCAACTTCTCTAATGTGTGAGACAGTGCACCTTACATTCTCAAAGCTGACAATGGTGTCTGTCACTTTTCTAGTGTAGAGGGCCCAGCCAATTTCATTCTCTCTAGTCTGGGTTCCATGAAACAAGTTGGAGAAGGGAGAAAAGTTAATATAGAGTTTGTTAGTGAGTGATTATTGCTGTGGGCAACTGGGCTTAGGCCCTCTGGGGACCTCTGAGGGACAAAGGAAGCCAAACTTTTTGTTCACTATTAGATCCGGCTATGAGACAGAAAGCAAGGTTTGTTTTGTGAGTTCTTTATAAAACTAGCTTCCCAGTTTCAGAGGCTGCATCTTCCCTTCTCTTTCTTCTTTCCATGAACATGTGACAGTTGGGGCTGCAACAGCCAATATGGGTTAGATGGCTTGAGTTATAGACACAGCAACTCTGAGCTGGTGAAACTGCCTACCTCCACTTTTCTTATATGTAAGGAAAAAAAAAAAAAAACTTTAGCCAGTCATGCTAACTTTAGGACACAGGAAGTTGAGGCAGGAGGATACCAAGTCAAGGCCAGCCTGGGCAACTCAAACCCTATTTCAAAATAAAAAAAATAAAAAGGGTTGGGTATATAGCTCAGTGATAAAGCATTCCTGAGTTCAATCCTTAATAATGGCGAGGAGCTGGGCACGGTGGTGCATGCCTGTAATCCCAGCACTTTGGGAGGCTGAGACAGGAGAATCACAAGTTCAAAGCCAGCCTCAGCAATGGCAAAGTTCTAAGCAATTCAGTGAGACCCTGTCTCTACATAAAACACAAAATAGGGCTGGGGATGTGGCTCAGTGTTCGAGTATCCCTGAGTTCAATACCCAGTACCAAAATAATAATAATAGTAATAACAATAATAATAATGGTGGGGGGGCACTTTTTTGGGGGAGTACTGGGGATTGAACTCAGGGGTACTTCAACACTGAGCCACATCCCCAGACCTATTTTGTGTTTTTTATGTAGAGACAGGGTCTTACTGAGTTGCTTAGAGCCTCGCCATTGCTGAGGCTGGCTTTGAACTCGCGATTCTCCTGTCTTCGCCTCCCTAAGTGCTAGTATTACAAGCTTGAGCCTCCGCACCCGGCTGAGGGAGGGCACTTTATAAGAAGTATCACTACAGTCAAATTTTCTATTATCTGTAGGCAAAAGCATTCATATCCCTAACTAATTTAGTTTCACTTGCAGCCAAAGGCACAGGTCCTGGCTTTGAATCAAAAGATAGTGATAAAAATGAGCAGAGACTATGGGGAAATTGTCTGGTGATGGGGATAGTAGTGACAATAATTCTGGTAGCATCGTCCACTGTGCTGACACTTTAGAGCTTATTTTGCTTTCTGGTGTCCTTCACCAGGATTACAAACAATAGATTCTCTGTACTGAATTACAATTGTTACTAGTTATTGAAGGTTTATGTGGGCCAAGTATTGTATACATTATCTTTCTTTTTTTTAAATTTTTTTTTAGTTGTAGATGGACACGATACCTTTAATTAATTTATTTATTTTTATGTGGTGCTGAGGATCGAACCCAGGGCCTCACATGTGCTAGGCAAGCGCTCCTCCACTGAGCCACAACCCTAGCCCCTGTATACATTATCTTTATTAATTCATATCAACCATTCAAGATGAGTATTCATTTCCTTCTCTGAGGTTAAACAAGGATAACTCCAAGACCACACAGAAAGTGCCAGAGTTGAGATTCTGTTTCAGGTCAGAGTGACCCCTAGGCAAGATCTATCCACTACGACTATATTGTTGCTATTTCTTTTGGCAACTCCTAATTTTTGGACCTGGGATCCTGCTCAGGCTGGAGCCTGGGACCCTATCCTAGGAGAAGAAAGACAGGCTCCCATAGACTGTTGTCTGTCATCAGCCCCTTCTGGCAGGGGGATACAGGATTTGCCCAAATGTAGACAGGCTCTGAGCCAGGCTGCACAGATGTACACAGTCTTCTGAGCCAGGCTGGGAATGCTCCAGATGAACTGCCAGACTTCTGTGTCTGAAACTCTGAGAGATAAGGAGGAAATTTTGGTGGTACCCTCAGAGACAAAGCAATTCTGCAGGTTTGGAATGTGCTGAAATCCAAGCAAAACTCAAGAAGGTGGTAATGTACTTGAAGAGGGGGCATGTGGGAAAACCAATCCACTCTAGCAATTCTTGCTTGTAAATTAATTAACTGCATTCATTTCTTCCCTTTTCTTTCCAGGCTGGGTTTTGAGGTCTGAGGCTCACAGCCCACAAACCCAGAACCACTCCTCTTCCCTTCAGTCCTTCTATCACTGAGGCTCAAAGGCTCAAAAAACCTTGGCCCATCTCACCTTTTCAATTTAGTCAATTTTTCTACAAATATTTATTGAGTAACATTTTTTCCAGGTAGACAAGGACTTACAAGGAGAAAGACATGAAAGATAAATGCTTATATAATGAGGATTGTAATACGTGTTACAAAGGAAAAGTAGTATCAAATGAGAGTAAATATCTGGTGTCTTAGCTCTTCCTGATACTAACAAAATACCTAAGACTGAATTGTTTATAAAAAGCATATATTTATTTCTCATAGTTCTGTAGACTGGAAATCCCAAACCAAGGTGCCAGCAGATTCAGGGCCTGGTTAGAGGACCTGCTTTCTACTTCCAATATGGTGCTTTATTGCTGCATTATCACATGGTAGAAGGGAGAAGGGCAAAAGGGCCTAACTAGTTTCCTTAATCTTTTCATAAAACACTAATCCCAACCATGAAGGCAGAGTCCTCTTCATCGCCAAACCACTTCCTAAAAGCCTTACCTCTTAATTGGTGGCTAAATTTCAGTATGAATTTTGGAGTGGATACAAACATTCAAACCACAGCAACGGCGCCAGATCTAGTCTGAAGGATCATATTCAAATCACCTCCTTTTCACTTGTCCCCTCTTATCATCACCTTCATTATTCCTTTCATGAAAACGCTGTCTTTTGCATAGGCCCCTTTGCTGTGTCCCTATACCACAACTGTGATTCAGATCCTTCCTAGATCATTATATCTATCTTCTAACAAGTCTCCCTGCCTCTTTTTTATTTTGCCACTCAAGCCCATTCTATACACTGAAGCTATAATTTCTAAAATACAAGCTCTTCCTTGCTTTCATTTTAAGATTTTTTACTTTTCCTTCCTGGTATAGGTTGTTCAATTTGTTTTTTTAAGCCTTAGTTCCTATTCTTCTCCCCAGGGACCTCTCACCTCAGCCTGACACAGATTCCTATCTCCAATATAGTTTATTCATGCATGCTCTGCAATATTTTGTGCATTCATCTCAGTACAGGAAATGACTATTCTGAATTCAAGGCATTCACTGATGAGAGCACACTATAGATGAGACACTTGGTGCTAGGCACAGAGCAAGACAAGTGAGGAAGAAAAAGCTGGAAGCTAGAAGTCAGCACATTTGATGACTACCCCAGATGTTAATACCTGTTTCCAGAATAGACTATATGCTTTATGAAGGCAGCAACAGGATCTGACTTGTCCATTGCTATATCCTTAGTTGTGTCTGATCCAGGATGGCCTAGTGCCTGGTTCATAGAACAGCTCAATAAAATTCTTTCAGTATATAAAAAAATGAATGCATGAATAAAGGTGACAGATGTTGGAGTCTGGGGATTAAATCCAGGGCCTCAAACACACTAGGCAAACACTCTATCACCGAGCTATATCCCTGTCTCTTTTTTAAAATTTTAAGACAATGTTTTATAAATTACCCAGACTGTTTTCAAAGCTGTGATCCTCCTCCCTCAGCCTCTCAAGTAGCCAGGATTACAGAAATGAACCAGTACGCCAACCAGATGCTGTTCTTAAACTACCTTGCTCTAGAGTTACAAGTGTATAGGTCTAGATTCCTTAAAAGAGAAGATCCTTAGGAGTAGGAGTTATGACATACGTGCACTTTTCACAAATAATTGTTTTAGAGTGATTTCACGTGGGTTATTGCTTGTTTCTCTTTGCATCCCCATAAATTACTATCCCCATTTTATAGATGAGGAAGCGTCCTTCTTTTCTTCTTTTTCTTCCCATTTCCTCTTCTCTCTTCTTTCTTTAGGATACATGTATGGTCTGTGCATTTCCTCTCCCTATTACAGAAAGAGATTCAAAAGGGTTAAATGCAGAAACAAATATTACAAGAGCTAGCGGGGCTATTTGCCCTGGGTTTCACATACACTTAAATTTAACCTTCTTTTCTTTTTTTCCCCTTCAGTACTGGGGATTAAACCCAGAAAATACTCTTCCACTGAGCTACATCCCCAGCCCTTTTATATTTTGAGAGATCTCACTAAATTGCTGAGGCTGGCCTCCACCTTGTGATCTTCTGATGAAGTCTTCCTAGTCCCTAGGATTAAAGGCCTACAAGACTGTGCCCTACTCACTCCAGCCAGAATGGCAATTATAAAGATTACAATGTTGGTGAGGATGTGGGAAAAAAGGTGCACTCATACATTGCTGGTGGGACTGCAAATTGGTGCAACTACTATGGAAACAGTATGGAAATTCCTTAGGAAACTTGGAATGGAACCACCATTTGACCCAGATATCTTCACTCCTCAGTCTATTCCCAAAGGACTTAAAATCAGCATACTACAGTGATACAGCCACATCATTATTTCTAGCAGCTCGATGCACAATAGCCAAGCTGTGGAACAAACCTAGGTGTCGTTCAACAGATGAATGGATAAAGAAAATGTATATATATACAATGGAATATTACTCAGCAATAAAAAAGAATGAAATTATGGCATTTGTCAGTAAATGGATGGTACTGGAGACTATCATGCTAAGTGAAATAAGCCAGTCCTCCAGAACCAAAGGCATATCATATCTCTCTGATATGTAGATGCTAACCCACAAGAGAGGGTGGGGGAGGGGAAAAACAAAAGTCCATCAGATTAGACAAAGGGGAATGAAGGGAAGAGAGCAGGGAGGGGAATAGGAAGGGCAGTAGAATTAATTGGACATAACTTTTTTTAAAAAAAATTTTTAGCTGTAGATGGACACACCTTTATTTTTATGTGGTGCTGAGGATCGAATTTAGTGCCTCATGCACGCTGGGCAAGCGCTCTACCATTGAGCTACAACCCAGCCCCCAGACATAACTTTCATATCCTTGTACTTGAATACACACCCAGGGTAATTCTGTATCATGTACAATCACAAGAATAGGATCCTGGGGCTGGGACTATGGCTCAGTGGTAGAGTGCTTGCCTCACATACGTGAGTCACTGGGTTCGATCCTCAGCACCACATAAAAATAAATAAAGAAAATAAAGATATTGCATCCATCTACAACTAAAAAACAAAATATTTAAAAAAAAAAAAAGAATAGGATCCTAATAGAATAAGTTATACTTCATGTGTGTATGATATACAAAATACATTCTACTGTCATGTATAGCTAAAAAGAATAAAAAGAAAAAAGAAACTGTGCTCAGCATAAATTTAACCTTTTAATGTTATGTCCAAATAAAATTAGTTTGTGTGTGCAGTGAGACAGTGTTTTTGGTTAAATGTAAATTTAAAAATATACTACAATTTTTGTACCATACTTTTTCATGTTGTCATTTTTCTTTTAAACATACTGGAAGTTATAAAATTGGGAAGAGGCCCAGTAAATTATTCAAAGTAACTCGAGCAAAATCTGACCACTAGTAAAGGGTACAGGCCAGAAGCAGAGGCTTTCACTGCCTCAGATGATTCCAGTATGGTCTTTCACATGGGTTAAACTCAAGGAGGTTAGAGTCAGATGTGTTCCCTTCAAAGTTCCAACAGTTACTTTATGACTTTGCTTGGCAAATTATTCAGCTTCCTTATTTGAAAACTGGAGGGCATAAGGGTACCTACTGCTGAGATATTTTTAGAATTAAATGAAAATACTTTTGAAGCTTTCAGCACAGGCCTGGCATATAGTCAGTGTGCAGTAAAATGGTAACTATTATTGTAAGAACTATATTTATATTGAATGACTCTGGCATGTAACACCTGCACTCTACTTGAACACGGACCTGTGCCAAGCGTTCAGCTCAAGGCGTGGGAACTGTAGCACTCACCAATTTTTTTCTAGAAATAAATCATGTGGGAGGATAATGGCCGGTTGGGAAAGTGTAAGCCCTTAAGGTACAAAGATGTAATCATGAGTCCAAAAGGCAAGGAAGCGAACTCTTCCCTGCAGGCTGGGCTGCAGCGCTAAATCGCCCTTGGACTTATAATCAGGACTGGGTATACCCGCCCAGGGCAAAGATGCCTCAGAAATCGGATTTTTGCGTAGTAGGACTGGATCTCATTCCGTTTATCTTAAGCTCGGGTACCACACCCAGCGCCCGGTGAGGAAGGACTCTAAGCTACGAGGTGGCGGCTTCCGCACAGCCCCAGACCTGACCATCTATGGTCACAGAGTGCACTCAACAAACAGGAAGTGGGGTGAGGGTGGGGAGTGTTTCTAAACCTTCCCAGCCGTAGGCGAGAAAGCCAGGAGGGGGCAGGAACACCCAGGCCCAAGGGCTGGGTGCACAGCGCGCTCACGGCCCACCCTTCGGTCGCCCAGCCTCCGCAAGTCCTCTCAGAACGCTGGCCAGCCCAGTAGCCTCTACATATGACAAACCGGGAAACCAAAGTAGAGGCGGAATTGGCTTCGACCCCCACAGAGAGTCGATAGCCCTACCAATCTCTCACTCTCCTCACTCTCAGACTCGGACTCTCTAGTCCTCCCGAGACCCCTTCCGTAACGCAGTGAAATGGGCCGGACTTTGCTGTTGAAATCAAACTGACAGGAGAATCAACCACTCATCTGTTCTCTCTTCTGGAGGAGGAGCTTTAGCCTGTGATTTCGGCCCTTCATTGGTCCGAGCTTCAGGGGGCGATTCCGGCTCGGCACGGTGGACCGAAAAGCGTGGCGGGACTTGTGAACACGCGCTCTTCGGTTCGCTCTCGCCTCGGGGCGGGGCTCTTTACCAAGTGCCGTCTGCGGAGCCCCGATTCGCTCTCCGAAGCGTGGTGAATAAGGGCGGAGTCACGAGCCGGGCGGCCGGACTTCCTCCCCAGTCCGGGTCTAGCCTAGCGGTTCAATCTGAGGTTCATTTCCGGTGGGAGTGCCGCGCCCAGTGAGGGCCCGGAAGTGGGGCGCGCGAAGATTGCTGGGCGGTTCTTGCCGGAAGTGGAGAGCGGCTGAGCGCAGTCTTGAGGTGAGGCAGAACTCTTAAGGTGAGGGTATGGGGCTGGGTAGGGACTGGGGTTCTCTTCCGGGCCCACGGATTCCTGGCATTGTTAGTGGCTGAGCCCTGCTGAGGGGGCTGGGGTGGGGCCCCCAGGCCGACACGGACTCCTGGGCGCGGTCTCTTGAGGTGGGGCCGGGGTGGCCGGCTGAGCCGGGCGGTCCTGGGGAGGCCCCTCCACTCGATTTCGTAGCGCTATAGGTCAGTCTCAGCGGAGTCCTCATTCCTAAGGTGCTCTAACTGAAAGGAACCCCGAGACCTTAGAGTCTTCCCTATTCCCCGACTCGCTCCCATCTCACGGATGGGTAAATTGATCCCCGAAAAGGGGAAGCGACTGGTCTACAATCGTATATAGAGTGAGGAAGAGAATCGGAATTATTGCCTTGTTTCCATGGATAACCAGTACCAAATCTTTCCGACGTTCGTTACCTTAATACCTCTCTTAACTTGAGATAGTCTTCCGGTCTGGGCAGCTGCTGGTTAAAGGCCACCTGATGCGTGGAACTTTCTTTTAAAAAAATTTAGCGGTTTGGAATGCGTGGGAAGTTTTACAAAGAGGCAAGCCCTGCCTTTGCATGCAGATAGCATCCCTTTACTGAGTCTGCTGCTCTTAACTCAGAAAAGCCAAGCTAACTTTATTGTCGGTATTGTGTACTTTTGGAACTAAGTACACTATTGTCTGGCCTCATTGCTGAGAATCTGTAGCCACAGATGCCTTATTTAACTGCCCTCGCTCTCTATACTGGGTATTCAACCCAGGGGTGCTGTACCACTGAATTAAACCCCCAGCCTTTACTATTTTTCATTTCGAGACAGAGTCTCGCTAAGTAGCCCAGGGTGGCCTGGAACTTGTGATGCGCCTGCGTCAGCCTCCAGAGTAAATACTATGCTTGGATTTGTTTAACTTCTTTATGTCTCATTTTGCTTATCTTTTAAGTAGAGACCTCTGCTCACCTCACAGGATTAAACTCAGTGTATAACATTGTCTTTATTCTGTACCAGCCTTCTGCCGGATTCAGTGAATGCTGCTTTGAAACAAAACAAGATAGTCCTTGCCCTCATGCACTAACAGTGTTTGCAGAAACTTTTAAGAAATAATTATAAATGTGATGAGTGTTAGGAAAAGCAGGGCGCTATGGAAGTATGTAACAAGGGGTTCAGAAAAATTTTGAAAGGTGAATAGAATAATGAAGATGAGATAAGGACATTTTATACAGAGGTTATTTTCAGAACTGTGTCAATTTGAGCTCTTTGTAGGGATCTCTAAGTGAAAACCTGGGGGAAGCTCAACACTCATCATTTACCAATCTATTACTGGATCTTTAAATGTGTGAAGTACATACTAAATGAGGCACTTAGCCCTTGTAGCTAAGAATACACTTGGTCTCATGAAGTTTATAGAACAGGAGGAAGCAGGCAAGTAAATCAAAGATAGCTTACAGTATGTACTATAATGAATACAAAGCTGTGAGAACATAGAGGAGAAATACCTGAACCAGATTTTCAGGCTTCCAGGCAGGAATGGGAGGATAAATCCAACAAGATTTTCTTTTTTAACCATGTATTGAATCTGGGAAAGGGATTTCCAGGTAAAGAGAACTACAAGTGCAAGGACATGGAGACCTGGACATGTGACTAATTCAGTGTGACTGGAATTCCATAAATGCTTGGAGAAGTGGCAGAAGTAATAAGTGATGGAGTCAACTATGGAGGACTTTATAAAGCATGCTAAGGAATTTGGATTTTGCGCCGGAAGCTACAGGAACGCTTTGATGGGTTTTGTGTGGGAAAAAGATGTGATCAGATTTATGTTTTAGAAAGTATACTATCTCGAGTAGAAAGGAACCAGGCATTGGAGAAGTAGAACAGTGTTTGGAAGCTGTTGTTATAATCATGGCCTGAGTCATGGAAGTGGAAATGGACGAGAGGGATCGTATTTGAGAAATGTTAAGAAAATGAAAACCAGGGAATTGGAGGCTGATTATGGGAACAAAGAAGTAGGAACAGTTTGGACAATTGCCTGGTTTTCTGCCCTAAAGAGCGAGTAGTATTCAAATAGGGAATATTAGGGGTACATTGGGAAGAGGAGTAAATTAGGGAGGTGGCACATAAAAAATGAATTTGATCATGGTAAGTTCAAGGTGTTTGTAGCATATCCAGGCAAAGATGTCCAATAAGGTGTCCCAGCTAGAACAAACAGCAAGAGGAAAGGTGTAAGGCAAGAAAGAGCATATTTTATTCAGTAATACTGGAGCCTGGAGTTTGGCAGAAACTGGGGGCAGTGGCGGGGTGGGTTTCATTTGCTAGATTTTAAAGGGTTTTGATGCCTTGTTTGGATTTTTTCCTTTTTGGGAGTACTGGGGATTGAATCCAGGGGTACTTAACCACTGAGCCACATCCCCAGCCTGTTTTTTAGATTTTGTTTAGAGACAGGCTCTCACTAAGTTGCTTAGGGCCTTGCTAAGTTGCTTTGAACTCGCAATCCTCCTGCCTCAGCTTCTGAACTGCTGAGATTACAGGTGTGCACCACCATACCTGGCTCCTTGTTTGGATTTTACTCTGTAATTGGCAGCTAATTTGATTGAATTATTCTGTGATTGGACACAATCCAATTGTGTTGTCATAGTCCAGTATAAAGCTAATTGAGTTGTCATGGTTCAGTATAAAATATCTTTAGGCATTTCCCACCTTCATCACATGGGCATAATTGGTATCTCCGAGGGGTTTAAATAAAATGATAGCAATGAAAGTACCTTATAAAGTACAGCATGTCATGCAAACCAGAAGTGAGGTATTGTTAAGATTTAATAAGTATGTGGCTCAGCGGTAGAGCGCTTGCCTCGCATGCATGGGGCCCTGGGTTCGATCCTCAGCACCACATACAAAGCAATAAAAAATAAAGACATAGTGTCCATCTACAACTAAAAAAATATTTTAAAAAAATTAAAAAAAAAAAGATATAATAAGTATATTTTTGCTTAGAGGAGGTTAGCTATTAAGTTTGTAAAGTGTTTTGTTTCCAGTCTGAGGGTTGATCTTTTCTTCTTACCCATTTTCTTGGTCATACATTTGGTTAGTTGGAATTATGTTTTTAACTAGAGTCTGATCACCTCCCCCTCCCCCCACTTTTTTTTGTGCTGGGGATAGAACCAGAGCATTGTGCATGCAAGGCAAGCACTCTGCTAACATAGCTATATCCCTGGCCCTAGAGTCTGAGTCCTTAAAAAGTGACTTCCTGAACCAGGAGTGAGGGCACATGCCTGAGGTACCAGCTACTCTGGAGGCTGAGGCAGGAGGATCACTTGAACCTACGAGTTTGAGACCAGCCTGGGCAAAACTAGCGAGACTTCAACTCAAAAAACAAAAAAGTGCAAATAAATAAAAAAGTGACTTCCTCCTTTGGGTTTTCTGAGAAGCATTGGGAGTCAAAGATTCATTTTGCTTAAAACAAACAATTGTAAAGTGTTCTTGGAAGTTGAACCCTCTGGTTTGAAATTTAATGCTGAGATTTGAAATTTAAGGATCCTTAACCTGTATCTAACCCAGTCCTAGTGATTATTCTTTTGAAATGTCATGATCAGTTTCTTTATTTACTAGTGACCTGGCTTCCATACCTCATTCTTCAATTTCTCTACCACAACTAATGTCTTACCAGTTCTTTAGAATCATTTTAATCTCATTATTTTCACTAGCTTTGTGTTCCCAAAAAGTCAAGTTTAAACTCCTAAAATTTTATTACATGGTACAAATAGATTAGCTCTACCACTGAGCTACATCCCCAGACCTTTCAGTTTTTTAAATTTTTTAAAAATTTTAATCATAGATGGACTAAATACCTTTATTTTATTTATTTATGTGGTGCTGAGGATTGAACCCAGTGCCCCATGCATGCAAGGCAAGCACTCAACCACTGAGCCACAACCCCAGCCCAGTTTTTTAAATTTTAAGACAGCATCTTGCTGTGTGGCCCAGGTTGGCCTCAAATTTGCAATCCTCCTGTCTCAGTTTCCTGAGTAGTTGAGATTACAGATTGACTTTCTAATTTAGATTAGCTTTTTATTTGAGTCTTTTGCACTTCCCATTGGTAGTTCCCTTATTATATCAGAACAGTTTCTCAGTCTAGGAACCGCTGATATATTTGGCTGGATAATTCTTTGTTGTGGAGTTGTCATGTGCATTGTAGGATGTTTAGCAGCAGCCCTCACCTCTGCTCATTGGATGCTCGTAGCACTTCCTCAGTTGCAACAACCAAAAATGTCTTCAGATATTGCCAAATACCTCCTGGAGGACAGAATTACCCCTGTTTGAGAACTACTGCATTAGCAAGTATCATAGCTATAATTGTGTAATGTCTTATCTCCCCAGCTAAATTCTCTGAGGAAAGGCTCCATAGCCATACTTAGCACAATGTATGGCACATGATAAACACTCAGTATTCTAGAATGAATCAGTTATTTGTTTTCATTGAGGCGTCAAGAAATTATTGTGCCTTCAAGGAATTCCTGGGTGGTCCTCAAAAGACTTGCCCCCTCTCCCCCCATTTTGGGTGTGATCTTGTCTTAATAGAGAAATGCCACTGATTGGCACTAGAAGCAAGCTTTGTGTTAGTTGTCACTGCAAGTCAGCAGATTTCCCTCTCCACTATCTTGTGGATATATAAATTTGTTTTGTTCATGTTCATATTGCCCTCATTCAACCTACTTAGTTTTAGTGGGCCGGGATTATATTTATTTTTAAGTTGCCTATGGTTTCTAGAGTTGGTGTTCACCTCTTTTAATTGATGAAATTGTAGTATTGTTAACACAGCTGTAGCCTTCACCATGAAACTATTTTTTTTTAAAACAATTGTTTAGGGCTGGGGCTGTAGCTCAGTGGTAGAGCGCTTGCCTCGCATGTGTGAGGCCCTGGGTTCGATCCTTAGCACCACATACAAAGCAATAAAATAAAGACATTGTGTCCATCTACAACTAAAAAAATATTTAAAAAAAACCAATTGTTTATATATATATATTTTTGGTTGTAGATGGACACAATATCTTTATTTTTATTTTTATGTAGTGCTGAGGATTGTACCCAGTGCCTTACGCATGCAAGGCGAGAACTCTACCGCTGAGCTACAATCCCAGCTCCAAATATTTCTTCTTGATATACTATCATGTAAACCTAATAAAAACAACCACAGCGCTAAAAATATTCCTCAGCTACACTGCAGTTTTGTTTGCCTTGTATTACCAGACATGTGTGCCAGACTTTTCCATTTGGCTGGAAAATAGTTGAAATGGAAAAGTTCAGCACACATATCTGGTAATACGAGGAATGGGCTTGCTATTTTTATTTTTATTTATTTATTTTGGTACTGGGGATTGAACTCAGGGGTACTCAACCATTGAGCCACATCCCCAACCCTATTTTGTATTTTTATTTAGAGACAGGGTCTCACTGAATTACTTAGTGCCTCACCGTTGCTAAGGGTGGCTTTGAACTCTCGATTCTCCTGCCTTAGCCTCCCAAAGTTGGGCTTGCTATTTTTGTTTGAGGTTTTGGTCTGGGGGGTGGAATTTGTTTGCTTTTGTTGTTTCCTCCACAGGTCATTAAAACTCCTCTATTGTTAATTATTGACTTAACAATTACAGATCTTTTCATATTTCTAGTTGTAGTTGAATCATGGCTGAGGATAAATATCCTTGGCTGTATATTTACATATGGGAGTAGGTAATGCTATTTTGGTAAAATAATTATTCATGGTGAAATCAGCCAATGCAATTGTTAAACAATGAAAAACATGTACAAGGTGAAAGGGCCTGCTGAATACTCAGTACAGTTAGTCTTAAAAATATTCTTTGAATGTAGGGGAGGAGGGAGCCAGTGGCCACATGAAGGAAGATAGGTTTGCCCTGGACAAACAATTGAAACAGCTAGTTCGTAAGTCTGACTTCAGCTTGTACACTGTTAACTCATTTTGCTCACTCCTGGAGTTTCAGATAGAGGACTGTGTGTAAGGATGGAATGGGAGACAAACACTGATACTGGGTTGGATTCCTTCCCTCCCTAGAAGATAGGCCTTTCTTTTTCTTTTAATCTAAACCTCAGGTGGCAGAGACTCAGGCACTAAATGTCATTGGTTTCATCAGCGAAACCAGATGCTTAGGGAAGAATAGTGGCTCGTGATTTGGATTAGATGAAGATGACATCGTTACTGGGAAAAATGGTGTCCTTTGTTTGGTTTCTGGGTTAAACTAGCCAGCATGTTATTAATATGTTTACTTTGTGACATGAGGAGCCTAGTGATAAGAATTTCTATATTGTTAGGGGTAGAACTAACTAATGTATAGCTTAGTGGTAGCTTAGAAGAGATATCCACATGGAGATGGTTTTTTAGTTTTTCGTTATATGAAAATTATATTTCTATGTTAAAATTTGGAAAACAAAGGGGGAAATTTTTGAAGACCCCAGTACCCTAATGTGACAAATACTGTAAATTTTATGTTCTCTTCACATTTTTTCCTCCTGTGCATTTAACTATTTCCCCATAATTAGAAGTCTCAGATACATATAGTTAGATGTCCAACATTGCAGTGAATATATTCGTGCCTATCACTTTTCCTCATTAGAGTTTACTTAAGATAAAGTCTCAGGTAGGTTTTATTTACTTAGCATAAAGTCTCAGGAACAGGATTACAAAGTTAAGGCTAAGAAAAGCATTTTGAAGCAGATTAGTTGGGCTATCATAGTATGTATATCGGCTGACTTGTATGGTTGCTTTTCAATTTTATTTGAGTGATGACTTAGAAGAACATCTATGGGGCAAAATAGGAATCATTTTAACATACTAGCTACCTACCAAGGTAGAAATTTTTACCACTGGCTTAATGGCCTGTAGAGATGTGACAGAATCACAAGAGAAGCCTGGTTAGAAGGAATTGTGTTGAATTGTTAGAATGATGAAAGAGAAGCAACTTTGGCAAGAATCTCTGGCCATTTCTGTTTTGTCTTGGTTTCAAACCACCAAAGAAATTGCTGGAGAATCGAGCTCAGTTTCTTTTTATTCTGTGTGATATTCATTCTCATGATCTCATGACATTTTTTTGCCAATGATTTGCAAACATTATCTCCAGGCTTGATTCTTTTCCAGGCTTTATTTCTAAATACTGGACATGTTCATTTATAAACTTCTCTTCAAACTCAGCATATCGCAAACTGACCCCATCTTCTTTTCTTATCTAGAACATGCTAGAACGCATTTCTGCCTATAATGTCATCATTCTCTTAAGGCTCCCATATGTGCAACTATGAGGGGGTCATCTTTACCTCCCTTTCAGAATGCTACTGTGCTTTCAGTCAGTTCCACACAGTTGGGACTTGTTCTCAGTTTAATTCACACTTGTTTTGTGTGACCTCCAAGGGCAGACCAAGATCAGTGGGTGGAAGTTGCAGGGAGACAGATTTGCGTCCATATAAGGAAGAACTTTTTGATACTTGGAGTTGCTTAATAGAATGAGTTGTCTCAGAAGTCTAAGGTTCTCTATCACTGAAGGTGTTTGGTCAGAGGTTGCCAAACTAATTGCTTAGAATGTTGAAAGGACTGTTCTAGCATCAGATAGTATTTTTACAAGATGATTTCTAGAAATGCTGCTAATCCTGAGAAACAGTAATTCGATTGAAGGTAGCTTTTTCTCTTCTGCTAAACTCCCCTTAAGGCAAGGAAATTATTTTACCCTTTTTTTGTAGTCCACTCGCATTTAATTCAGGTACTAGTCACTTATTTGCCTAAAGGTAATTATTTGTGGGTTAATTCTTTTCATTTAGTTTCAGTATCTGGTTAGACACCAAATGGTTTCCAGTAGCCTTTTTTCTTTCTTAAGACTCCAGTTCAAATTTTTTTGTATACAATATATATATATATATATATATATATATATATGTATATTTTTGTACTGGAGATTGAACTCAGGGGCACTCGACCACTGAGCCACATCCCCAGCCCTATTTTGTGTTTTATGTAGAGACCAGGGTCTCACTGAGTTGCTTAGCACCTCACGGTTGCTGAGGCTGGCTTTGAACTCGCAATTCTCCTGTCTCAGCCTCCCTAAGTGCTGGGATTACAGGCTTGAGCCACCGTGGGGGACTACAAAAATATATTATAATGGGGAAAGCATTTTACTATTTTCAGCTACATATAATTACAAATATTTTCATAAAAGCACTTTGAATTACAAGAAAGCTATGTTTTAAGAGAAAAATACATTAGCATAGATCACCTGTGTTAATATGCTGCAGGTAGGTCAACAAAGTCAGTTTCACTGTCTAAATTGCCCAGAGATGAGCCCAAGGGCTAATTTAAGGTGAATCTAAGAATGGCCTGGTGGTAGGTGAGCACTCATCTCTGTCACCTCTGGCAGCAGATTCTAGTAGCTGATTTTGTCAAGTCCTTGGAGCTTTCTGAAGCTTCTCTCTTATAATAAAAGGACTTAGAACTCCTTGTTTCACGTACTTGGTAATATTCTGTCAAGATCAGCAATAAAGTCTTCTAGCTCTTTTGTGTCTCCTAATTTGGCTTTCCTAGGAGCAACAGTGGATGAGAGCAGAGAGCTGGGGTGGCATCTGTTGGAGAATTCAGCTTTTCATCACTGAAGCTGAAGCAATTCCTATAAAGTGAATCTGCACTCTGAGTCGCTGAAGCCACTGCTGTCGCTAACGCTGGCCCCTCTTCATATGCTCCAGGTGTTCCTCGTAGTGGAAGTGGCGCTCGAGGAAGGGCGACGTCAGTCAGTACCACGTCAAACTCGCAAAATGCAATGCGTCAAACTTTTACAAAGCGTTGGTCAGGTCTGCAGCCGCGGGGCTGCCCCGAGCCGCGGGCGGCTTCTTGGGGCAGGGGCTTGGCTTGGCACAGCGCGTGGTGGAGGTCCTGCCAGGTGCCGGCCGGGGACTGTGCCCTCCCTCGCACTGAAGTAGGAGCTGCTGCAGGGTTCGCCCTCAAACCCTGCCTCTCCCTTCTAGGGCACTGCTCCCAACCCAGCCAATGTCTGCTCAGTCTCCAGCTTTCCAGTAGCCTTCTTATTTTATAGCTAGATGAATAATAGCTTTTAGCCTAAACCTTCAGGCCCTATTATTTTCACTTTCCTCCAAATTTCATTCTGCATATCAAGTAGTACTTATTTGCTGGTTGATTTGTTTTAGGTCCTTGGGATAAAACCCAGGGGTACTTTACCATTGAGCTTTATCTCCAGTCCTTTTCTTTTTATTTTGAGATAAGATCTTGCTGTTGTCCAAGCTGGGCTGAAACATGCAATCCTCCTGCCTCAGCTCTCAAGTCATTGGGATTACAGGCTGGTGTCACAGTGCCAACTCAGTGTACTTGTAAATAGTTTGTTTTGATCATTAGTCCTTCACTCAAAAGATGGCGTCACATTTATCACAACATCAAATCTAAATACTGTCTTTTAGTGTCTTCCACAATTTGCATATTTAGCCTTGTTTCCCATGATGCTCCATGTACATAGCCTGCTTCTACTATTTTCTGTACCTAGTCTGCTTAATCTTCTTTTTATTTTGATTTGCACTGAAATGACTGTTTTGTTTTTTGTTTGTTTGCAGTATTGGGGATTGAATCTAGGGCTTCACATATGCTAGGCAAAATGTCAACTGCAGCCCTTTGCCTTTTTTCTCTTGCCTCTCCATCAAGACACCCCACTTCCCTTCTAAAACTAAACCACCTCCAGTCTTTATTCATTTCTTTAGAACTCTCAGAACATATTCATTTGTACCTTGTAATTTAGAACCATAGCAACAACATTCTGCAAAGAAAAATCTTCAATATACTGATACTGTACTTTCCCTAATCCATCTGAAGTTAGATAATCTCTAACAGAACTTTTTTTTTTTTTTTTTTTTTTTTTTTTTTTAAATCATTTATTTATTTATTTATTTTAGTTGTAGGTGGAGAGAATATCTTTATTTTATTTTTATGTGGTGCTGAGGATCGAACCCAGAGTCTCACGTGTGCTAGGCGAGCACACTACCACTGCGCCATAACCCCAGCCCTCTAACAGAACTTTTAAAAATATAGCATTCTATTGGCATTCTGTTTCATTGGCCTTCTCAAAAATGAAAGCATCTGAACTGTAGGGACTGCTGTTTCTTCTGCAGCAATCATAGTGCTAAGCACTTTGATTTTATGAGCATCTTCTATGTGCTTGGTTGTTCTAGGTGCTGGGAGATAAAGTGGGTACTGGCAGTAGAATGGATAAATTCCTGTCTTTCTGGAACTTGTATTCTAGTACATAGTATGCAATGGTAACATTTTACATTCAAATTTCATTTTAAGACTTCCAAGGTGATTACTCTCACCTAGGAAATCAAGTCCGTTGATTTTTTTACAACTCTATTCTAGGTGAGGATTGTAATCTATGAAGCGACTGTCCCCAGGTTACACAGTTAATATGTGGCTGGTTGGGATTCAGACCTTGATTTCCTGAATTCTAGTTTTACTTAAACTTGTGTATGTTTACATATGGTTCTTGGCTCTTACCATTTAAAAATGGCAAGAAACAAAGTTAGGCAGAACTGGTTTTCTGTTCTGACAATTATTCTTTGGGAGAAGTCTTTTTTTAAGTATCTGCTTTCTAAATGTCAGCTATCCTGAAAGTGATTGAAAAACATATTGGCCTCCATGGAGAAAACTGAAAGCAGAGAAATTTAAGGTTGCTAATAATGTCACTAATGACACCATAAAGAGGTCTTGAACCCACAGTGATATGCCCAAGAAACAGTGGGGCTGGATGCTCTGATCAACCACATAAGTCCCTTAGGTTACTTAAAAGCCTCAGACCCTTCAGAATATTTGTGCTGAAGGCTTATGTTCTCTGTCTATTGGTTGTTTGATCTCTCATAAGCTTTAAAACTTCTGTAAATGTCAGTTTATTCATTCTAAAAATAGGGAATAATACCTGTATAATACACCTAACAAAATTATTTTAAGTCTCAAGAAGCCACAGGTTGATGATATAGAGTACAACTGTATCGGATGTTTTTAATATTCTAATAAACAGTGTTATTTTTCTTATGGTACTTAGTTTGAAGCCCTCTCTATCAGTGTAATTTGTGCCTCAGAAAACATCATTTATTTGAAAGATGTAAGGTCCTGCAAAATCAGGTAGGTAGGGTTGGGAGGTTAGCTCAGTGGTAGAACGCTTTCTTAGCCTGCATAAGGCCCCGGTTCTGTTTCTAGCACTGCCCTCCACCCCAAAGGGCAGGTAAACAAAAAGAATCACAAAATAAGAGAGGGAGTAAAGGAAAACACTTGACAGATTTGACAGAAAGAAGAGACAGCTAGACTTGTGTTGAGGAGTGTGGGTAGGGGCCCTAATTCATGTATCTATTCATCCGCCAAAAACTCTTGTTGACCTATTGTATTTTTAATGCCTACTACGTTTATAGTTCTGGAATTACAATGGCAAAAATGTGGTCCCTACCCTAGGGTAGCTAATTGTTAACTGTTAAATTATTTTAAATGTGCTCTGTTAGAGAAAAGTGCACAGTATCATAGAAGCACATGCTGGAAGTGCTTCGTAGGGAGGTGATACCTTACCTGAGACTTAAAGGACAACAGGAGTTTCAGTGAAGGGTATATTGTAGAGGGAAAGTAGCCAAGCACAGTGGATAGCATTATAAAGACTCAGAAGTGAGAGAGAGCATGACTCTGGAAAATCCAAGTAGATCTTGGGTTGCTGTGGTTGCTGAGGGAAGGTGTAATGAGATAAAACTAGACAGTGAAAGGAGATAAAGCAGGACTAGATTATGGAAACCCTTGTTTGAACTTTATCCTGAAAGCTAAGGGCAGTTTTGAATGATAATTAAGAATATCTTAATTACATTTGCACTTGAGATGGATCATTCTGGCTATATATGGAGAATGGATGAAGAAAAAGTGTATTACTAGAAATAGGGGAGACTAGCTAGGAAGTTACTGCATAACCTAGGCAAAGTCTTGATGACCTAACTTTTTTTTTTTTTTAATTCTTTTTTAGTTGTCAGTGGACTTTATTTGTTTATGTGTGGTGCTGAGAATCGAACCCAGTGCCTCACACATGCTAGGCAAGCACTCTACCACTGAGCCACAACCCCAGCCCCCTAACTTTTTTTTTAATCAATCAGAATATGTAAGATAGAGCCTGTGGATTTTGATGACTGATTAGCTGTGGGGAATAAGGAAGAAGACAATTTAGTTAACATTTATGGAATTTTTACTATTTGCGAGGACTGTTCTCTCTGTAACCTCTTTATTTTGTGGATTAGTTGTCCCCATTATGTAAATAAGGAAACGGAAACTCAAGAAGTTCAATTAACTGTTCATAGATGTGGAGCCAAATGAGTTAATATTCAAATCCCCAATCTCCCTGACTGCTACTTTTTTTTTCCCATCTGCCTTCTGTAAAGACTGCTTTTGGCTATGTGTAATGGTGCGTGCCTGTGATCCCAGCAATCTGGGAGGCTGATGCAGGAAGATTACAGGTTTGAGGCCAGTCTGGGTAACTTGGTGAGACCCTTATCAATTTAGGGGGGATAGGGTCTCAAAGAAAAAGAAGTAGTCAGGGATGTAGCTCAGTGATAAAGCACTCCTGGATTCAATCCCCAGTACCAAAAAAAAAAAAGACAATTCTTGTTTACTATTTCTCTGCTGGCTAATAGTTCCCCGGTTACTAGCTTGGTCACTCAGGTAATTGCTGGATTTTAGAGACAGTGAGGGTCAGGAGCGGGGGAGCAATTTTAGGATTTTGTTTTGGATATTTCAGTTTGAAGTGCCTTTGGAACATCCATGTAAAGATGTGCTGGATACAAGATTCTGAATCCCAGAAGAATGGCGCAAGATGGATATGCTGCTCCAGGCTTCTTTAGTCTGTAGGTGGTTGTGGTGGTACCATTGGCAAGTGAGCTGGGTGTTTAGTTAGACTTCAACAGTAGTAGCTAAAGGCTTACAAGGAATGCATGTGACCACCTAAAGAGTATGAATGTGTGTAGAGAGTGAGAAAAGGTGTATGTTTTAGTCCCTTCAGTTCAGGACATTCTTTCCCATAACAAACTACGTCTCACCCTTCCCCCACCAAAAACAAAAAATCAAGTACTATTCTTCTGTGTTTGATTAATGGTAGAATGAGATTAGCTATAAATGGTAGCTGTATTGTCTCTCTTTCATTCTGCTTAACTCAGCAGAAATATAGCCTGTTCAGTGATGAAAACCTGTACATACAAGTGAAATATAACAAAAAGGGAACCAGAATCCCCTGGAGCTGTATTATCAAGCTTTTGAGATTGGTGATTGTTCACAACCCTGGAAGCTTGTATAAGCCTACACATCTTGTACTCTGTGTCCATGTTAACAGTGGTCTCTCAACCTATAGTGTTCATTGTGTATGAAGAAACATTTTATAATAGCACTGGGTAGTATCTATTCATACAAGGTATCTTGGGAGTTTATTGCTTTCCTTGCCTTTTCCCCTAGATTTATTTATTTATTTGTTTGTTTGTTTGTTTTTTATTTATTTATTTATTTATTGGTACTGGGGATTGAACTCAGGGGCACTCGACCACTGAGCCACATCCCCAGCCCCATTTTGTGTTTTATGTAGAGACAGGGTCTCACTGAGTTGCTTAGCGCCTCGCCGTTGGCTGAGGCTGGCTTTGAACTCGCAATTCTCCTGTCTCAGCCTCCCTAAGTGCTGGGATTACAAGCGTGAGCCACCATGCCCGGCTTTTATTTATTTTTAATAGTTTTTTTAGTACTGACTGGGGATTTTGGACTCAGGGGCCCCTAACCACTGAGCCACATCCCCAGCCCTTTTTTTTTTTTTTTTAATTTTTTTTAGTTGTAGATGGACACAATGTCTTTATTTTATTGCTTTGTACGTGGTGCTGAGGATCGAACCCAGGGCCTCACGCATGCGAGGCAAGCGCTCTACCACTGAGCTATAATCCCAGCCCCTCCCCAGCCCTTTTATTTATTTATTTATTTTTGAGACAGGGTCTTACTAAGTTTCTTAGGGCCTTGGTAAGTTGCTGAGACTGGCCTCGAATTTGTGATCCTTCTGCCTCAGCCGCCCGAGCTGCTGGGATTGATAAGGAAACGGAAGCTCAAGAAGTTCAATTAACTGTTCATAGATGTGGAGCCAAGTGAGTTAATATTCAAATCCCCAATCTCCCTCACTGCTACTTATGCCTGGGATTGCAGGCATGTGCCACCACACCCAGTCCTCTAGATGTATAAAGTGTGGATTATGTCTCAGTTTTACCCTGGCCAATACCCAGGTATTGGATATTGGTCAGTAGTGTAACATAAAGGAGAGTATATTGGCCGCTTCTAGTTGTTGCATCTATAAATAGAGTATGAGCCTGGAAGTTTCTGCTGTTTCTCCATGCCAGGGAATGGAAAGATTGATCTGGTTCTCTTTCTCATTTTTTTCCTTTGGCACCCTTTCTTTGTTTATTGTGGTACTGAGGATTGAACGGGGGTGCTATACCACTGAGCTACATCCCCAGCTGTTTTGTTTTTTTTTTTAATATTTATTTATTTTTTTAGTTGTAGGTGGACAGAATATCTTTGTTTTCATGTGGTGCTGAGGATCGAACCCAGTGCCTCATGCGTGCTAGGCAAGCACGCTACCACTGCGCCACAATCCCAGCCCCCCCAGCTGTTTTTATTTTTTTTGTTTTGAGACACGGTCTAAGTTGCCCAGCCTGGCCCTGACTTGGTGATCCTCTTGCCTCAGCCTCCCAAGTAGTTGGTATTACAGGTGTGTACCATCATGCCCAGCCTTTGGGAGTCTTTCAGACAAGATTCTCTGGCAAGTGACTGGGCCCAGAGAAACCAGGGCCTGTATACAGAAAAAAAATGGACAGGGATGATACTGTCTTGTGAGCTGCTGATCTCTTTCATAGTGAGAACAGTGTGTTGAGCTATTCTGGCATGTCATCATTTTGGGGTGAATCATAATTGCTGTGGTCATTTTAGGCATCCTCCAAAGGAGTTAAGTTCTTTCAAATTCAATTAACAAAACTAATTAATAAAGGATCTTCCTAGCCGGGCGCAGTGGCACAAGCCTGTAATCCCAGCACTTAGGGAAGCTGAGACAGGAGAATCACAAGTTCAAAGCCAGCCTCAGCAAAGGTGCTAAGCAACTCAGTGAGACTCTGTCTCTACATAAAACACAAAAATAGAGCTCAGTGCTCGAGTGCCCCTGAGTTCAATCTCCAATACTCCAAAAAAAAAAGGATCTTCCTAAGTCAAAGCTTTAAATGAAATTTTATTGATTTTTATAAGATCATTCATGTATTCTAGTACTTTATGTAAATGTATATCAGTGACATTTTATTTATACTTAGGTATATAGTATGGGCAACTTTCAGAACCCTTGTCTTAGCATTTTGGAACACTATACATTAGGTTCATTAACTTTTTAATTTTTATTATTTTTATTTTTTGTGGTACTGGACTGAACCCAAGACTTCACACATTTTAGGCAAGCATTCTACCACTGAGCTACATCCCCAGCCCTTTTTATTTTATTTTGAGACAGTTTCATTAAATTACCCAGCATGGCCTTGAATTTGTAATCTTCTTGCCTCAGTCTCCCCAGTAGTTGAGATTACAGGCATATGCCACCATGCCCAGCTAACTTCATGAATATTTATTGAACACCTACTCCCTGCCAGGTAGTGATTTAGATGGTAGAATAGAGTATAATAAGGAACAAAGTAGATATAAAGTTCTTTATGTTTTGGAGCTTGCTTACTGTAGGATTTTAGACATCAAAAGAGGAAGTTCATTAAGTTAGTACTTGTGAAAAACATATAACAAGCTATTTTGAATGTGCCCAGTCTTCTCTATCATGTCCAGATCCTTTCCATTCTCATTTGAAACCTGGCTCAGATAGCAGTTTCTCCATAATATCCTTATTTGATCTTTCCAGCTGAAACTCTTCCTTCTCTGAAACCCCATGGCACTTTATCTGCAATTTGTCACACGAAGCATTTTTTTTAAAGATTTGCATTATAGTTGTTACTGTATATGTTAAATCTTCCCCACAGACTATAAGTAATTGAGGGTAGGGCAAATATTTCATTCATCTTGGTTTAGGGCATTTTGCATGCAGATAGCAGGATCTTGTATGGGGTTGAGGAACTACACTGAACTCAGAGCCAAACTTCAGTTGACTACTAACTTTTCTAATAACTAGCTGTGTGACTTTAGACAAGTTCTTTATTGTGCAAGTCCTTTAATGTCACTAAAATTTAGTTTTCTATTTTTAGTAGTAATCATCCTTCTATTCCTCAGTATTGTTGGGAGGCTTAAGTTACTTAACTGAGATAATAACCATACTTGTCTAAATATCTATACAAATGCTGGTTAGTGTCATAATAGTCAATAAGTATTTGAATGAGTATGATTTGCTTTAGTGAACACCTTTTTCTGAGTAGGTCTCTTTCTTAATGAAGTTTGTGTAATTTTGCAAGTTAGCTAGACAACTTTTGCATCTTATTTTAATATTATTATCATCACCCCCATAGCTGCTATGTAATATTAAAATAACAAATGGTTTTTGATTTGTTTCAGCAGGTGGTACATTATGGCTGACATGCAAAATCTGGTAGAAAGATTGGAGAGGGTAGTGGGCCGCCTAGAAGCAGTGTCCCACACCACTGACATGCACCTAGGCTATGGAGACAGTCCTTCAAAAGGTAAGTAGTCTACAACCCAGAAGAATGCCTTGAGTAGTGTCTTGGCTTTAATTTTTCTGTCATAGTGAATTTTCTTTGCAGCTGACTAACCAAAACATTTATTCTAGGTAGTTTGTCTCCTGTAATTCTTACTGCTGTGAACAGATAGGGAGGAAGTGACTTGTGCAGGGAGGCCTGTGGTTAAGTTATTTTAACACAAGAACTTCCTGCTTGTGTGATATTTCCAGTTCTTTCTTTAGCAGATGACTACAGTTTAAGTCAAATGACAAGTGATACTAAAATTTCCTCTTCAAATGATTGTCAGATCAACCATTTTGCACATGTACTAATTGAAAGTAGAATGTTAGAGCTAAAAGGAACCTTGAAGGATCATTTTGTTTGTTTTCATTTTATGGATACAGAAAATTAAGCTCAGAGAGAAGGATCACATAACCAGTTTGTGGTGGTATTGGAACTGGAACCTGGGTTTCCTGACTCCCTTTCCAGTATTCTGTGTACTGTATTACCTTGTCTCCTCTCCCCATTTTCACATGGAAGTGCATTTTAATGAAACACCCTTCTGATCCTAACTGATTCTTCCTGGTGTGTTTGTCTTCACCAGGAGCAGCACCATATGTGCAAGCATTTGACTCGCTGCTTGCCAGTCCTGTGGCAGAGTACTTGAAGATCAGTAAAGAAATTGGAGGAGACGTGCAAAAACATGTAAGGATGTTGTGCCCTGTCCTCTTTTTAAGGACTGGTGGTTTTCTTCACATCCCACTCATCCTTGGTTTAAGAACCCTTTTGAGAGGCTCCTGACTTCTTTTTCTATATCTTCTCCGAGGAGCTTATTCCAGGCACAGAAATAATTCTTCCTTTTTCTAGGCACACTGCCTTCATTATACTGTGTGGGTTTCTTTATGCAGAAAGCTTGCTTGTTGCATAAAATCTGACCCTGTTCATTTTTGTGGTAAAGAATATGCTGTTAGCCTGATACCGATATGTTATGTAACTGAGCCTAGGATGGCTTATTCTAAGAAGTCATTATCATGACTTAGCATTTATAAAACCGTGTTTGCTAGGTATTAGTTATGCTAATGTGGGCGATTTTCATACTTGGCCCACTGCAAGAATGTGACGTAGGTAATGACAGGTGCCTGTTCACCTACCTCCTTTTATGTACTGCCTCCTACATTGTCACCACCACCACCCACTCCACTCTTCATGTACATCCTGCCTCTCTTTGGGACCCAGAACTTTCCTACAAGTCCACTGACTAATCCATATTTAGACTCTTCCTTACTTAAACCCTGAGCCACTCATATACCAGCTGTTGGCAGTGGTCTTAGGTCTAGTGAGGGGGACTGGGACTTGTGGGGGGTTTGCCTTTTTTCTTCATACAGTTCTATAACATATGAAAAAAATTTTAAAATGTGCATTACTTTTAACTTTGAAAAATGCAAATTCAGAAAAAATAGATTATCTTTGAATTTTTATCTTTTAGTAGTACTTTTATATTTTAGTAGTGCTTATTATCCTTGTGTTTCTTAAATTCTTTTGACTATGACCCTTAGGAAGAAATATCAGCCATGTGTGGTGACACACGCCTGTAATTCCAGTGGCTCAGGAGGCTAAGGCAGGAGGATCGCAAGTTCAAAGCCAGCCTCAGCAACTTAGTGAGGCACTAAGCAACTCAATGAGACCCTGTCTCTAAATAAAATACAAAATAGGGCTGGGGATGTGGCTCAGTGGTCAAGTGCCCCTGAGTTCAATTTCCAGTACCAAAAAAGAAAGAAAGAGCCCCCTTGGGCGGCGGCGGTCCTTGTAACTGTGGTAGTAGCAGCTTCCGCAGCAGCGACAGTGACTGTTAGGTATGGCGGCGGCCGCAGCAGGACCTGCAGCAGCTCAGCGGAGCTGAATATGGCTTTGGAACAGAAACCAGATGATGCACAATATTATTGTCAAAGAGCTTATTGTCACATTCTCCTTGGGAATTACTGTGATGCTGTTGCTGATGTAAAAAGGTCTCTTGAACTCAATCCAAATAATTCCACTGCTATAATGAGAAAAGGGATATGTGAATACCATGAAAAAAACTATGCTGCTGCTCTAGAAACTTTTACAGAAGGACAGAAATTAGATAGTGCAGGTGCTAATTTTGTTGCCTGGATCAAAAGGTGTCAAGAAGCTCTGAATGGGTCAGAATCTGAGGTGTCTGCATCTCAGCGGACTCAGTCAAAAATCAATAAATTTTCATAGGAACGTCTACTTTGAGTTAAAAGTTAATACTGCTGAAGATGGCAATTACAATAATGAGTATGATTGGTATCAAACAATCTCAAGTAATCATTACACTTATGATCAAGAATGTTCAGAAGAATGATGTAAATGTGGAATTTTCAGAAAAAGAGTTGTCTGCTTTGGTGAAGCTTCCTTCTGGAGAAGATTACAATTTGAAACTGAGATTGCTTCATCCTATAATACCAGAACAGAGTATGTTTAAAGTACTTTCAACAAAGATTGAAATTAAAATGAAAAAGCCAGAGGCTGTGAGATGGGAAAAGCTAGAGGGGCAAGGAGATGTCCCTACTTCAAAACAGTTCATAGCAGATGTAAAGAACCTATATCTATCTTCATCTCATTATGCAAGAAATTGGGATAAATTGGTTGGTGAGATCAAAGAAGAAGAAAAGAATGAGAAGTTGGAGGGAGATGCAGCTTTAAACAAACTATTTCAGCAGATCTATTCAGATGGTTCTGATGAAGTGAAACGTGCCATGAACAAATCATTTATGGAGTCTGGTGGTACAGTTTTGAGTACCAACTGGTCTGATGTAGGTAAAAGGAAAGTTGAAATCAATCCTCCTGATGATATGGAATGGAAAAAGTACTAAATAAATTAATTTGCTATCATTGTATTGCATATAAAAAAAAAAAAAAAAAAGAAAGAAAGAACATATTTGTAACTGAGGTAAAAGTTTTGGGGCTGGGGTTGTAGCTCAGTGGTAGAACACTTGCCTAGCATGTGTGAAGCACAGGGTTTGATCCTCGGCACCACATAGAAGTAAATTTAAAGAAAGATATTGTGTCCATCTACAACTTTAAAAAAAATGCTGGTTATGGCTCACTGAGTTGATATAACTAATTGCATGCATGATCTAGTATTTGAGTGATAACTAAACCTGAAGGAATAAATACCTTGAGAATTTTAGGCATATATTTGGGCCTTTGCCTTTACTCCTACATCCAGTTTTTGAGGAAAGTGATTTTTGTTTTTGTTTATTTTGGTGATGTGAGGAGGGATTTTTCAGTGCATGTCAGAAATAACATATCTGGCCAGGCGCAGTGGCTCACACTTGTAATTCCAGCACTTTGGGAGGCTGAGACAGGAGAATCGCGAGTTCAGAGCCAGCCTCAGCAAAGGTGAGGCACTAAGCAACTCATTGAGACCCTGTCTGTACATAAAACACAAAAAAATAGGGCTGGGGATGTGGCTCAGTGGTCAAGTGCCCTTGAGTTCGATCCCCAGTACCAAAAAAAAAAAAAAAAGTGGCTAACCTGTCTTCACCTAAAGCTAGCTCTGATTGTCTTCATTTCTAAATCTGGCTACATATCCCTGATTTGTTCTAGCAGGAAGAGTAGTATATGTGATTCTGGTATCAGTCCCTGGAATCTGGAATACATCAGGAAAACAATATGAAGGTTCTGGGTACTACCAGAACTCATGGAGGTGGGCGTTTCAGGTTATTCTTATCAGGATCTTTCCAGTTGTAATACGTCATTGATAGCTGATTCTGTTTCTCTCCTGCAGGCAGAAATGGTCCACACTGGTCTGAAGTTGGAGCGAGCTCTCCTGGTTACAGCTTCTCAGTGCCAGCAGCCAGCTGGTGTAAGTTCATTACTAGTTGGTTTCGTTTCGGTTTTATGTTTAGGTCAAGTTGAGAAATTTTTGCTAAGCTGTCAAACATGCTAAGACCTACCAGACTAATGATAGTGTGCATTCATACAAAGTTAGGCTTAAAAGTATCATCATGGGAATGTGCCATTGAGTATATATTGGTTTGTACTGGCTTTTTTCCCCCTCCTGTCATTTTGCTTAGGATTTCTTTACCCATGGGACTTTGTTGCTTGTCTGAATAGACAACCTCTTGTTGTAGAGATAGGTCTCCTCTTTCATCATGGGTAAGATTAGTAAAGCTGCTATGGAATCTGACTCCTGAAGTACTGCTTCTCCCCTTATTCCTCACTGATTGGGGAAAATTTCCCTTTAATTTTACTCCTAACTCAAAATTTTATGCTGCAAGGTGTGAACAATTGAATTAGAAAAAGCTACGATGTTTCTCAGAATGGAAGATTTTTTAGTATCATTTCTTTTGCATTTGATTTTCTAGGCATGAAAGGGTAATCCAGCAAGTCCTCCTACTAATGTTGTATTAAAACCCTTGACCTTGGCATGGGTTATCACACAATGTAAAAATAGTGTAAGATAATTTAAATATATTAGAGTTTAGTCTTTAATCTGCCCTGAATGGTTGTTTATCTAAATATTTTCTCTAAATCCACACTTATCATAAGTCAAGCAACTGAGACACTGTTACATTTTCTTTGCTTTAGACAGGGCTAGCAAACCACAGCCTGCAGGTCAAATCTAGTCCACCATCTATTTTTGTAAATGAAGGGGTTTTTTTGGAACCAGTGTTTATTGTCTGGTTCTTTAGAGAAAATGTTTATGGACTCCTGGTTAGACTGTATTCATGTGAAGACCTAAGACTTGATATATTTGGAAACTAAGCTTTGAAGGAAGGATAAACACTGAAACTTAAGATTCATCCATTTTCCTGAGCTGTCTGCTTGAATGTCAAGCCCCCTAATTATATTTGATTCATTATATCTCTACTCAACAGCTGCTATATAGTTAACAATGCATTGAGAGCTATAATGATGACAAAGGAGTACTAAGACAAAACCCTTGGCCTTTAAAGAATTAATGAGAAAGAAAAGTGTTCACATGGGTCCATTGTGCTAGGGTATGGTGAAGTGCCAAAATTAGCTTTGCTAACTGTAAATGTTATAGGAGGCCAGTGTGGCTGGGGTTGGAGAACTATTCCTCATGAAATATTTGGATAGATAGAAAAAGAAAACATCACAGGTAAAGGTGGAGACATAAACTAATATCTCCAATTAGCGGGACAGAAGAGACAAGTAACTGAAATGGTGAGGTTTTTGTGGTATAACTGGAGTATGGGTCCCAAAGCATGAAGAACCACATGATCCATCCTAAGGAGTTGGAACTTTATGCAGAGGTGAGATGATGAGCAGTATTTTAGCCATATGAATCAGGGTAGGGTGAGTATTTCTGTGCTCATTTTATTCCATAAAGAATTCTTGCTTTCAGGATCAGAGTTGACCAACATATATAGCTTTTGCAGAAAGCTTCTAATCTAAACCTTTTCCTGCCTCTTTTCCTAGAATAAGCTTTCTGATCTCTTGGCACCCATCTCAGAGCAGATCCAAGAAGTGATAACTTTTCGGGAGAAGAACAGAGGCAGCAAGTTGTTCAATCACCTGTCTGCTGTCAGTGAAAGCATCCAAGCCCTGGGTTGGGTGGCTATGGTGAGCAGCATAAATTTTAGGAGAAGGAAGGGATAGACTCAAAGAGGGAAGAAGATAGATTGGAGAAGCTAAGTCACTGACTTCTTTCTCTCTAGGCTCCCAAACCTGGTCCCTATGTGAAAGAAATGAATGATGCTGCCATGTTTTATACAAACCGTGTCCTCAAGGAGTATAAAGATGTGTAAGTCTCGCTTTTCCTCAAGGGCTAGAGGACAAATCCAGCTGGTTATTTTCTGGAATAGCATTTTGGTTAATTAAGGCTGTCCTTGGCTTCTGTGTCAGTTCTCTGTATTTCAGGGCTACTTTCTGAAAAGCTTGGTAAATACTGTTTTTTTGCAAGCACGAAATGTTTCTGCTTTCACTTCTCTTTTTTTCCTCCATAGTTGGTAGAGACCCTTTTAGTTTTCTGATCCTTACCCTTCCAGATTAGGAAGTTTTGCTGGAGGTAATGTGGACTTTAATTTGCCTGTTTATACAAGATTTTGTTCCTCTATCACAGATTTCTCACTGGTGCCATGGCAAAGGGTTCAGTAGGACTTACCTAGAAAATTACCCTGACTATTCATGCAGTCAGGTAAAGTGAGAGAGTAAGGCTGCCTAGCCAATGCAGGCATGAAGCTAGGAAGGTTATTGTGTGTCTTACCACATGCAGACCAGTCGTCACTGGCTTCTCCATTGCTAATTTTGAACTGGAATGACTATAGGCAGCAATTATTAGTTACATAGCTATCTAAACCTTTCTGACCATCACTGGTCAACCAGCATTTGTTGAATAACTATTCTGTGCAAGAAATAAGCCTTCATTTGTATGAAACGTGTTGCAGAACACCAGGCACACCTTTGATCCCTCCAGCAACCTAGAATGAAGCATCACAGTGATTTGAATTTATCCCATCATTTTGCAATCGAGGAAACTAGGTCTTGGGCTAAGTTACCTTAAAGTCTTACAGCTAATATGTAGGGGGTTTAAAACATTGTGCAGTACTATTTTTATAATTCAGTGATGATTATTTTCTCCTAAAGGAAAGTTTATTTGTTTGTTTGTTTATGAGGGGATGGAACATATTAACACAAGATACTGTCTCATGAGACACTTGAGTTTCTTAGAGTCCTTGAGTTCCATAGTGATGCCTGAGAAATCTTGGTTCTACTATGGCTTCATGCACAAAATATTTGCTTTTATGTTTTATACATTAGGTTCTAAGGTCTACTTTGAAAAAACAGTTTTGCTCCTAAGAGTTTTGAGAAATACTGCTATAAGAGACGGAAGGAGATCTAATCCAGTGTCTTTGTCCTATTGGAGTTTGGTCTAATTAGGATAATTGGCTAGGGTTTTTCCTGTTTATAAAAAAAAAAAAAAAAAAAAAAAAGCTTAGTAGCTGGGCACAGCATATACCTGTAATTCCTGCTACTTGGGAGGCTGAGGCAGGAGGATCACAAGTTTGAAGTCAGCTTTGGCAACTTAGCGAGACCCTGTCTCAGAATAAAAAAAAACACCTGGGGATGTAGCTCGGCGGTAGAGTGCTCTTGGGTTTAATCTGGAATACTGCAAAAATAAAAATTTTTAAAAGCTCAGTAATGATAGAAAAGCTACCAGTGAGCAGAGCCTTAGAAATACCACAGGCAGGAAGATGTGACCCACAAGCAGGAGAGGTACTGGAATCACTGACTGCCTATTACAAATTCTTTTTAATTCTCTCAGGGATAAGAAACATGTGGACTGGGTCAAAGCATACTTGAGTATATGGACAGAGCTACAGGCTTATATCAAGGAGTTCCATACCACTGGTTTGGCCTGGAGCAAAACGGTTAGTGAGTCCTTCTTTCCTTCTCTATTTCTCCAGGACTGTAGAACCAAAAGGCCTGAGAAGGAATGCTAGTTTTTGTTTGGTGGAGGGTAGAAAGGAAAGGGAAGAAGAGAAAAGAGTAAAGAAAGTGTCAGTCAGCCTTTATCCTAGCAATTCAGGAGGCTGAGGCAGAAGGGTCATAAGTTGGAGGTCAGCCTCAGCAACTCAACCCTGTCATAATACCTTAAAAAGATGTTGGGGGGTAGGGAAGTAGCTCGATGGTAAGGGGCCCCTGGGTTTGGCAATCCCCAGTACCAAGAAAAACAAGTGTAAGAAGAGAAGGAATATTGAGTTCTGTTCAGTGTGTGTGTGTTTTAAGTCATAGATGGACACAACACCTTTTTATTTTATTTTTATGTGATGTTGAAGATCAAACCCAGTGCCTCACATGTGCTAGGCAAGGGCTCTACTACCGAGCCACAACCCTAACCCCTGTTCAGTTTTAATAAACAGGGTAGGGGCAGTGATTGGTGCTGACGGGGAGGAGACAGATGATCAAGTCATGCTATCCCAGCCCTCAAGGTGCTTACAGATAAAGGGGTTCTATGCTTGTAGTGGTTGCACTCAGCATGGGGTTTCCTATCTCCAGTGTACGACTTCAGCATGAACCCTTGCCCATGACCCAGCTTGACTATGGCTCTGACTTTGGATGAGCTGCAGAAAGATCTAGAAGAGGCCACTAGGTAAAGAATATGTGATGCCCTTACAGCTGAAAAAAGCAAGATTGAGACAAAAAGAAAAAGTTGCAACAGAAGAAACCAGAACTTCACAGTGAAAACCCAGCTACTGTGGTTGTTCCTATT
This sequence comes from Xerus rutilus, assembly GCA_028644305.1. NCBI lineage: Eukaryota > Metazoa > Chordata > Mammalia > Rodentia > Sciuridae > Xerus > Xerus rutilus. The sequence goes on from CM053400.1 coordinate 27,461,670, forward strand.
ACATTGGAATATACTGTGAAAATTAGTAATTACAGATAGGATCAGTCAAATAAGTTTGTGAAATCTATATTACTTTACTAGGAGTTAGGGATATGGGCTCGTGATCAGACCATGGAAGTGGTCATGATGCCAGGGGATATTAGAAAAAACATTTGCAGAGGATAGCTTCAAGATTGGTTTAATGAGGTCAAGGGAGTTGGAAGCCTCAAAGAAGATCAAATAGTCAAGTTTGGGTGTCTTTTCGCTGAAATAGGGACCAAGGGATGATGTACAGATAAGGGAGAAGGCGGAGATGATGAAATCAGTCTTGAATGTTTAATCCGAGGTACTGGTAACATACTAAGGAAGATGTCAAATAATTTTTTGGAAATATGGGTTGAGTTGGAATCAGGTGAGGTCAAAAGGAAAATGTGAAGTTTGAGAAATAAGAGCTGAGAGTGGGATCCTTAGATAAGGTTGAGAAGGAATAAAGCCAAATTTGGTGGGGGTAGGGGTGCTAATCATTGCCTCAGGGTTATAGAGAAGACCCCACGTACACAGGACACTTCTGAGGGCCTATTGAGTATAGTACAGAGATGACTATTAATCTGTACTTATATTCCAGGGGCCTGTGGCAAAAGAACTGAGTGGATTGCCATCTGGACCCTCTGCTGGATCTGGTCCTCCTCCTCCCCCACCAGGCCCACCTCCACCCCCAATCCCCACCAGTTCAGGCTCTGATGACTCTGCTTCCCGCTCAGCACTGTTTGCACAGATTAATCAGGGGGAGAGCATCACACATGGTGAGTACTTTGGCAAAAACAGTTGGTACAGCAAATCGTTTGGACTAGACCTCACCAACCAGACATAATAGCTAGTCTGTAAACCAGAACCCTGGCCTGCATGTAGAAGGACTTCTTTGTTGTTGTTGTTGTAGATAGACACAATACCTTTTTTTAAAAACTTATGTATTTTTATGTGGTGCTGAGGATTGAGCCCAGTGCCTCACACATATGAGACAAGCATGCTACCACTGAACCATAACCCAGCCCTAGAAGGACTTTTTTTGGGTGTCACTTTCCTTCAAATTACCCAGAGGGACAGCAGACATGGCTTAGGTAGAAATTGAAACTAGTTGGTAACAGTTGGGGAAAGCCCTCTGCCCATGAGAAAGTGACTTAATATTAAACAGTGTACATAGAGTAGTTTCTTAGGTCAAGTACACAGTACTGGCAGTTTTCACCAGAACTTTCTCCATAGTACCATAGTACCCTCTGGGAATTCATTGTCAGGAGCTAACTTTCTCAGAGGATGCTTAGTAGCCACATGAGAAGTTTGCACAGGACTGACTGAATGTTATAAAATATGAAAACCTTATACACAGCTGGTGGAAGTCTTAATTATACAGCCCTTTTCTAGGTATTGACCCAAATAGTTTTTAAAAGTTTGGTAGTATATAGTAGCTAAAAGTGGTGTGACAATAAAAATATCCAACAGTGAGGGAAAAGGCTAGTTAACTTTGCTATATCCTGTTCATGGGGTATTATGTAATCATTATATTTTTCTTCTACCAAAAGCCTTGTAATGTTTAAGGGAAAATAAAATCTAGCATTCAAACTATAACCACTTTTGGACACTATGAGTCTGGGTAGACCCAGCCCAGCTGAAGAAGTCAGATCTCATTGTCCTCCCCACCAACTACAAGCCCCTCCACAAAATGGCTCCCCTGCACTCCCTTCTCCTAGAAAGTAAACTATAACCATTAGCAGTGAAACTAAAAGAGCCATTCAGTATTGGTTCTGGAGTCAGTATAGATTGGGCCATGTTTAGGAGTAAGGTGTAGGTCAGTCTACTAAAGGAGATTATGGAATCTTTTTCTTTAAAAAAAAAATATATATATATGTGTGTGTGTTAACAAAGTTTTTATTAAGCATTAATTGGTGGGGCCAATTTTGTTAATAGCGTATATGGTTTTGGCAAAATAAAAATAATATGACTAGAAGAAAATACTGGATATTTTCAACAATGATTGGCATTGGCATTGGGGGAAGAAAGTTAGGGGTGAGGGGCATTTTTGGTTTTTGTTTTTTCCTTTTACCAAATTTTCTTTACTATCATGTTTTTCCTTCTGTATTGCTAATTTAAAACTACATACATACACACTCATTTTTTTTTTAAATGCAGCCATATAATTTAACCTAGGGGGAGAAGAGAAATTATACAAGTGCTTCTCCAAAACTGCTTGCAAGAAAACATCCCAAAGGCTCAGGTTTTTGCTTTGAATTTTCTAGTAAGAATCAGTTCACTTCTGGGCTGGGATTGTAGCTCAACGGTAGAGCGCTTGCCTCGCATGCGTGAGGCCCTGGGTTCGATCCTCAGCACCACGTATAAATAAATAAATAAAACAAATGTCTATTGACAACTAAAAAAAAAAATATTTAAAAAAAAAAAAAAAAGAATCAGTTAACTTCTAATAGCAAAAGTTGATTATTGCTTCAGCCCAAAGCTCTGGTAGGAAGAACAGGAACAAGGTAGCTGTTGTTCTTACAGCCCTGAAACACGTATCTGATGATATGAAGACTCACAAGAACCCTGCCCTGAAGGCTCAGAGTGGCTCAGTACGAAGCGGTCCTAAACCATTTTCTGCACCTAAACCCCAAACCAGTCCATCCCCCAAACCAGCCACAAAGGAGCCACCTCTCCTTGAACTGGAGGGCAAGAAGTGGAGAGTGGTGAGTTAAAAATACCTGGAGTAGGGGAAGGAGGAGTGAGGACAAGGGGTTTAAACAGAGCTCAGCCAAATGAGTGCAGGGTTCTGGCTTATAGTGCAAGAACAAAAGTTTGGGATAACCTGCTATTATTGTTGGTGTGTGCTTTATGATAAGAATTCTGGAGTATCTCTTTAACAGGAAAATCAGGAGAATGTTTCCAACCTAGTGATTGAGGACACAGAACTGAAACAGGTGGCTTACATATACAAGTGTGTCAACACGACATTGCAAATCAAGGGCAAAATTAACTCTATTACAGTAGGTGAGTCTTTGTAGTTGTCCTGGGCAGGTTCTGTCGTAGAGCCTGAATGGGCTAGAACCATTTTACCTACCCTAATCTTAAAGATTCTAAAAATTATATTACTTTCTTTTAAATTTACAGTGCTGACCTGCTTCCTTTCTTCTCCTAGATAACTGTAAGAAACTTGGTCTGGTGTTCGATGACGTGGTGGGCATTGTGGAGATAATCAATAGTAGGGATGTCAAAGTTCAGGTAACTTGATATCTTGGCTCCTCCTTTTGGTCTCCAAGGAATTAATTAAGAGACACAGTGGACCCACAGATATTGCTTTGGTAGGAATCTGATTCTACAAAGTCTGTAAGCTGAGCTGCTTTGAATGTGGCAGAAGAAGAGTTGGCTTTTCAAGGGAGCTCTTTCCAGCACCCATCCAACTCACCCCCAGTATCTAGTATCTGTTGTGCACCTGAGAGCTTTTCATGTAGTTGCTCAATCATGTGAAACAGTGATAACTTCCCCCACACCTTACTATTGTCTTTCCCTGCCTTCTGGGACTCAGTTCTCTTGGTTTTCTCTGCAGGTAATGGGTAAAGTGCCAACCATTTCCATTAACAAAACAGATGGTTGCCATGCTTACCTGAGCAAGAATTCTTTGGATTGTGAGATAGTCAGTGCCAAATCTTCTGAGATGAATATCCTCATTCCTACAGAAGGCGGTGACTTTGTAAGTTTCTTGATTTCTTTAGTAGTATAATGATAAAAGCAGAAGGGATTTAGTAAGACTTCTTATACTCAGAAAAAGCCATTTAAAGAGCCGGGCGCGGTGGCGCATGCCTGTAATCCCAGCACTTTGGGAGGCTGAGACAGGAGAATCTCGAGTTAAAAGCCAGCTTCAGCAACGGTGAGGCGCTAAGCATCTCAGTGAGACCCTATCTCTACATAAAACACAGAATAGGGCTGGGGATGTGGCTCAGTGGTCAAGTATGCCTGAGTTCAATCCCTGGTACCAAAAAAAGCCATTTAAAGGACATCGGACACCAACTAGGTAAAACCTAACAATGCGAACCAGAATAGAAGAACGCAGAAACAAGGTAGTCCCAGGTAGTGGAGTTCCAAGGAAAGGTGGTTTCTGCCTTTCTTTGGTTAAGTTCAGGGTAGAAAAGAGAGAGTCCCAGCACCTTGTGAAGCTAGCACTATAAAGCATTCATATTCTTGTTTAACAGTCTGTCCCAATATCACTGAACAGTATAACACAGCATGGCTGGGTAGCTTCAGTTTGTCTCACTCTGTCCTACCCTGCTCTTGGGGTTAAGTAGAAGCAAGCAGTGGGAAAAGTGTGAGATTTAACTCACACTCAGCTTGTTCTGTAGCCTAGATTTCAACCTATTATCTTTTCATTATTTGCAGAATGAGTTCCCAGTCCCTGAGCAGTTCAAGACCCTATGGAATGGGCAGAAGTTGGTCACCACAGTGACAGAAATTGCTGGATAAGCAAAGTGCCAGTGGGTTCTTTGCCCTCTCCCTTCACACCATGGGATAAATCTGTTATCAAGACGGTTCTTTTCTAGATTTCCTCTACCTTTCTGCTCTTAAACTGCTTCTCTGCTCTGAGAAGCCCAGCTACCTGCCTTCACTGAAATATACCTCAGGCTGAGATTTGGGGTGGGATAGCAGGTCAGTTGATCTTCTGCAGGAAGGTGCAGCTTCTCCATATCAGCACAGCCACACCGCCAGTCTATTCTTAAGGAACTGCAGACCTGGACTGATGCAATTTAGCTTTCAGCTTTTGGAGGTTATTCTTCCAACACACAGTCCTTTGGGAAGAATAAAACAGTCCCAGGAATTAACAGATCAGAATGTGCACACTAGTTTATTTTTTTTCTAACAATGAGCATGGAGGTAGCAGAAGCTTGTGTGATTCCTGATAGTTCTAACCAAACTGATTTTCACTATTGACAGTGAGGCAAGGACCAATATTGGTTGCACTGGACCAATAGCTGAGGCCTGGCCATCTAGCATTCCAAGCAAATTTTGTTTCCTAAAAGCATTCCTTTATTCTGCATTCCATCCTGGGTCTGCCTCAATCATGAGACAGTAGGTTCTCCAGTCCTGGCTGCAGTAGCAGTGCTGTGGGTCTTGTACCCTTTCTTTCTCTGGGATCCCTGCTCAGCACCTTCCTACAGAGATAACTTTAAAAGAAAAAAAAAAAAATCACACCATTCCAAGGAATGGGGCACTCCTCCTCCTCCCCTGCTAGGTGCCTGTCATCCACCTTTGCTGCCTCCTTTTGCCTGTCATGCTCAACAGCTTAGGGCTTCTGTCCAGATCCCTGAGCAGAGGACTGAAACCTCCACTGCAGGCTGGTTTTGGGTCTTGATTTATGTAAGAATCTTGCACAGCATTGCTAATTTCAGTTTCCCCTCTAGGACACACTTACCAAAATATGCAATTTTGTTTTTTTTTGGTGGGAGGAGAGATTGTCCTGTGACTTCTACCCATTTCCTAAGGCCTGTGGAAATAAACCTTTATGTACTTAAAAGTTATACAGAAAATAGAATAAAGTTAATACCAAACTTGCTTATTTACCTATGATATTTGCTATACAGAGATATAAAAATATTGAAAAGAAGCCGGGCGCAGTGGCTCAAGTCTATAATCCTAGCACTTTGGGAGGCTGAGACAGGAGAATCGCGAGTTCAAAGCCAGCCTCAGCAATGGCGAGGCGCTAAGCACCTCAGTGAGACCCTGTCTCTGCATAAAACACAAAATAGGGCTGGGGATGTGGCTCAGTGGTTGAGTGCCCCTGGGTTCAATCCCCAGTACCAAAAAAAAAAAATATTGAAAAGAAAAGTAACACCAAGGATAAGAAACTACTCTTTATTTTAGACAACCTCATAAAATTTTCACATCCCACTTCTTGCCCTTAATCCTTAATCTTTCAGTTGAAGGATAAGGCTTAAGAGAAAAAGGAAGACTCATAAAAGGTAAACTGCAGCACAAACGAGGTACTTTCATGAAAACATCTTAATCATTTCTGCAGCGTGGCATTCTACAGAAGTTGTCCAGAAAGTGTTGATAGGTCTTCACAGAGTGGGGGCTAAGACTTCCATGCTCAAATAAGGTAGGAAATGGTAGATTAATGGTTATTTTCCTCTACTATCCATCAGGAATTCTCAGTCCTTAGTCTGATGTGGGTTCATCTCAAAGAGGAGAAGGAATATGCAGTATTCTTCAAGTTTTGAACAAAAACAATCCTTTTTTCAAAGAACATCTCAGTAGCAGTTTGGGGTATGCTAGTAAATATGATTTGGGGGGTGGAAATTAGAAAATCTGACCTCTTTACATTGTTCCTCCCATGCTCTGCTAAAGTCAGTAATAAAGTAATTAGCATCCAGGCCACTTAAGAAAGGTCAGGTTAGTCATGGATAGAATGGAAAGAATCAGCTGCCTTGTTTTCATTTCCAATCCTATTTTCCTCATGGTCACACCCCACCCTGCCACTGTCTTAAGTTATGCAAAGTATACATTTCCTCTTTTAAGCAACCCAGTTGGGTGCTACTTCTCTCCTTTTGTCACAAAGCAATTAATTCATCACTACCTTAGGAGACAGAGTGCTTCTATAGAGGCAAGATGGAAGGCCAGTTGGAACCTGTCTAGTAATTGCTAAATACCACAGAAGGCAACATACTCAAAAGAGGAAAGCAGCCTTATCAAGCAACACTTTTCCAAGCACTAGTTAAATCTCCACCAGCAACACAAAGTATTCATTTGAGCACCTCAGGCCTGGATAACAGCCTTCTACTTGCTTGAAATGTGGCTAGATGTTGCCCTTAGAATCTCTTACTGCTTTAGTTCAGTCACCTGTGTCTGGCACAATTCTGGCATTGATCTGCAGCAGACTCCCTTTTCTAAGACTGAGCTTGACCACATCATAAGGTCGTAAAACAATCTCCATGGTTATTAACTAATTAAACTTGAATTCAACACCATATGGTGATAGGAGGCAGCAAAGGATAAGATTCTGATCTTAGATCATTACAAGTAGGGCATGTTAGATGATAATGAAAGAAGGATTAGTTGCAAGCTGGATCTGAGCTCAGGGTTGGACATGAAGAAAACTGTTCCATGTAGTTTGGGAGAGCTAGGGACTCCCTGAACTCCTGTGAACTGCAGGGGTTTCATTTAAGAAAGGGTATGATGTGGGCATAAAACCATTCTTCAGACAGTTGAATATGGTCCCCTTTTGTAGCCAGAAACACCAGCTGTCCAGCTTTGTCCATTTCCTTTAGCCCCAGGCGGTCCTGCAGAAAGAGGCATAATTAATCACGAGACTTAATGAAAGGTTTAAGTAAAACAGTGAAGTGACAGAATGCACTTGCTATATATTCTCAAAATGTATTTTTCCCCCTTAGTCTTAGAATAGAGGTGTACTATTATACTGATTTTTTTTGGGGGGGGGGAGTAGGCAAGCACTCTACCAACTGAGCTATATCCCAAACCACAGGTATACCATTTTAAAATGCAAAAAAGGACTTCTCCTTCAGTTGCTACTAAGCATTAAAAATGTATATGCATTTGAGATTGTTCTATACAGTTATTTTTACCCTGCCCCATCAACACCACACCTCTGATGCTGGATTTCTAACCTTCTAACCCAGAGTTCTCACCATGGTACTGAGCTACATCTCCACCCCCTATACTCAGTTTTTCAGAAGTTTTATCTGTAGGTTGCCACCTATAGGCGGACAAAACTGCCTGAAAATTCCATAGTGAAGTGAGACTGAGCCAAAGAAAGGAGAAAATTAGCTAGATGTTTTAAGATAAAACATACCAAATTCTTTTCTTTTCTTTATTTGGGTATTGGTGATTGAACCCAGGGGCACTTAGCCACTGAACCACATCCCCAGCCCCTTTATTTTTTATTTTGAGACAGGGTCTTGCTAAGTTGCTTAGGGTCTTAAGTTGCTGAGGCTGGTTTTGAACTTTTGATCCTCCTGCCTCAGCCCCGAGTCGCTGGGATTACAGGAGGCTTGGCTAAACATACCGAATTCTTAGATAACAAACCTTGGACACTCTGACATCCTGTAGTTGCAAATGTAATCACACATAATCACCTCTGGCTGAGAAAATAAGCAGTTATGGCATGGTCAAAATGGTGTTTCTGCTATAGCTACCATCAGCCTGAACTCGAATAAATTTCCAAAACTCTTGATCGGATCCTAGCTTCCCTTTCTTTTACCTTACTCAGGCTGGGACATGAAATGCAAGTGAAAAGCCAAGAGGATAAAATGGCCTCTGAAAAGTGGAGGAATTTTAGCACATGGTAATTATGCATTCGTGAGAAATTCTGCCTCCAATATAAATCCTGATATGCAGCAGGCCTATAATGATGTGAGATATTGCAGGTTCTGCTTAAGAAACAGACCAATTGCTAGACAAGAGTCACAACTCTACACCCACTTGACCTGCAAGAGGAGCTTTCTTTGTCAATGCCGTCTTTACTGATATTTTGATGGGCATCTAAACCAGAGCCTTGTACATGCTACATAAGCATGTGCTCTGATCTACATCTCTAGTCCTCTGATGCTGAATTTGACAACAGGACTTCTATGTCTGTGATTGTAAAGTACTCCTCTGTTCAATGTTTTCATTTCTGTGGAGGCTTCTTGGATTTGTAGCAAAACCCACCTCACAAAGGAAGCCAATTCCAAATCTTTTCTTCAAGAAGAAAGCCTTAACAATGATGTTTCTCTTGTTTTTGCTTGAAAAGCACGAGACAGATCTTAACTTATGACATAGTGAATTTTGATAAGCCAGTGCCTGAGAAGCTAGTGCAACAATGAACCTACCAAGCCTTGTCCACATCAGACAGGAGTCAGGTGATTTCTTAGGCCAGGGGAAGGCCCTAGCAGCAGAGAACCCAGGAGCTTTAGGAACCAGAGATAAAAGATGATCCTTTCCTCACAGTTACCTGTATGTATAGAGTGGTCTCCTGTAGAGGAATGGTTTCTTTGGCTTGGCCACTTCTGTAAAATCCAAACCACTGCAAGAAAAAGAAAAGGTCAGATCAAATACACAGCACCAAATTCATTTGAAGCTGGCTAATAGATATCAACAAATTGAATATCATAGAGCTATACGTAGCTAGCAAGAAGGAAAAATGGATAAGGGGATATCTTAAGTCACTTTGTTTTAAAGGTCAAATCCTGAGGGATGAGTTAATCTTCCCAAAGAGCTTTCCATCTCCTCAGAATTTCTGCTTCCTTCCTTTATTGTACACCAACCTTGAAAATCCCTGTGCTGGACTCTAATCATTCAAGTGTGAATATATGATCCCTTTTTCTAAGAAGCTCCCAGTCTAGTGAGGAACAGACAAGTTCCTTGTTTAGCAGAGGGTTGGCAAACTTTTCTTTTTATAAAGGCTAGATATAAAATGTTTTAGAGCGGTATGGTTGGAACTACTCAGTGCTGCCATTTTAACAGCAGCCATAGATAATATACAGATAACAGCAGTATTCCAATGAAACCCCATTTATGGATATGAAAATTTCACATTCATGTCATTTTCACATAATATTCTTTTGATTTTTTTCCCCCAACAATTTAAATAAATAAAAGTTCTTAGCTCACAGGCCATTCAAAACTGGCAGGCTGGATTTGGTCCTACAGGCCATAGTTTGCCACTCACTGGTGGTCTGACACAATGTGAGGAGGGCTTTACTAGAGGCTAGTGATGACATAAAAGAAGAAGCAAATTCTGCTAGGAATAGGGACACCTTCCTGGAGGAAGTAACATTTGCATTTGGCCTTGACAGACAAATAGGAATTTGTCAGGTAGAGAAACCAGGGAAGGACATTCTAGAGATTAAAAAGCATGAAAAAGGCATGCAAGAGGGGGAAAAGCTCATGCCACGTTTTGGGCATTTCAAGTACTACAATATAGTTTGATCAAAAAACTAAATGATGGGCTGGGATTGTAGCTCAGTGGTAGAGCGCTTGCCTCGCATGCGTGAGGCCCTGGGTTCGATCCTCAGCACCACATACAAAGCAATAAAATAAAGACATTGTGTCTATCTACAACTAAAAAAAAAATTTTTAAAAACTAAATGAAATGGTAGTGAAGGGAGATGAAGCTGGAAAGATAGGTCAAAGCCAAATCAAGGCCACACTTAGAAATTTACAGCCTTTGGACTAGTGACTCTAAACCTTTTCGGGGTCATAGATCTCTGAAAATCTGACTAAAATTATAGACCCGTCTCCAGAGAATGCAATCACATACTTTTACATAAAATTCTGGGGTGGAATTCGGGATTACAACCAATTCATTGTTCGTTTATGGAACTCAGAACCACTGTTCTATACAAAAGTAGGTAGAGCTGGGGATTTAGCTCAGTGATAGAGTGGTTGCCTAGCAAGCACAAGGCCCTAGGTTCAATCCTGAGCACAAAAACAAAACAACAACTAAGGTAGGTGGAGAGGACTGAAGGTTTTTGCCCAGTAGATAGCTGTGTTTTAGGGCCATTGACTCTCAGCCTCCTGGCATGCTCTGGCCTAAGTAGTACCTCACCTCGGAGTCTACAGGGTCCACAACGGAATCATTAAGGAATTTCACCATCACAAATTTCTTCAGGGCCATGAGGTTTTTTTTGTAGGACTCGTTGACATTCTGGAAGAAAGGCCAGCAGCACCTCAGAATCATTACCATCACTTTCCAACAGAGGAATTAAGGCCTCTCAGTGCTCTGTCTTCCTGATCCTGGGCAAGTTTCTTCCCCATGAGCACGGTCTGCTTTTCCAGCTTCCTGACTAGATTATTCCGAGTGGCCTTTTCTTACCATCCTATCTGACTGACATGCCACCAACCATGACAAATAGGTATTACCATGCATCTGTCCCCCATATGTAAAATCCCGTAGGTTAAAGGCTTCTAGCCAAAGAAAGCCATGGCAAAATAAACAAAAAATTCTGGGTGGTTCTGCTATGCTTTTCTGTTGTATTTTTATTAGGCTTATTTGAGGGTTTTCATTGTTTTTCTAAACAAAATTTGAAGGGTAAATAAACCACCATGTTACCAGAACCTCCAAAACCATGTTCATGTCTGGGGCATTCTCAGTGCCCTCTGCAGTATATATACTAAGCAACTCTCTTTTCTGAGAAAATCTGCCCTAAAAGGCCCCACCAGGAAGGTTCCCTCATGAAGACAGTAGCTGTGAATTTCCACTTAGCTCAGCCATCAATCTATTGACTAAAGGGAAAGGCCATCGGGGAGGAAGGCCAAGTGAATTCCAGCCTCTCTAAAAGGAACTGCATCGCACAAGCACTGTCTCCCCAAAATACCAGAACTTCTGTGTCCTGGGTTCTGCCTAGGATGGTTTGGGTAAATGGTCATTGTTAATTTGCTTCTGATGCCCCAAAGAGAAAAAAGAATGTCAAACTGGGAGCCCAGCTGGGTCCTTACCCGCTCCTGATTTATATCTGCCAAGAAGATGCTGTGGTTGCGGTACACGTCCTCCTTTATGGGATCATGCCAGTATTCTGCTTGTACCAGACTACAGGGAGAAAAAGGAATAAAAGTAACTAAGCTACCTGTCAGAATGCCTCAGGCATGTGCCAGTATAAAAGCCACCAAGAGGCTTCAAAAGGACAAAAGACCAGAGCCCCCAATTCTCAGGCCTTATCCTTAGAGAAGACAAAACTTATATCTACAGGACAGTTCAATAAGACATCTTGCTGGGACAAAGATGGGATATTCAGCATGGTGCAGAAAATCCAAAAGATTTACAAAAAGAATTTGTCAATATTTGATTTCTCTATGGCATTAAGCTTTTTTTTTTTTAAATATTTTTTTTAGTTGTAGATGGACACAATGTCTTTATTTTATTGCTTTGTATGTGGTGCTAAGGATCGAACCCAGGGCCTCACACATGCGAGGCAAGTGCTCTACCGCTGAGCTACAATCCCAGCCCAGCATTAAGCTTTATCACACTGAAGCCTTCCAGTCATGTTGGCACATGCTGTCCTGTCCCACAATCCCATGTCCCTTGCTCTCCTTTGCATCCTACTCATCCTTCAAGACTCACCTCAAACATCACTCTCTGTCCCTTCCTCTCCATCCAACCATCTCTACCTCTTCATCCATCTTGCCCTCCTCAGACTGGAATGAAGTGCTAACACATCCCAGTGAGGCTGTCAGTAGTAGTAGTCAGAATGGCACTGTATAATGTTTATTTGATATCTTTTAAGTGTTTGATTTCACTGATTTTTAAAAATTCAATGAACTCAGCATTTATAAAATACTATTAGTACTGGTCTTGTCATTTTGCTTTAGTATTGCTGTTTCTTACATGTGAAAGGTCCTGTCTCTCCCCTACAGAACTCTAAGTTCCCCGGCATACAAGAGATGCTTGGTAGTAAGGAGTTGCTGAATGAAATGGACTAATGCAAGGATGTCAGACAAACTCTGAAAGAAGTTAGGACTGGGGATATAGCTCAGTTGGCAGAGCACTTGCCTAGCATGCACAAGGCCCTGGGTTCAATCCCCAGCACCACAAAAAAAATAAAAAGAAAAAAGATGTTGCCACTGAAAGAGGGTTAGGACTTAGGAGGTGTGAAGAGGGTTGTAGCTCAGTGCTGGACTGCTTGCCTAGCACGTGTGAGGCACTGAGTTAGATCCTCAGCACCACATAAAAATAAATAAATGAAATAAAGGTATTGTGTCCATCCACAATTTAAAAATTTTTTTTTTTTTAAAAAGAGGTGTGAGAAGGGATGCCAGCATAGTTAGAAAAACAAAGGAAAGCCGGGCTCAGTGGCACATGCCTGTAATCCCAGCACTTTGAGAGGCTGAGACAGGAGAATTGCGAGTTCAAAGCCAGCCTCAGCAACGGCGAGGTGCTAAGCAACTCAGTGAGACCCTGTCTCTACATAAAACACAAAATAGGGCTGGGGATGTGGCTCACTGGTCGAGTATGCCTGAGTTCAATCTCCGGTACCAAAAAAAAAATAGGGAGAGAGGCAGCTTCAAGAGTGGGTGGGAGGGCTGGGGATATAGCTCAGTTGGTAGAGTGCTTGCCTCGCATACACAAGGCCCTAGGTTCAATCTCCAGCACCACAAAAAATAAATAAATAAAAAGAGTGGGAAAACTATCCCAATGACTTTGGAGAGTAAGGTAGGAGGACTGCAAGTTTGAGGCCAGCCTGGGCAATTCTGTTAGAACCTGTCTCAAAATAAAAAATAAAAAGGGCTGGGAATGTAGCTCCATGGCAGAGCACTTGCCTAGCATGAGCAAGTTCCTGAGTTCAATCCCTAGTACCACAGGGGGCGGAAAAAAAAAGTGGGTGGGCCACACACACCTCTCAGAAAGGTGGCCAGTCACGGCTTACTCAAACACTATATGGTAATGAACACAAAGGGCTTTGGACCTTGCCAAGACAGGTTTCTGGTGACCCAGAATTGCAGTGGGTGAGGCCTGATGGTTGAAGATGAAAGAGTAAGAATGGTAACCATAGGTCACTTTTTTTCATGAAAAGGAAACAGAGCCAAGAAGGGGCATCAGGAAGAAACCAAGGATATTTTGTTTTGTAAGAATACTGGAGTAGCCAGGCACAGTGGCACATGCCTATAATCCCAGCAGCTTAGGAGGCTGAGGAAGGAGGACCACAAGTTCAAAGCCAGCATCAGCAACTTAGCAAGACCCTGTCTCAAAAAAATGAAAAGGGGCTAGGGATGTGGCTCAGTGGTTAAGCACCCCTAGATTCAATCCCTGGCACCCAAAATAATAAGTAAATCCTGGTGCACACAAAGAGTGAAGGGAAGGCCTGAGGATGAGTTGGAGCAGCAGGTGGTCAGAAGGTGGGGCACCAAGGAGGTAGAGGTTCCAAATGCAAAAGGCAGATGGAAAAGGAACACGTGTTTGTACTCTTCTCATCTCCTTGTACCACTGAAGGAAGAGATTTAGAGAGGCCAAGTAATAAGCTATACATGGCTGTAGTGAATGAAGTTAAGAGCTTGAGGGGCTGGGGTTGTGGCTCATGGTAGAGTGCTTGCCTAGCGTGTGTGAGGCACTGGGTTTGATCCTCAGCACCACATAAAAGTAAATCAAATAAAGGTATTGTGTCCATCTACAACTAAAAAATATATATTAAATTAATTGATTAAATTTTTTTAAAAAGGTGAGAGCTTGAACCATTGATTCCACACTCTTGCCAATGCACCATGCTGAAGGGGCAGGAAAGGACAGTTCCCCAGGCCAAACTTATTAAACACAGGCCCACAGCCTGCAAGACAAGTCTTTGCCACTTGAGACCTGCTCTAGCCATGTAGCTTAGAGATAATAGTAATACTTGTATAACACTTCCCACATCAGGCCTATTCTAAGCACTTCAGCTATATTAACCTATTTAATCCTCCTATCAATTCCATGAGGCAGATTCTATTATCCTCATGTTTTCAAATCAGACAGTGATACTCAGAATGATAAGGACACTGCCCAGGATCAGACTATTCGTAAGCACAAAGCCAGAGCAGAGACTCAGGCAGTCTAGCTCCAGAGGTCCTGCTCTTCACCTCTCTTCTGTATATGGGATGTAGATAGACAGTAGCAGCAGATGTCCTACAGACTTGGGTTGGAATCACAGGTATTTTACCTGTCTGAGTCTCTAAAAATTAAACAAGATATGGAAAGCTCTAGTGCTACGTCCACCCAAGGTAGAAAATCAATACAAGATAATGATTTAGATCTGTTGTCATTCTCTTTTGCTCTTCCTCTTCCCTATGCTGAGTTGAGCCATCAGTTCACATGTGGTTCACATGGAGACATGCTGCTCAAGGGCCGAGCTTGAGAGCTAAGGGCCTGAAGGAGGGAGAGCAGAATGCACAGGAATATGTGTTGAGGTGACATAAAAACTCTTGAAGGAATTCCAACTGAAATCCCAAGATGAGTTTTGGTTTTTGTTTGTTTGTCTTTTAATCGTGTGGTACTCAAAATCAAACCCAGGGCCTTGTGCAAACTACGCAAGCACTCTACCACCAAGCTACACATATACTCCAGCACCCTTAAGATTTTTGGTGGAATCTGACAAACTAATTCTAAAATCCAGATGAAACAATAAAAGCCCAGCCAAGGCACAAAGAGTTAAGTAAAAGTTGCTATAGTAACTAAAATGGTGTGGTAAGGAGGTTGCAACAGACAAACGAATGGCACAGAACAACCCAAAGACAGACTCAAGCATAGAACACACAGGTAGATGAAAAGCATGAGAGTAAGAAACAAAAATTCAAAAGAATTAGAGGAAATTATGTAATAGAAAAATAGCTTTATGTATCAATCATAAAGATGGATAAATTTGACTACATCCAAATTAAAAGCTGCTGTACTGGTTGATGGCTGTACAACAGTGTGAGTGGAACTAATGCCACTAAAAATGGTTAAAATGGAAACAGGTGCAGTGGTGCACATCTGTAATCCCAGCTATGAGGGAGGCTGAACCAGGAGGATGGTTGAGTTCGAGACCATCCCGGGCAATAAAGCAAGACCCTATCCCCCCACTCCCTCAAAAAGAAAGATTAAAAGACAAATCTTATGTTATATATATTTTACTATGACTTTAAAAAATTTTAAATGTAATATACCAAAAAACAATACATACTTTAAATGGGTAAATTGTAAATATTTCAGCTATATCTCAATAAAGCAGTTAAAAAACAAACCTGGGGGGCTGGGATTGTGGCTCAGTGGTAGAGCGCTTGCCTCGCATGTGGGAGGCACTGGGTTCGATCCTCAGCACTGCATATAAATAAATGAATAAATAAAGGTCAATCAAGAACTAAAAAAAAAAAAATTACAAAAAAATCCCCTGGGGCTAAAGGTATAGGTTAGTGGCAGAAATTGTGCTTAGCATACATGAGGCAGCACAAAAGACGAAAAACACAAAAACTTGCTGCATCAAAAGGCACCTTAAACGAAAGCAAAAGATGCCACAGACTAGGAAGAGGTAAGTGCAACATATCAAAGTCTTAATATTTAAAAAAAGGTGTGCATATATGATACAAATCAATGAAACAAAAGACAAACTACCCAAAAGGAAAATGGCAAAG
Organism: Xerus rutilus; assembly: GCA_028644305.1. Lineage (NCBI taxonomy): Eukaryota > Metazoa > Chordata > Mammalia > Rodentia > Sciuridae > Xerus > Xerus rutilus. The sequence goes on from CM053400.1 coordinate 27,477,753, forward strand.
GCTATGAACAGGCAATTCACAGGAAGGGAAACCACAGTTACCAATAAACATAAACAGATGCTCGACCTGACAGACAATCAAAGACTTGCAGATCAAGATAGTAACCACTCCATGTACATGTGATTGGCAAAAATTTAAAAGACATAGGATCAAAATTAATAAGAACAGTGAAAACAGGAACTCTCATTCTGCTGGTGCAAATATAAATCTCTGCAACTATTTTGGCAATATTGACTAAAGTTTAAATTGCACATACTAACAATCACTGTCATTAACAGCAGCTGGCATACACTGAGTGTTTTCAGGTACTGTTCTAAGCACACTACGTCTATTACCTCATTTAATCTTCTCTACAATACATGGGGTATAATTATTGTCCTCTTTCACAGATGATGAAACTGAGGCAGAGTGATAACTTTCCCCAAATTAGCCAATTAACAACTGATAGAGACCTCCTGTCTTTGCTTCTTGAGTAGCTGGATTTATAGTCATGAGCCATAATGCCCAGCAATACTATTATTTTTTGACAGAATATTTCCAGAAAAAGAAGTGGCAGCCAGGCATGGTGGCGCAAGCCTGTAATCCCAGCACTTAGGGAGGCTGAGACAGGAGAATTGCGGGTTCAAAGCCAGCCTCAGCAACGGCGAGGCGCTAAGCAACTCAGTGAGACCCTGTCTCTACATAAAACACAAAATAGGGCTGGGGATGTGGCTCAGTGGTTGAGTGCCCCTGAGTTCAATCCCCAGTACCAAAAAACAAAACAAAACAAAAAAAAAAAAAAAGTGGGAAGTTTACTAGTTGAGCACAAAGATGTAGAGGAAATGCAACAACTGAGGAAAAGCACTTTGAAAGAGCCACTGAGGTAGGGAGGGATGTAAGCCCTGCCAAGCACCCAGTACACAGGCTGGAGCCAGGGCCCAGTGAAAACCCAGTTAATGATATGTAAAAGCTTGAACTGGGATTGTAGCTCAGTGATAAAGCATGTGCTTAGCATGCATGAGGCTTTGGACTCAATCCCCAGCACACACACATAAAAGGGTATGTAAAAGCTCTAGTTTCCTCTGAGCTGGCTCGGGATGATGAAAGGCTAAGATGAAGGCCAGGGCAACAATGGAGTATTCACTATGGCAGGGAGTAGGGATGGGGATAGGAGGGAGGACAGGGATGACAAGAGAAAACTGGAGGAAAGGAGGTCAAGAAGGGCTGACAACATCTGCAAAATGAAAGGGCAGAGTTCACATCTAGGAAGGAGACAGCTGTTTTACTCACAATAGTCCTCATAGCTCCTGCCAGGCCTAGCCAGGGCTAGGGCTTGATGCTTCCTACAAGTTACTGAGCGTATCAGGATATCGCATTTGCTTTGCTAAAGTTAAATTATGTGAAAAGTGTAGAAGACATCTTTTGGGGTTTTGACCTAAAAACAATTCCCCCTTGTTTGGAAACTGCACTTTTCCTGCCCCACACACTAGTTACAGGGTGAGGAAGGGTTGGTACATAGTTCCCATATCTTGGGTTGCAGCTAATGACAGTAGAGGTAGGGACCTGACCTGAGCCAGGGCATGGCCTTTCTCTAAGAATCTGGACTGGGACCAAGAGATTCTAGCCTCAGCTGAGCATTATGGCACACACATATAATCCCAGCAATGTGGGAAGCTGAGGCAGGAGAATCGCAAGTTTGAGACCAGCCTCAGAAACTTAGTGAGACCCTGTTTCAAAAGAAAAAGGGCTGGGGATGTATGTTGGTGGTAAAGCACCCTGGGCTCAATCCCCAGTACTGCAAAGAGAGAGAAAGAAAGACATTCTAGCTTCAGACCAAGGTAATCTCCTAAGCAGAAGAATAAACACTTGAAAGCTACACAAGGCCACCTTTCACCTTGTGGTTAGTAGAGGGTAGTCTGCATGGCAAGGAAAAAGATGTGGTGATAAAGAGAACCAAGAATGACAGCCTTGGCTCCTGATGGCTCTCGTTTCCTGATTTCAGGGCTTCTGAGGCTTTGAAAACCAAAATGTTATAAATTTCCTTTTTAATTTACTTTGGCTTGATTTGGTTTCTTTCTGGTAATCAGGATCCTCCCTAATGCAAAGGGCAACCTTGGACAATACTACAGAGAGAAAATTTGTTTCTGTTTCTTATCTTCAGCTCTCACCATCCCCTTTTCCCACCACTGAACTTTAGCTATTTGCCCCTTTAGCTCTCATACTGGCCATCTGTTAAAATGAGATTTTGTTCACATAAAGACATTTTAAAAAGAAAAAGCAAACAATTCCACAAAATTAGAAAAGTGGCCTAAAAGTTAATCTAAATATGAGCTGCTGAGAACTCAGAATGCTTCTCACGGAAACAGCTCTATTTCAGCTCACAAATCTAATTCACCTGCAATGTCAAAAAATGTAAAGTCATTCCTCTTCTCTCCCTTTCACTGTAACCACCCATGTGGACCCGTCTTACCTAGATTGCTGCAATAGCCCCCTAACCGGTTTCCTATTTTTCCTCTAGCCCCCTTACAATCCACAAAGACCTTCCAAAAACATAAATCAGGCCATGTTAACTTCGGCTTAAAACCTCCCAATGGCTTTCCGTGCTGTTCAGAATAAAATCTCAACACCTTACGTGGCCTATGAGTCCTTGCAGTTTACAGCCTCTGCTTTTCTGTCCAACTTTCCCCATCTTGCACTAAACTCCAGCTACCCTGGCCTAGAACAAGCTGAACTTGTCCCAGCCTCAGTGCCTCTGCCAGCTGTTCCTCTGCCAGGCCCTTCTTTTCTTAACCCTCCCAGGCTCCTTCCATCTCATCCTTCATGTTCCAGATTCCAGATCTCTTCTTCAAAGACCAACTCTGTCCAAAGTAAGTACCGCTTCCATTACTCTGCATCACAGCATCCTGTTTCTTTGTCATGGCTTTATCCCTGTTGGAGGTTATTTAGTGCATCCGTTTACCCCTTTCCCCACTAGTATGCTACTTCATGAGAGCAGGGACCCCAAATGTCTTCTTCTCCATGGTAGCCATGAAACCTACAATAACGCAAATAGCAATAACTCAATATTTGATGAAATTATAAACTAAATACTTTATAACTGCAACTAAAAGTTAGAGAAATCAAGCTGGGTGTGGTAGCGCATGCCTGTAATTCCAGTTACTCTGGAGGCTAATGGACACTGAGACAGGAAAATCATATGTTCAAGGCTGGTCTGGATGGGACCTTATCTCAAAATATAAGTAAATAAATAAATAAATAAATAGGCTTAGGGATGTACTTCGGTGGCAGAGCACCTCTGGATTTAATCCCCAGTAATGAAAAGAACAAATAAATAAAAAACAAAAAAGGAAACAAAACACTACAGTACCTATAAAGGAAACAGAAAACTAAATAAACATTTGGAACACAGCACCACCAGTGATAACAAAAGCTTGCCCACTTAATGTGAGCTGAGCACTGCACTAAATGTTTGATCCTCATCATAGCCCCACAGGAAAGAATTAACTTCATGGACATCAAAGGAAATGAGGCTCAAAATGCCTGAAGGCCACAAAACTAAGTGGAGGTAGAACTGAGGCTCTTCATCCACCTCTTAGAAAGACAGCATGGAATATGATTTTTCCCTTTTTTGCCTGTCTGAAAATATCTTTATTTTCCCTCATATGTGAGTGCTATTTGGGGGTTAGTATACAGAATTGTAGGATGGAAATTATCTTCCCTCAGATTGCACAGATCTGTGCCACTACCTTGTAGTTAGTAGTTTTGCTATTAGGCATGTGCGGCCATATAGCCTGACTCCTCCTGTGCAGGGTCTCCTGTGCAGACCCTGGTGTTCTGAGATTTTACAGAAATATACTTGGTGTGTGCTATAGTTTGGATTTTTTGTAGGTGAGAGGTACCAGGGATTGAACTCAGAGGCATTCGACCACTGAGCCACATCCCAGCTCTATTTTGTATTTTATTTAGAGACAGGGTCTCACTGAGTTGCTTAGCACCTTGCTTTTGCTGAGGCTGGCTTTGAACTTGCAATCCTCCTGCCTCAGCCTCCTGAGCTTCTGGGATTACAGGCATGCGCCACGGGGCCCGGCTATAGTTTGGATTTTTAATGTCCCCAAAGACTCATGCACTGATGGTTTCGTTGCCAATCTAGCAAACTGTCCAGTATTACTTATTTGATAATTCCAAATTTGGGGCTGGGATTGTAGCTCAGTGGTGGAGCACTTGCCTACCATGTGTGAGGCACCGTGTTCAATCCTCAGCAACACATAAAAATAAATAAAGGGATTGTGTTCATCTACAAAAACGAAAAAATAAAAAAAAATAACTCTAATCTACCTTGTCCTCTGTTCTCCTTTTGAAACATCCACTAGTCAGATACTAGACTTCCTAAACTGCTTCTCTAATTATGTCTCTTCTCCCCTTTTCTCTATCTCTGAATTTTTGTTCTAATTTCTAGATTTCCTCAACTTTTCCCATATCTTTTTTGTGATTATTATATTTTTAATTTCTGAGTTCTATTTTACTGTTGATTTTATTCACATTCTTTTCTAATATCATAGACACAGTCTGTCTGAAGATAATACTTATGGTTATCCAACAGTATCATGGGTGATTGGTTTTAAGACCTACCACAAATCCTAAAATCTGAGGATGTTCAGATCTCTTACATAAAACAGTAAAATCTACGCACATCCTCCCATACACTATATGATTTCTACATTACTTATAACCTATATTATTGTATCTGGTATAATGGAAATGCTATGTAAATAATTGTTATGCTGTATTGTTTGAGGAATAAGGACAAGAAAAAAAAAGGCTATACGTGTTCAGCACACATTTTTTCCCTGAATATTTTCACTTAAGGTTAGATGAATCCACGGATGTGGAACTCATGGAATCATGGCCAACTGTATAGGCCTTTTTTTTTTTTTTTAAGATTTCTTCTGTTCCTTCAATTGTCATCCATTTTTTCTGAGTTCCTTTTAAATTTTTGTTTGTATGGGCCTGTCCTTCATGTTGGAAGTTTTCCTTTCAGATGTCTGGCCAGGCCTTTGATTCAATGCTCACATTTAACGAGGCATGTCAAGGGTGACAGAAGCTCTTTATGTAAGAGCAGAGCTTATCTACAGGTGGCCTCAGTGTACAGTAATGGGACGGGGCGGTGAAGGGCCTGCCTTGTTGGAGGATTCCCAAACATTGATTTGTACACCTTTTTTTTAAGTCAGTTCTTCTAAACAGGTGTCAACCAAACTCTGCCTAGTAGGTAATCTTGGCTGGCCGCTATTAGTCTGAGAATGGGCTGGGGAGGGGATGAGTTTTCAGTATAGCACTGCATCTCCACCCTGTGCTTACTATCTCTAAGTCTGGAGCTTCTCTAGTTAAGTTGCTCCACAGAATAAAGCTTGCTTAGCTGGGTGCGGTGGCTCAAGCCTGTAATCCCAGCACTTTGGGAGGCTGAGACAGGAGAATCATGAGTTCAAAGCCAGCCTCAGCAACGGGGAGGCACTAAGCAACTCAGTGAGATCCTGTCTCTACATAAAACACAAAAATAGGGCTGGGGATGTGGCTCAGTGGTCGAGTGTCCCTGAGTTCAATCTCCTGTATCAAAAAAAAAAAAAAAGTAAAAAAGAATAAAGCTTGCTTATTCTGTTAGGGTGGGGGAAGAATAGTCATTTTGATGTACATTTAAGGGAATTGAGGAGTCCACAGATTTTCAATAAAAAGCCCCACTTTCAGCATTACCCACTTACCTCCACCTTCAAATTAGCTTTTAGCCCTAATTCCTGAGCCTTCGTGGAGCTACAGAAGGTGAGTCTGCTCCTCAGTGTCAGTGTACCCTTCTATAGGCCTGAAGGTTTCAAGTTTTCTGTTCTGTTAAAACAGTTCTCTCATTCATCTGCTTTCTCTTTCAAAAACATGTTTACATCTTCTATTATCTCTTATCTCTTTTGACTTTGTGGACTTATCCCTTTTTATTCTTCTGCTACTAAATTTTAAGGAGAAAGTGAAGATAATACATCAATTTCAGGGCTGGGACTGTAGCTCAGTGGTAGAGCGCTTGCCTCGCATGTGGGAGGCACTGGGTTCGATCCTTAGCACCACATATAAATAAATGAATAAATGAATAAGTAAAAATCAATCAACTGAAAAAATTTTTTTTTTAATTTACCATTTCAATCAGTATTTAGGTGTAACTACTCACTACCCTTCAACTGTTCACTGATCATCACTAACATAATTCTGGTTGTCAGCACTTTGGGAGGCTGAGGCAGGAGGATCATGAGTTCAAAGTCACCCTCAGCAATGGTGAGGCACTAAGCAACTCAGTGAGATCCTGTCTCTACATACAACACAAAATAGGGCTGGGGATGTGGCTCAGTGGTTGAGTACCCCTGAGTTCAATCCCCAGTACCAAAAAAAAAAAAGTCAATATTATTGTTAGAGCAATTTTAGGTTTACAGTAAAACAAAACAGATAGTGCAGAGATAGTTATAAAAAATATCTCATCTGAGAGCTGGAGCTGTAGCTCAATAGTATAGCATCTAACTAGCATGCCTAAGGCCCTAGGTTCAATTCCCCAGCACAGCTAAAAACAAAACAAAACAAAAAAACAAACAAAACCCAGCTCATACCGTTCTTGAACAGCTTTAGAGTAAGCTCCAGCATTCAGTGTTTTTCTGATAAAGTCACAGATGTGAGAGCTCTCTCCTGGGCATCGAGGGAGTCCAAAAACACCTGCAACAGCAAAAGACAAACATCCATTCCTTCAACAATCGTGTCCTGGATGTAATACATGCAAGGCATTGGGAGAAAAAAAAAAACAGATAAAAGCCAGACCTGAATCTCATTAATTTCTCTCTCAAAAAAGTGAGTCATTGAGAACTAACAGTATAACCAGCTTCATCCTGGTGCTATCATGATTGCATCTGGAATGTCCCCCACCAAATCTCATGTGTTAGGCAATACAGCAATGTTCAGAGGTGAAAAGACTAGATTATCAGGGCTCTGACCTCATCAAATGATTTATCTATTTGATGAACTGATAATGTGAATAGACAACTTGGTGGTAACAATAAGCAGATGGAAAAAGTTGAGGAATCAGGTCACTGAGGGCATGGCCTTGGGGACTATATCTGTCCTAGAACCCTTTCCTGTCTCTCTCTGCTCTCCAGCCTCCATGAGCTAAGCAGTTTTCCTCTGCCATGCCTTTCAGCTAACCATGGGCTGAGACTTCTGAAACTATGATCCAAAATAAACTTATTCTTCTCTAAGTTGTTCTTGTCAGTTATTTTGATCATAGTGACAAAAAGTTGATGAATGCACAATCCCACACTCTTTGTTGCCGAAGGATCTGTGCACCTGCTCTGTACCTGCTCTGCCCTGGAGAATGTGCTGCTTCTGCACTCTGCCACATGGCTAGACTCATTCTCATCTCTCGGGTCTTAGCTGATGGATGTCAGCTACCCACTGTCCACTATCTGAGGTGGTGCCCGTTCCCGTTTTCTTTCCCTCCCCAAATTATACTTTTATTCTCAGCATCTTCATCAATAACTTTTTTTTTGGTGGGGCGGAAGGTACTGGGGATTTAACCAGGAGCAATTTACCACTGAGCTACATCTTCAGCCCTTTTTATTTTTTATTTTGAGACGGAGTCTCGCTAAGTTGCTTGGGGCCTCACTAAGTTGCTAAGGCTGGCAGCATATTTGCAGTCCTCCTGCCTCAGCCTCCCAAGCTGCTGGGATTAAAGGTGTGTGTGCCACTACACCTAGCCACCAATTACTTTTTAAAGTGCCAGGCACAGTTCTAAAGCATATATAGTCATTCCTTGATATCTACGGGGAACTGCTTCCAGAACCCTCCTGAGGACACCAAAATCTATGGTTGTTCAAGTCCCATGTATAAAACTGTGTAGTATTTGCATATAGTCTATATATATCCTGCCATATACCTCTTTTGAAAAAAAAAATTTTGGGGTGCTGGAGAATGTACCCAGGGCTTTGCATACTAGATTCCCTATAGATTATAAATCATCTTTAGATATATTATAATACCTAAAGTAATGTAAATGCTATGCAAATAGTTGTTATATTGTTTAGAGAATAAAAAGAAGAAAAGTCTGTACATGTACAGTACATATGCAATTTTTTCCCAAGTATTTCCAACCCACAGTTGTTTGAATTCACAGATGTGGAGCCCATGGATTCAGAGGGCCAACTGTATTGACAATAATTAATCTTCCCCATGGCCCTCTGAAATAGACATCCTTTTTGTCCCATATCACAGAGAGAAAACTTTAAAACAGAAAGGTTAAATATCTTGTCCAAGGTCACACAACATTGGCTACAACAAGGAGTTTGGCATAGGTAGCTTGGCTCCAGAGCCCCTCCATAAATATTTGTTGAGTGAATGATAAAAATGTTTTTACCAACTTGTGTCTGTAAAATTCTTATATTTTTGAAAAGTATTTTCCTACCTACCATTTTATTTCATTCTCTGAAAAATTCCCAGAAGATGGACAAGGCCTTATTTAGTTTACCCCATCTGTGAAAGGAACCTAAGTTACATTGATGTGCCCATGAGTAAGAGTTAATAGGGTGAGTCCAACTTTCCTGATTATATAAAGAATTCTCCTGGAATCACGAGTTCAAAGCCAGCCTCAGCAATGGCAAGGCGCTAAGCGAGCAACTCAGTGAGACCCTGTCTCTATATAAAACACAAAATAGGGCTGGGGATGTGGCTCAGTGGTCGAGTGCCCCTGAGTTCAATCCCCAGTACCACAAAAAAAAAAAAAAAAAAAAGAATTCTCCTGTTCCTGTACTATACCAACTAACAACTACATCCATCAGAATAGAGACAAAATTCTATCCCAAAGACATATCCTTCCCCCAAAATATGTAATTCTAACTAGAAAACCTGATGTTTTTCAAAGGATTTAATCTCTTGAAATTAAACTGTTAAATTTATGACCAAAAAAGCTTATACACATTTTTTTTTTTTTGCTTAAGCCCACTTTCAGTAGCATAGCACCAAAGTCAGAAAACAGGAAAACTCACTATATTTTCCTGACTTCTCAGCTGCTACCTGCCATGTGGCTGCAACCATCTCACTTGCTCATCACATCAGTTACATTGGAGAGCACTAAATGGCAGCCTAGTGATTCACCTCTGTGACTGGGCTCTGGAGTCCTGCGTCTCTTCCTATTTCCTCATCAGTGCTGGCTAGTTTGTCACAAGCCACAGAAACAGGATTTACAAGGATGGCTCTGACTTCTTATGCAAATACAGCTGCTAGATTTTTAAAAATCAAGTGGTGATATGGGTTAGAGCAGAGAAAGAAGGAAATAAAGTGGTCAAAGTTACCTTGATGTTGTCCCCCGACTGAGATGAGATTGATCATGGGAGGTGATGGGCATCTCTGAGCCACTGCCCTCCTGAGGGTAAAAAAAAGAGGGGTTATCAATGCTGGCAGATGAAAATATATCATCAATAGTCAGCATCACAGATTAAGCTACTTAATATGCCACTGTGCCCCCCAAAACTGTTATAAGACTTTCCTCTACCATGGTCAAACACAAATCCTTTTTTTTTCTTCATAGAAAGTAAATTAAGTTCCCATAGCTGGGCGCGGTGACGCAAGCCTGTAATCCCAGGACTTAGGGAGGCTGAGACAGGAGAATCACGAGTTCAAAGCCAGCCTCAGCAATGGTGAGGCGCTAAGCAACTCAGTGAGACCCTGTATCTACATAAAACACAAAATAGGGCTGGGGATGTGGCTTAGTGGTCGAGTGTCCCTGAGTTCAATCTCCAGTACCAAAAAAAAAAAGAAAGTAAATTAAGTCCCCATGTTCTTACATGGCAAAATTTTAAAATAATTTTCCTTCTAAGACAGGGAAGGATCCCCAAAAGAATTAGAGGAAGAGATTTATCTGAATAAAAGAAAAATAAACTCCATGCAAGTGGTAATACATAACAGAGAGAGACTTACAGAAATTGGCCTCCTTGAGAGAATCCCATAGCATTGTAGCCTTGTTGCAATTCAGGATCTTTAGCAAGAATCTGGCATACTGTCGTTACTTGGGAATTGACATTCAAGAAGAAGCTGTTCTCCACATCCTAAAAAAGGAGTCATAGACAAGTGAATGGATGGGACTGAAGCAACCACTAGCAACTGCTCCAAGAGGTGATATCAAGTTGGCACCTTCACACAAGCCATCTAGAGTGAAGGTGTTCTTGTACAATTTGCTGCTGAAAATGCAATGTGAAGCATTCTAATAGCACATTCTATGAAAGCAGTCAGCAAACCTTCAAGGAACAAAGTAGCAAAGGTCCTTACCTCTATCATGGTCTTTCCAATCTCTAAAGACAAGACGTAAATTCCAGGTATTTTCTTCTCAACCATTTTTTTAATAGCACCCATGCTTAAGGGATTACAACAGCTGTCTCCTAGCCAACAAAAACAATGATGCAAACTCATGAATCAAAACATTATTTTTTAAAACTTTTGTGCCTCAAAGGGCATTATCAAGAATATGAAAAGGAAACAAGCCTCAGCAATGGACACATACAGAATGGGAGGAAATATTTGCAAGACATGTCTCTGAGTTGGATGTCCAGAATATATAAAGAATCTTTACAATAACACAATGTAATTTTTAAAATAGGAAAAGGCCAAGCATGATAGCAATATGGCTGTAATCCCAGCAACTTCAGGAGGCTGAGGCAGGAAGATCGCAAGCTCAAGGACAGCCTCGGAAACTTAGCAAGAACTTGTCTCAAAATAAAAAATAAAAAGGGCAGGGGGATGTAGCTCAGTGATAAAGCAGCCATGGGTTCAATCCCAAGTACTACACACACACACACACACACACACACACACACAGGAAAGGTCTCAGACATTTTTCCAAATAAGATATTCAATGGGCAACAACAAACATCATTGATCATTAAGGAAATTCAAATCAAAACAACAATGAAGGACAACTTCATACTCACCTGGATTGCTTTAATAACAACTTTTTTAAAAAATGGAAAGTAAGTGTTGTCAAGGATGTAGAGAAATAGGAACCCTCATACACTGCTGGTGTAAATGTAATAATAAAGCCACTTGTGAAAAAGTTTGGCAATCTCTCAAAAAAAATAAACATACAATTATCAAATGACCCAGCAATCCCAACTCCTAATTATATACCCAAGAGAAATGAAAACATACATCAATACAGAAACTTGCATACAAATGTTTGCAGTAGTATTATTGGTAATAGCCAAAAGGTGGAAACAAGCCAAAAGTCTATCTATGAATGAATGGATTAACAAACTGTGGCTTAATCTTTTTTGGGGGGGGGCAGGCACCAGGGATTGAACACAGGGCACTACACCACTAAGCCATGTCCTTAGCCCTTTTTATTTTTTGAGACAAGGTCTCACTTAATTGCTTAGGGTCTTGCTAAGTTGCTGAGGCTAGCTTTGAACTTGCAATCCTCCTGCCTCAGCCTCCCAAACTGCTGGGATTACAGGGGTGCACCATGACGCCCAGCCTGGAATATTCATTTGATGAAATATTATTCAGTCATAAAAAGGAATAATGTATTTACATATGCTACAACTTGAATGAACCTCAAATACATTATGCTAAATAAAATAAGCCTAATAGCCGGGCACGGTGGTGCAAGCCTGTAATCCCAGCACTTAGGGAGGCTGAGACAGTAGAATCACGAGTTCAAAGCCAGCCTCAGCAATGGCGAGGCGCTAAGCAACTCAGTGAGACCCTGTCTCTACATAAAACACAAAATAGGGCTGGAGATGTGGCTCAGTGATCAAGTACCCCTGAGTTCAATCTCCAGTACCAAAATAATAATAATAATAAGCCCAACACAAAAGGTCACACATCCTATAATTCCTTTTATATAATATACCCAGAATAGGCAACTCCATAGAGACAGAAAGCAGGCTGTAGGTTACCAGGGGTGGTAGGAAAAAGGAAATGATTACTTAATGGCTGGCATGTTGAAAAATTTTGAAACTAGAGAGAAATGGCACTTGTATGACACTGAATACATTAAATACCACTGAGTGCTGTACTTTTAAATGCTTAACTTTATGTTATATGAATTTCATCTCAATAAAAAGATTAAAAGAATACTTTTTTGCAGTGTGCCTGTTTATCAAATAACACACTTCAAAAGCCAGCATGAT
>CM053400.1:27490025-27525583 GCA_028644305.1 Xerus rutilus
CAGCACTTAGGGAGGCTGAGACAGGAGAATCGCGAGTTCAAAGCCAGCCTCAGCAATGGCGAGGCGCTAAGCAAGCAACTCAGTGAGACCCTGTCTCTACATAAAACACAAAATAGGGCTGGGGATGTGGCTCAGTGGTCGAGTGCCCCTGAGTTCAATCCCCGGTACCACAAAAAAAAAAAAAAAAAAAAAAAAAAAAGCCAGCATGATATAATTGAGACACTAAATTTATAATTGAAGACTAAACAAAGGTACACATTCCCCCTCCCTTACCATAGGGGACATTTTGGGTGAAGAAAGGCAAAGATTTATCTTCAGAACCAAGATTAGGTTAAGGCAAGGAAGCACTTAACACAAAATTTAAGGGGGTGTTCATTTTCCAGTTCCTTCCGATTGTTGACCCTGCATACAAACTTGAAAGCAAGAGCTTCCTTAAATTTGCATTCTAGCTGCTTCCTTGACTCATCCTAGTCCCAGACTTGTTTCTCTTTTCATTAAGGATCCAGAACTAAGAACTGAAGAAAACTGAGTAGAGAAGTGTACTGAGATCATTTCCCATTGTCAACCTTAGAAGAAGCTTAAGAACCAGTTTAAAGAAGGAAAAACTATGGCCTGGAGAATCCTCTATTTCTCTCCCAACAACATTCATCACACTGAACTGTTATTGTTAGGTACTTAACTGCCTCCCCTGTGGACTGACCACAAGTACTGAGAGAGTGGGAAGCATGCATCTTGTGTCTTTTAACCTCACTGTAGTAGCTCCTATCCTGAAATAGAGCCTTAAAAGAGTTGTCCATGGGGGCTGGGATTGTAGCTCAGCGGTAGAGCGCTTGCCTCGCATGCGTGAGGCCCTGGGTTCGATCCTCAGCACCACATACAAAGTAATAAAATAAAGACATTGTGTCCATGTATAACTAAAAAAAAAAAAAAATTAAAAAAAAAAGAGTTGTCCATGTTTGCTGACTCTAATTCAATTCTGAACATGTTTTTAATCCATTCCAATAAAGCTCTCACTCTTACCACTCCCCTTAAACTGTTTTTATCAAGAACGTGAATGATCTGCACATTGCTCAATACAATAACCAGTTCTCAGCCGTGATTGTACTTAGTTGATCAACAACATGTGATACAGTCGATTGCTCTCTTTCTCTTGAAACCTTTTCTTCACTTGGCTTCTGGAACACTGCACTGTCCTGACTTCCTTCCGCCCTGTCTCCTTTGCTATTTCCTCCTCATCTCCTCCACCTCCAAAAGCTTTAGTGCCTCAGAGTCTAGTATCTGCCTAGACACATTCCCTAGGTGATCTCACACAGTCTCAAAGATTTAAATGCTAGTCAGATGCTGAAATCTCCAGCCTGTATCTCTCACTAATTTGCCTCCATAACATCTCCCAATAGTATAACAAGGATCTCACATTTACATAAGTCCAAAGCCAGATTCTTTTTTGGTGGGGGAGGGGGAGAGTACTGAGGATTGAATTCAGGGGCACACAATCACTAAGCCACATCCCCAGGCCTTTGTTGTATTTTATTTAGAGACAGGGTTTCACTAAGTTGCTTAGCACCTCAGTTTTGCTGAGGCTGACTTTTCACAATCCTCCTGCCTTAGCCTCCAGAAACACTGAGATTATAGACATGTGCCACCACACCCAGCTCAAAACCAGATTCTTTTTTTTTTTTTTTTTTGGTACTGGAGATTGAACTCAGGGGTACTCGACCACTGAGCCACATCCCCAGCCCTATTTTGTGTTTTATGTAGAGACAGGGTCTCACTGAGTTGCTTAGCGCCTCACCATTGCTGAGGCTGGCTTTGAACTCACAATTCTCCTGTCTCAGCCTCCCTAAGTGCTGGGATTACAGGCTTGAGCCACCGCGGCTGGCTAAAACCAGATTCTTGATTGTTCCCTATCCCAAGTTTGCTCATCCTACAGGCTCCTCCACCTTGGTGAAAGGACAACTTTAGCTGGGTTGTTGGCACACACTTGTAATTCCAGCGGCTCAGTAGGCTAAGGCAGGAGAATCACAAGTTCAAAGCCAGCCTCAGCAACTCAGCAAGGCCCTAAGCAACTTAGTGAGACCCTTTCTCAAAATAAAAAATAAATAAAAAATAAAAAGGGCTGAGGATATGGCTCAGTAGTTGAATGCCCCTTGGTTTTAATCCCTAGTACCAGAAAAAGAAGAAGAAGGAGGAACAAAATGACAACTATCCTTCTAGTTTTTTCTGATCAAAACCTGTGGTCATCTCGGACCCCTTTCATTTTCTCTTGTGTCATATCTAAATCCCAAAGTTTCCATCTTCAAAATAGACTCATACTTTGACCACTTCCAACACCTCTACTGTTACCAAGCAGGTCCAATACACACCATCATCTCTTAAGTTACTGCAGTAATAGCTTCCTAATTTGTTTCCCTGTAACTCCAGCATGACCTCGAGTCACTCTCAATAGAACAACTTCAGTTAAAATGTAAGTCAGATCATATCACCCATATGTCCAAAAGGTTCCTATCTCACCCTAGCCAAAGTCCCCTTTCTCACTCAGTTCCAGCCACACTCGTCTGAATGTTGTTCCTTGCACATACAGTACATAATTCTGTGTCAGGGCCTTTGCATTTGCTGTTCCTTCTACATGACATCTTCTCTCACCCATTTCTGGTCAGTGAATCCTTTCCTGACTTGCTTGATAAAAGAACAGCCCCCCTCTTTGGTTTTCTCCGTTGTACTTATTACCATTTGACATACTAATGTTCTACTTATTTATTCCTTTATAAGCTGTCTCTCCCACTGGAAAGTAAGTTTCAAAAGGGCAAAGATTTGATCTGTTTCATTCACTGCCGTATCTTTTGTGCGCAGCTGATGCTCGCTAATATGCTGGATGTATAATGTAGTGCCTAACGAATTTCGGGTCAATATGTGAACGAATAAAAGGATGGATGTGCCGCTCAGGTAGGCGAGACCAGCAAGCCTGACCAAGTTCAAGATGTTGCACGCTGAGCCACTGCTGCAAGGATGAAACTACTGCAGCGTAAGACCCCGTCGCAGTACGTAGCTATGCGCGCTCCCTACCTGACAGCCCCTTTTCCCTTCTCCCAATGCAGAGCAGCTCCCCACATCCTAAACCGGATGGGTGCTGTGGAATCACTGTCCTCGCCCTCCACACCCTCATTTTGCAGACGCGAACCTGAACTGGGAGAGTCGCCAAAGCCTTTGACGCTCTCCTCACTCACTCACCCATCCCATGCCAGATCACCAGCGGCAGCGGCGCCGGCGGCTCGAGATGCCCCAGCGCCCGGGCAGCGCAGGACCAGGGTAGCAGGGCGACAGCCAGGAGACACAAGGAGCTGGGCGCCGCCATCTTGGCTGTCACATGACCGCGGTCGCGCGGCGCCCGGAACCGCACTCTCGCCTGGGCGGGGTTAGCCGTGGGCTGCGCGGGTCCCCGTGCTGCCGCGAGGTGGGCGCCTGCGGGACAGTTCCCGGCGACCACGCCCCCGCCAGGGTTCCACGGCCACCACCTCGAATCAAAACGATTGCTAACGTTTATTCAGCGCTTACTGCATACCAGGCACCATGCTTTACATCCTTTCACTGGTTTAATCCTCATAACGCTATACACTTCTTCCCATTTTACAGGTAAGAACACTAAGGCCCTGGGAAGTTGGGTAAGTTGCCAAGATCACAAAGATAGAAGCAAACTGGTGGGGTCCAAAGTCGTTGCTCTTCACCACTGCACCATACTGCCTTTGGAAGGAAAATGCTCTGTGGAAGGAAGAGAGGAAGAAAGGACTCAGCTTTGTGTTTGAAATGGAAGGGGAGACATCATTTCCAGCCAGGGCTAATCATGACAGAGGTGGCATTTGTTCTGGTTCTGGAAGGAAAGATAGGATTTCTTTTTTTTTTAATTTTTTTTAGATGTTGATGGACTTTTATTTTATTCATTTATTTATATGCGGTGCTGAGAACTGAACCCAGAGCCTCACACATACTAGGCAAGCGCTCTACCACTGAGCAACAACCCCAGCCCGGGAAAGATAGGATTTCAATAGGCAAAAATGAAAGGACTGACTTGAGCCCTAGCTCACAAGAAGAGAAAGAGTAGGTGTATTTTCTAGAAATGCCAGGGCTACCAGCCTAAGGAGAATGTCTGTGGGCTGCTGAAGAGTGATGGGGAAATCAACTGCCACTTCCTGGTCTAATCTCAGAGCTAGATTATTGCAAGAGGCTCTCTCTCATCAACTATTACCCCTTTTCCATCCTCCTCTCTTCAATCCATTTTATGTTCTATTTTTTAAAAATATTTATTTATTTTTTTAGTTGTAGGTGGACAGAATATCTTTATTTTATTTTTATGTGGTGCTGAGGATCAAACCCAGTGCCTCACGCATGCTAGGCGAGCAGGCTACCACTGCGCCATAACCCCAGCCCTTTATGTTCTATTTTTTGCTGGATCCTCTCTCTTAATCCATTTCACCATCTCAGTTCCCTGCTTTTACCCCCTCCACACCCCAGAAAAACATCAAAAATAGTTTTAAAGCAATTTAGTGAGCCCTTGTCTCAAAATAAAAAAAGCAAAAAAGGGAGCTGGAGCTGGGGCTCAGTGGTACAGCGCTTGCCTCCCATGCATGAGTCACTGCATTGATCCTCAGCACCACATGAAAAAACAAATAAATAAAGATACTACATCCATGTACAACTAAAAAAAAATTTTAAAAACAAGCAAAAAAGAGTGAGGATGTAGCTTAATGGTAAAGTGCCCCTGGGTTCAAGCCCCAGTAACAAAACAAAACAAAAATGGTTTCAATAAAGAATCTGTTAAGTAAAGAAGGGTGTCTACTTACAATGGAATATTATGAGGCTGGCTTTATACAGATGAGGTAGACACAGTGACATGAAATTTTTTCTCAATATATTATTATTATTATTATTTTTTTTTTTTTTTGGTACTGGGGATTGAACTCAGGGGCACTCGACCACTGAGCCACATCCCCAGCCCTATTTTGTGTTTGATGTAGAGACAGGGTCTCACTGAGTTGCTTAGCGCCTCGCCCTTGCTGAGGCTGGCTTTGAACTCGCGATTCTCCTGTCTCAGCCTCCCTAAGTGCTGGGTCAATATATTATAAAGGAAAAAAACAACTTGTTAGACATGAAGCCCTTCTATCTGGTCCAGTTACAACTAGTAGTTGGTGGTTGAAAATTCCAGTCAAATGCAGAATTATATATTATTACTCAATATATAGTTTTGTTTGTCTAAAGAAAAGTAAACATTGTATACTATAAGCATTTTATTTTGAACTTAAGGCCTATAAATGTAAATTCTTTCACCAATCTTTTTAGGTTGAGTTAGGCCTTTTCTATGATTATGGTGCCTGACTGAGGCATTTCTTGAAATGCTTTGTTTCTTACCTTTAATGAATTATCTGTGATTTCTTTAAAGGTATTTTTTTTAAAAGTGGAGCAATATCTGAAAGACACTTGTAAAACAATGCAAATGAAAAATTATTCTGGATGGTTATAATATTTCCACTTAGATATTTCTTACACAGACCTAATTTAACAATTTTTAGCAACTTGCCTTTAACAAGCCTTTCCAAAACATCCAATTTATTGTTTCTGTTTTATTTTGTTGGGTTTTTCTTTTTCCTTTCCTTTTCTTTCTCTCTCTCTCTCTCTCTCTCTCTCTCTCTCTCTCTCTCTCTCTCTCTCTCTCTTTCTCTCTCTCTCTCTCTTTCTTTCTGTTGTTGCTGCTGCTGCTGCTGAGGATTTAACCCAGGGGCACCTAACTACTGAGTCACACATCCTCAGCCATTTTTGTATTTTTATTTAGAGACGGGGTCTCACTGAATTGCTTAGAACCTCGCTAAATCGCTAAGGCTCTTTCGAACTCAGGATCCTCTGCCTCAGCCTCCCAAGCCACTGGGATTACAGGCGTGTGCCACTGCACCCAGCTCCAATTTAGTTTTTGCAGAAAAAAACTCTTTAATCTTTATGCTCATATTTCATGTGTTTTCACAAATCTAAACTACAGTAGAAAATATCACAGATATATATAAGTGGAATACTAATTGGCATTTGATAGGCATGCAGGTGACAGGAGTAGAACTATCAGAAGTTGCCAAAAGAAGCCTTCTAGTGGGCTGAGGCTGTAGCTTAGTGGTAGAGCGCTTGCCTCACATGTGTGAGGCACTGAGTTCAATCTTCAGCACCACACAAGAATAAATAAAGATATTGTGTCCATCTACAACTAAAAAATAACATTAAAAAAAGAAGCCTTCTAGTCATGTTAATCATGGGGTAGGAATCAATAAGAAATTCTGGAATTGGGGCAGTAGGTTAAATAGGGATTAAGAAAGTAACTATATATCTATGTACATATATACAGAGATGCTTGCACAATTCTGTGAAATCCCAAAAATCACTGGAGTACAGATAAAATAAATGTATTTTATTACTTATAAAATATGCCTGAACAAAACTGTTCTTTTAAAAAAAAAAAGACATCTATATATTCATGTATTTCTAGTGGGCATTGACAAGGAAAATGCAAATAATGTATAAAGATATCTGGGGATTTAAAAGTTACATTCTCTTTTTTTTGGTACTGGGAATTGAACTCAGGGGCACTCAACCACTGAGCCACATCCCCAGCCCTATATTGTGTTTTATGTAGAGACAGGGTCTCACTGAGTTGCTAAGCGCCTCACCATTGCTGAGGCTGGCTTTGAACTTGCGATTCTCCTGTCTCGGCCTCCCAAAGTGCTGGGATTACAGGTGTGCGCCACCACACCTGGCTAAAAGTTATATTTTTTTAAAATATTTTTTTAGTTGTGGATGGACACTATCTTTATTTTTTTGGTACTGGAGATTGTACTCAGGGGCACTGGACCACTGAGCCACATCTCCAGCCCTATTTTGTGTTTTATGTAGAGACAGGGTCTCACTGAGTTGCTTAGCACCTCGCCATTGCTGAGGCTGGCTTTGAACTCGCGATTCTCCTGTCTCAGCCTCCCTAAGTGCTGAGATTACAGGCTTGTGCCACCGCGCCTGGCTTTTATTTTATTTATTTATTTTTATGTGATGCTGAGGATCAAACCCAGTGCTTTACAAGTGCTCAGTAAGTGCTCTACCACTGAGCTAGAGCCCCAGCCCAAAAGTTATATTCTTTTTTTTTTTTTTTGGTACTGGAGATTGAACTCAGGGGTACTTGACCACTGAGCCACATCCCCAGCCCTATTTTGTGTTTTATGTAGAGACAGGATCTCACTGAGTTGCTTAGCACCTCCCCATTGCTGAAGCTGGCTTTGAACTTGCGATTCTCCTGTCTCAGCCTCCCTAAGTGCTGGGATTACAGGCTTGTGCCACCGCACCCAGCTCCAAAAGTTATATTCTTAAGAGTTGTATTATAAGGAACTCTCATTTTTTACTTTATAAATGTCTGTACGGTTTGAATTTTTAGAGCAAGGATATGTAACTTTTATAATCACAAAAATAAAGATATATGCATATTAAAAATTAGTGCATGTAAACATGCTGCACCTGCGAGGGTGGAGTCTGATTTTGTTTGGGCACCTGAGAGAAGCTTGCACTCCTGTCCTTGAGGCTGGTGAGGCAACACCCACACCCCACAAAGACCGAAGCCAAGGCAGCAGAAAGGGGAAAAACCACTGAAATTCTAGGTTAAGAAAATGGAATAAATGGAGACTCATTTTGTAGCTGAGTATTTGGTCAGTTTTCATACATGTTCCATGTTCCATGAAAAGTCTGTCATTGTATATGTGATGCGTCCAGGTTTCCATATATTTCCCTTAAGCTCCTTGTGCTTACCATCTGTTCTACGTAGTTATTTGTCCATTTCATTTTTGAGTTTCAGGTAGTGATGTTAATATCTGTTATAGTAATGGATTTTTCTTTTACTTCTCGGTTTGCTTTCCCCCTATAAGTTTGGGGACTTATTTTTAAAGTGCTTGTGTGCTATGAAGCCTCACATCTTACTAAGGAGTTATTTCTTTGTTATTTTCCTTCAATTTATTATTTAGTATAGTTTTGGGTATTTGTTTGACATTAATTTTTTAAAATTCTTGAACACCTTTGTGTTTTTTCCCCAATACCTTTATTTTATTTATTTGTATGTGGTGCTGAGGATCAAACCCAGTGCCTCACGTGTGCTAAGCAAGTGCTCTACCACTGAGCTATAACCCCGCCCCAACATTAATTTTTAATACTAACTTTGATTCATATTTGTCTAATGTGTACTTTTCCACCTTCTTTCCTTTTTTCCTTCTTTCTTTTTTAGTTTTTCTGAACAACAAAAAAGAATAAATTAGCTTTTCTTAGGAAATTATCATTACAGATACAGATGAAGCCCCTGTACATTTTACCTCTCTTCTTCCCCACACGTAATCTCCTGAATTTAGTGTTTATTATTCTAGAAAAAGTTTCCATACAATTACTACAAATGCACGCATGTATGTGTCTGTAACAATGTGTGATATTTTGTGTAGTTTTTCAGTTTCATATTAATGGGATGTTACTATACTTGCTCTGAAATGTTTTTGTTCAATGTTATTTTGAGGGATTTATCTGTATTAATACATTCTTCTCTATTTCGCCGAGAATAAAAAAGAAAATTGAATAAAGCTGTCTCACAGAGTCTTTCCACCAATATCTAAGAAAGTTTAAAAAGTTAAACTTTCATCCACAAAAAACAAAGGGCAATAGCTCCATATCTCATTTTTAAAAATTTATTCTACTTAGGTATACATGACAGCAGAATGCATTTTGATCCATTGTACATAGATGGAGCACAACTTTTCATTTCTCTGGTTGTACATGATATAGAATCACATCATATATGCAGTCATACATGAAGCTAGGGCTATGATGTCCATCTCATTCCACCATCTTTACTGTCCCCATATCTCAAATGTCAACAAATGGCAGTCAAGAAAGGGAATAGAAAATTCTGGACTAGTGCATGTCAAGGCTTCTAGTCCTTCCCACATTCCATCAAATCTGGAGCATTTAGGTTCACAGTATCCTGAGAATCAGCATACACATAAGCAGTACATTACAAGAAAGAAGAACATTAAACAGTTTCCTTATTTTCATCTCTTCTCTTTAAAGAGTAAAATTGGGGGCTGGGGCTGGGGCTCAGTGGTAGAGCACTTGCCTAGCGTGCGTGAGGCACTGGGTTCGAGCCTCTGCACCACATGTAAATAATAAATGAATAAAATAAAAATCCATCAACAACTAAAATATATATATATATATATATTAGCCACCGCGCCCGGCTAAAAAATATTTTTTTAAAAAGTGAAATTGGCTACTGGGGAGAAAAAGATGGGTGGATATTGTAACATAGATTTACTCTTCAAGGTGGCACTGAAGGCTCCAGGGAAGCACACTGAATTAGAGGAGGTTCAAGGATTGAAGCTCTTCTCTCCATGGGAATGGGATACACTAACTACTGGTAGAGTGAATTCTGGAGCAGACACAACAAAACCTCAAAAGTGATTGCAGAACTTCTTTAAAAAGCTGCACATGTTCTCTCTTGAGCTTTGACCCCTCCCATCCTTTGCTTATAAATCGTAGAAAACCTGTATGTAGCATAAAACAACAGCCTCCAATTAGAGTTCAATAGGAAAGACACACCAGTTTCGGATAAATTTGAGAGCAATTCAGAAGGCAAGTACATAGGGGGAAAAAAAAATCTGCTCTAGAACAACCTAATAAGACAATGACCACAACAGAATCAGAACTCAAAAATGAAATAATAGGACTAGAGACATGGCTCATTATTGGAGCACTTTCCTAGCATGTGCAAGGCCCATAAAAAGAGAGAGAAATAATAAAAAACTGAAATAAGTGGATAGGGAATGTATACATTTGAGAAAATAAACATCATCCTTCATAGAACTAATGAATACACTAAACCCAACAGAGTAGACATGACTGGCAATGTAATTATTAATTTGAGGAATGGCTTGAAGTAATCTCAATAAAAGGAGACAATAAAACACAAAAACAGTGGGGCGCAGTGGCGCATGCCTATAATCCCAGCACTTTGGGAGGCTGACACAGGAGAATCGCCAGTTCAAAGCCAGCCTCAGCAACGGGGAGGTGCTAAGCAACTCAGTGAGACCCTGTCTCTACATAACACAAAATAGGGCTGGGGATGTGGCTCAGTGGTCGAGTGCCCCTGAGTTCAATTTCCAGTACAAAAAAAAAAAAAAAACATTAAAACAATTGAAGAGAAAATAATAGATATTGAAGACATACTATTGGTGTCCCAGCTGATAACTAATTCAGTGAAATAGAAGAAGTGGTCCAAAATGTAAAATCAGAAGTTTTCACTAACATGAAGAATTATTCTGTAATTTTAAAGGTCAAAACCAAAGACATTTTGATATAGAATATTCAACCCTGAAACACGTTATAGTTAAGTTATTGAATTACAGGTATCCAAGGCAGAAAAAAAAAAGACTGTTTTCAAGTTTCTCATTAGCAGTTTCCACTGAAAGAACGAAGTGTGCTCTGAGTGTGTTAAAACCAGCCAAACTGGGCATGATAGTGCACGCCTGTAATCCCTGTGGCTTGGGAGACTGAGGCAGAGGGAAAACAAGTTCAAAGCCAGGCTCAGCAATTTAGTGAGACCCTGTCTTAAAATAAAAAATAAAAAGGACTGGGGGATATGGCTCAGTGGTTAAGTGCCCCTGGGTTCAATCCCCAGTACCAAAACAAACAAACAAAAAAACAGTCATGATGTCATTTGTAAATAAAGGGACTAGGAAGAATCCCACAAATATGAAAGAACTCATAGAAAAAGCACTCTCAAATTCTTCTTGAAAAAATACTTCAAAGTTAAATTCAGCCAATTAAGAAATAGGACAAGCCAGGCTCCACGGTGCACGCCCCTAATTCCAGTGACTTAGGAGGCTGAGGTAGGAGAATTAAGTTTAAGGCCAACCTCAGCAACTTAGTGAAGCCCTAAGCAATTTCTTGAGACCCTGTCTCAAAATTTAAAAATAAAAGGGGGGGTTGGGGTGGGTGAGGGCTGCGGCTGCTGGGATGTGGTTCAGTAATTCCCAGTACAAAAGAAAGAAAGAAATAAGCTGTCTTCCCGCACTTACCTCCCTTTACTCCCACATATAGAGCTAATCTATAAGGGTATTCCTCAAAATCCCTGCTTCTTCTTCTTTGCCCAAATCATTTCCACCATCTGAAACAGGTTTAACATTTTTATTCTGCTTAAACAAATGCAGCACATTACACACAGCTCAACCTGGGATCCATCTCTTCCAGTGACTTCCCCAGAGCCTCCCAACATTTTTTAATCAAGGAGTTAAAAGTATGCAGTAGAGAAGTATAGAATTCTTACTTTGCCTGGATTTGGTTTCAGGAGGAACTATTCTGTGGGAGACAAGCAAAGTTCTCTCAATTTAAGTCAATTCCTGATTTTTTTAAACAAGCAGCCTCTGAAGCTTATTAAAATAGTACAGGAAGTAAGAACTTGCAAAGCCTGAATTTCAACATGACTTCAAAGAGTACTGAAAGTTAATAAGGTGCCTATCAGATATTCCTTAAATGGACTCCACAGTGCAGGGAACAATGGGAACATAAAGAAGTATATGAATGCTCAGAAGTTTTAGATTCTTTTTTTCATGAAAGATATGAAAACACTGCATAGATTAGAAAATTTTCATAAAGTTGCTTGCTATTAAAAAACATACTGGGGCTGGGATTGTAGCTCAGTGGTAGAGCGCTTGCCTCGCATGTGTGAGGCCCTGGGTTCGATCCTCACACCACATACAAAGCAATAAAATAAAGACATTATGTCCATCCACAGCTAAAAAAAAATTAAAAAATAAAATAAAATAAAAATAAAAAACATACTTATTGTAGACCTTTCAATAAAATGAGATGAAAGTTCACCAACTAAATACAGTAAATACTCTTGGACTGAGAAACATTCTACTTAATCATTTGAGCCATGAAAAAAGGCTGTGATACCATTACCTGTGGCAGCAATGGATAAAAGCAATACCAAGATTTCTTGGTTTGTACTATTGAGGGCCGTAAAAGTAACATTAAAAAAGTTGGGCTGGGGGTGTAGCTCAATATTAGAATACATGCTTAGCATATGTGAGGTCCTGTGTTCAACCTCCAGCACCAAAAAAATTTTTTAAAAGTTATATTAGACATGCCATCTACACTAAAGACTTTTAAGAAAATGCCTTTATCTATTTTCTTGCCAAATGGAAAAGAAACATTTTTCTGTACCATTAAGACACCTTCTAAAGCTTTTGAAAAATATTACCATGTACACACACACACACACACACACACACACTGCTTAGAATTTAAGATCGTGAAAGAGAAGATAAAGCCTCTTTTTCTCCCTATTTCTGATTAAGTCTAGCAAGTCCTACTACTTAGTTCTCTTTATTTCTTCAATCATTATAATTATTTATTGATTTACCAACTTTGTGTCTCCCCACAGTGAAAGATAAAGAAATTAACAATTTTTTCCTTCATACTACCTCTCCTTTTCATCTTGAAATTTTAATCATTATAAAAATTTATGATGGGGGGGTGCTGGGGTTATGGCGCAGTGGTAGCGTGCTCGCCTAGCACACGGGAGGCACTGGGTTCGATCCTCAGCACCACATAAAAATAAAATAAAGCTATTGTGTCCACCTACAACTAAAAAATAAATATTTAAAAAAAAATTTATGACGGGGACTGGGATTGTGGCTCAGTGGTAGAGCTCTTGCCTCACATGCGCGAGGCACTGGGTTTGATCCTCAGCACCACATAAAAGTAAATAAATAAAATAAAGATATTTAAAAAATTGCATATGTTTAAAAAAATTTATGATGTATTATTTTCCGTGATATGCATATAGATTAACTAAAATTACTCAAATCCAGTATTTGCCATAATATAATTATTTATATAATAAATGGTATGATAAAATATAATACATAGTATGATTAGACCTTAGTGATGGAATTATATTCCTACGTCATTAAAACTTTGAAACTCGGGGCTGGGGCTGCAGCTCAGTGGTAGAGCACTTGCCTCACAAGTGTGAGGCACTGGGTTTGATCCTCAGCACCACATAAAAATACAGGAATAAGGCTATTGTGTCCATCTACAACTAAAAAAATATTTTAAAAAACTTTGAAACTCAAAAGGGAATGTTCTGTACATCAAGAGCTTAGAATCTTGCTTTTTTTTCACTTTGCTTATGTATCTCAATTATTTTATATCCCCTGGGATTCTCTTAAATTCCTCTTCTCCCCACACTCCATCCATTCTCCTTTCTGTGCTGAGGATTGAAAAGAGAACCTTATGCATGCTAGGCAAGTGCTCTACCTCTAACCTACATCCCCAGCCCTAGATCCCATTTTCATTTTGCTAAAGTCTATCTTTGAAAGATTTTCATATGGAGCATGGAACAGACTCTGATAAATTCTGACAAACTGTCTTTGACCAAACTTTTGACAGGTTCCTCTGGGCTCTCTTTTTGACTGGGGCTCATCCTTAGCCTTGGTCCTTAGCCTGCCTTGCCCAGCTTTAGAGTAAGAATCTTGCTGAATCAGTTTAATGAGCACCTCTCCACCCTTGATATCTGATCACCATTAATATCTGATTCCCTACCCTCAATGTCTTAAGTCCTTGGCCTACTTTTAGCAAGAATGCTGTTAGGCCAGTTTGCCAAGAATATCCTCACCCTTGAGGTCTCTCTCATAATTCTCTACCCGCTGACCCCTCACTCTGTTTGTTGGCTGTACATCTCCAGCCATTTTAGCTGTTTTTACTGTATTCAAAGTCCAACTCAGTTTTATTGAATTTCTCTCTTTTATTGTAGTAGTTAGTACTGAAAGAAATATGTCTTTATTACCTTTAAGTAGGGTCTGGCTGTATATCTCTTGAAAAATTCTAGGGTCAAATACTTCTTATCTTACAACTTTGAAGACATTCATTGTTAAAGATGACATCTCTTCCTTTAAGGAAACCTGTTTTGTTTTGTTTTTTTAAATTTGCTTCTCCTCCCATCCTGGATGCCAGGTTGCCCACTCACATTGCTATGGAGCAAGCTATCATGAGTTTCCTCTGCATGGGTATTTTCCCCTTAAGCCTATCCCAAACAAAGGTTCTATGAGAGCAGGAAGAGTGTATCATCAGATAGGATACTCATAGGGTGCATGGGTAGGGAATGACAGACTGTGTGGGGACCTTCATAAGATACTCCATCATGAGGGTGGTGGACCCATTGCATAAAACACTCCTGAGTAAAAGCTGTTTCTCCTTTTTTTAAAAAATTTTTTTTAGTTGTAAATGAACACAATACCTGTATTTATTTATTTTATATGGTGCTGAGGATTGAACCCAGTGCCTCACACATGTGACTCTACTGCTGAGCCACAACCCCAGCCCACTGCTTCTCCTTTCTATCCCCCTCTTCCTTTTATGCAAGTTTGATGTGTTTTCTGTCAGGTAAAATATTCTCTAGGAGCCTCCCTCAGGCAAATCCCTTCTGTCTTAGAGAGCCATTCTCATACAGTGGCCTTAGGCCAAAGGATGCAATACCAGGTACCCTTAAGAGGGGAAGGAATAAAGACCCAACTGTCCCAATTTTTTTTTCATTTAAAAATACTTAATTTGGAGCCGGGTGTGGTGGCTCACGCTTGTAATCCCAGCACTTTGGGAGGCTGAGACAGAAGAATCGCGAGTTCAAAGCCAGCCTCAGCAACGGCAAGGCACTAAGCAACTCAGTGAGATCCTGTCTCTACATAAAACACAAAATAGGGCTGGGGATGTGGCTCAGTGGTCGAGTGCTCCTGAGTTCAATCCCCAGTACCAAAAAAAAAAATCTTAATTTGGGGTTGGGATTGTGGCTTAGTGGTAGAGTGCTTGCCTCACATGCATGAGGCACTGGGTTCGATCCTCAGCACCACATAAAAATAAATAAATAAAATAAATATATTTAAAAATACTTAATTAAATACTTTAATAAATTACCTGACGTTTAGCTTAAATCTCATTTTTGATCTTTTCAAAATTTATTGATTCTGAGAACTGCCCAAATCTTCTAATGTTTATCTCAAGCATCTTTTCTTTCTTAGACACTTCTGGGTTCTCCCTTAGCCCTCTTGTACTCAGCTTGTTTAGAGTATCAGTACCCATCTATTTACCTCAGTCTCTCATTAGACCAGTAAATTCTCAAAAGCAGAGACTAGATCTTATTCACTTTGTATTCAGAGGCTCTGGCACAAGTTTAATGCTCCACAGGTTCTTATTTAATAATTGATGAGTACTGAAGGCAAACATTGCAAAGACAAAAATTCTACAAAGGACAGCAGTCCAGATTCTGGTCTGAGGAAAGCATGGAAAGGGGACCTGGGGAGCCTGCAGTCTACTTATCTGCAGCTGCTGAGGAGAAGCCCAGGCCCTTTCTCTGTGGCCTCTAGCACGGGAAGGAAATTGATTGTAGGCTGTAGGTAGTTGAAATTTTTTTAAAAAATTCAATCCAGATTGCATCACTCCCGTGTCTAAACTCTTCAATTATATCCATTTTATTTAAGTAAGTAAGAGTACTTGGTGTACTGTGGTCTACTAGACCATATTATGTAGGTGCTGAATATCTTTCCAGGCCAGTCTGGCAGTCTCTCCATCCTTCTCACCCTAACCTCACTAGACTTCTGTCTGTTTCTCAAATGAGTTGTGTATTAGTCATCTTCATGTTACTATAATTAAATCTCTGACATAATTGACTTATAAAAAGAAAATTTTGTAGCCGGGCGTGGTGGCTCAAGCCTGTAATCCCAGCACTTAAGGAGGCTGAGACAGGAGAATTGCGAGTTCAAAGCCAGCCTCAGCAACGGCGAGGCGCTAAGCAACTCAGTGAGACCCTGTCTCTACATAAAACACAAAATAGGGCTGGGGATGTGGCTCAGTGTTCGGGTGCCCCTGAGTTCAATCCCCAGTACCAAAAAAATAAAAATTAAAAAAAAAAAAAGAATTTTGTGCAGGGTGCAGTGACACACCTGTAACCCAGAGAGAGCCTTGGGAGGCTGAAGCAGGAGGATCACAAGTTCAAGGGTGGCATCAGCAATTTAGGAAGACCCTCAGCAACTTGGCAAGACCCTGTCTCAAAATAAATAAAAATGGACTGGGGATGTAGTTCAGTAGTTAAGCACTTCTGAGTTTAATCAGAAAGAAGGGAGGAAGGGAGGAAGGGAGGGAGGGAGGGAAGGAGGAAGATTGATTTTGGCTCACAGTTCTGGAAATTCCAGTACAAGATCAGGTGGCCCATTGCTTTGGGTGTCTGATAAGAGTAGCACATCATGATGGGTGGATGGTAGAGGAACCCACTTACATCATGAGTCAGTAAAGACAACAAGAGGAAGAGACTGGCATCCTACAATCCCCTTTGAGGGCACTAGGTCCCCTCTCTTAACCGTCCAACCACCTCTCAACAGCGCCACCTGGGGACCAAGCCTTTAACACATGGGTCTTTGGAGGACATTCAACATCCAAACCATATCAAGGTGGGTGCTTACCTGAAATTGAAATCAATTCTGGTTGACATGAGTAAAAAAGCAGATGAATTGGAAAGTTCCTGTGATAGCTCATAGAAGTGACAGAGAGTTGAACAATCCAGTCTGGGGAAAGGCAGGTAATATGGCATCCCTGAGGATATCAAAACCAGGTTTGTGAATGTTCTCAGATGTAGGCTTCAGGTCAGATGATGTAGGTCTAAGGAACTTTCTGTCTCTGTGTCTCTTAGCTCAAGTTTCCAGTTCTTAGGAGAAAAGGTTGGATTTGCCTATAGACTGGTTTTGTCTGGGTCTCATGATGCTGACCCTATATGCTTTAGTGTTTTAGGTTAGATTCCTCAAGAGCAGACCTTGAGGTAAAGATTGATGCAAAAGTGATATATTAAAGAGTGTCTTGGCTGGGTGCCTGTAATCCCAGTAGCTAGGGAGTCTGAGGTAGGAGGATTATGAGTTCAAAGCCAGCCTCAGCAATTTAGCAAGGTCCTAAAGCAACTCAGGGAGACCCTGTCTCTAAATAAAATATGAAAAAAGTGCTGGGGCCAGATGCAGTAGCACACACCTGTAATCCCAGCAGCTTGGGAGGCAGAGGCAAGAGGATCACTAGTTCAAAGCCAGCCTCAGCAACGGTGAGGCACTAAGCAACTCAGTGAGACCCTGTCTTTAAATAAAACACAAAAAAGGGATGGGGGTGTGGCTCAATGGTTGAGTGCCCCTGAGTTCAATTCCCAGTACCCACCCCCACAAAAAAAGGGGGCTGGCTCACTAGTTAAGCACCATTTGGTTCAATCCTTGGTACCAAAAAAAAGTACCCTGGCCAGGCACTGTGGTATGTGCCTATAATAACAGCAGCTTGAGAGGCCAGCTTCAGCAACTTAGTGAGAACCTGTCTTACAATTTAAATGTGTTTTTTTAAGCCTGGGGGTGTAGCTCAGAGGTAAAGTGGCCCTCCAACATGTTCAATCCCACCACTAAATAAAAAGTATCCTGAGGAGTAAAGAAGTATGATTAGAAATGAAAGGAATCTAAGTGCTATGGTTTGGATCTTAAGTGTCTCCCAAAGGCTCATATATTAAAGGTTTGATCCCCAGTTAATGGTACTGTCAGGAGCTGGGGGAACCTGTAAGAAGTAGGGTCCAGTGGAAGGAAGTGGGTTGTTGAGGGTGTGCCCTTGATAGGATATGTTTTCATTTTCATATGTCTCCAAGTATATTGGGATCTCAGCCCCTTCCTCTCTTCTGCTTCCTGGCTGCCATGAGATGAGCAGCTTTGCTATGCCATGCACTCTCTGCCATGATATTCTGCCTTTCCACAGGCCCAAAACAGGGGATACAAGCAACCATGAACTGAAACCTCTGAAAGCATAAGCCAATGAGCCAGAAGAAATCTTTTCTCCTTATAAGTTGATTAGTTCAAGTAGTTTGTCACAACAACACAAAACCAACAAACCCACTAAGCAAGGGTATGATATCAGGCAAAGCCTCACAGATAATCAGTTTGGCTCAAGCCCACAGGAGAGACCCCTGTAGACTGTTAGAGTAACATTTCAGAGTTTTGTCCCAACTGAGACAAGGGAGCTGAAGTATTTAAATATCCCTGCATTCATCAGCCATTGGTTAAGGGCTGCTACCAGGAGTTACTACATTTCTAGGCACATCTGGCTCTTCCTCAGCACATGCAAGGAGGGCCCTGCAGCCTAGGAAGCCCTCCAACACATACAGGTACAGACATGCACCACTGCACCAGGCTCTGGGGGATGAATTCTTAGCAAGATGTAAGGTCTGTGTTGGATGTGCCCAGCACTAAGTCATCCATTGATTTGGCTTTTGTTTTAGGAATATCAAGATGAAGGTCAAGGCAACTGCTTTTCTTTAAAATGTTGCTGAAATGTCAGTGTAATAACATTGTGGAATATTTTTTAAATAAGAAACCATCTGGGGCTGGGATTGTAGCTCAGCGGTAGAGCGCTTGCCTCGCATGCGTGAGGCCCTGGGTTCGATCCTCAGCACCACATACAAAGCAATAAAATAAAGACATTATGTCCATCTACAGCTAAAAAAATATTTAAAAAAAAAAGAAACCATCTATAATCTTCCAGCAAACTTTCAACTATTTTAATTATTTGTACAATGCCTTCCAGATTTTGTCCACATGCAGATAGAACTCTTTTCCCTACTTTGCAAACACAGAGGACATCATCAAAATTTTTTCCTTACAGGTGGTCTATTCCTGTAATCCCAGCTACTCAAGAGGTTGAGGCAGGAGGATTCCAAGTTCATCCTGAACAATTTAGCAAAACCCTGCCTCAAAGTAAAACATAAAGGGGCTAGGGAGTAGCTAGCTTAGTGGTGGAGTGCTTGCCTAGTACATCTGAGGCACTGGGTTCAATCCCCGGTGCCAGAGGGCTGGGCATGGTAGCACATGCCTGTAATCTCAACAGCCCAGGAGGCTGAGGCAGGAGCATCAAGAGTTCAAAGCCAGCCTCAGCAACAGTGAGGCGCTAAGTGACTCAGTGAGACCCTGTCTCTACATACAACACAAAATAGGGCTGAGGATGTGGCTCAGTGGTTGAGTACCCCTGAGTTCAATCGCTGGTACCAAAAAAAAAAGAGTTCAAAGCCAGCCTCAGCAATTTAGCGAGGCCCTAAGCAACTTAGCGAGACTCTGTCTCTAAATAAAACATAAAAAGGATGTGGCTCAGTGATTAAGCACCCCTGGGTTCAATCCCCAGCGCACCCTGCAAAAGAAACTTCAGTCCCCTGTCCCCCACAAACACAAAGCAGAATGGTCTTCAAGGCTATGGAATTAAGATAACACACCTGGAGACTGGAAGTTGGGAAACCAGCTCATGGTATCTTCTGATACTATGTGGTCAGCAGAAACACCAAGAAGCTGGAGCCAGATAAGACAAGGTCACTAAAATCAAACCCACTGACATAGAACAATGGTCTGTAGTCTGTCCTGTTCTGAAAATAATATTAGGAACTCTCCCAGATGATAAGGGGCAGATTTCAGGTGGTGAGGGGCAAACACATCCCTAAAATAGTCTAAATATCCCATATTACCGTTACTTTATTAGCAGAATAAAAATCCACTCTGAGAGAGAGACCTAAAGTGGTAATGAGACATGCAACTCATGAAGAGGCATGATGAAAAGCACAGGCACAGCCAAAACTCCACCTCTACATGTGATGACATCAAGAGACCAGGTCCCTTCCTCTCTTGTAGACGACAAAAATTTTTGCCTTTGTTTGAGTCAGTCTAGGATTTCTGTTCCCCACATGCTGCCTCCTTTATGCTTGGCAAAAGAATAAAGTCTCAGTTGTGCTTGTATCCAATTCTTCTGATAGCACAAGAACCCATGGAGGGGCGGGGATGGTGGCTCAGTGGTAGAGCACTTGCCTAGCACATGTGAGGCACTGGGTTCGATCCTCAGCACCACATAAAAATAAATGAATAGGAGCTGGGGTTGTGGCTCAGTGGTAGAGCGCTTACCTTGCATGCATGAGGCACTGGATTCGATTCTCACCACCACATGTAAATAAATGGAAAAAAATAAAGGTCCATCAACAACTTAAAAAAATATTTAAAATAAATAAATAAATGAATGAATAAAATAAAGGTATTGTGTCCATCTACAACTAAAAATATATTTAAAAAAAAAAGAATTCATAGAGTTGGTAACAAAGAGGTTTCACCTCCCCACAGCCATTTTTGAAGAGCACTGGGCAAGGAGACAAAAGGTTCAGCCCTGGGTGAAAGGTAATTGATGACCACTAGAGAGGCCAGATGTTACAGAAGGCAGGGGCTCTGTTGGTTTATTCATTCATCCAACAACTATTATACTCTACCATAGAATTTCATAAATATTTTCCTTGTTCTTACAGGCTCTACTTTTTTTCCCTCTTTAGAGCTGGGTAATAGGCATACCATAACTTATTAAACCTATTATATATTGGATTATTGAGCATGTAAATCAGACCCGTTATTGAATCTTACAGAACTCTGCAATTAACTCTTCCTGCATGAAACTTTTTATTTTAATTGTATTACTTCCATATAGTATAGAATAGTGATTATGAGTGTAGATTTTGGAAAAATGTCAGTTTTTTAATACTAATTTTATGACTTACTATCTGTGGTAACTTGGGCAAATTACCTAACTTACATGTTTCTCAGTATTTCATTTGTAAAATACAGTCATCAATACCACCTTCCTTATAGGACTGTTGTGAGAATAAATAACATGTTAAGTGCTTGGACCTGAGCTAGCATTCAATAAGGGATAACTACTATTATTTTTAATTATTGACCCAAGAGTAATTTCAAGAATATAATATCTTGGGCTGGGGCTGTAGCTCAGTGGTAGAGCGCTTGCCTAGCATGCATGAGGCACTGGGTTCAATCCTCAGCACCACATATGAATAATAAATGAATAAAAATAAAGATCTATCAACAACTAAAGAAAAATTTTTAAAAAAGAATATAATATCTTAAAGACTGTTTCTAGATTGTGGAAATGGTTGTAAAATATACTAAAAGTAAGCCAGGTGCGATGGCGCAAACCTGTAATCCCAGCACTTAGGGAGGCTGAGACAGGAGAATCGCAAGTTCAAAGCCAGCCTCAGCAATAGCGAGGCGCTAAGCAACTCAGTGAGACCCTATCTCTACATAAAACACAAAATAGGGCTGGGGATGTGGCTCAGTGGTTGAGTACCCCTGAGTTCAATCCCCAGTACCAAAAAACCCAAAAAAACAAAAAACAAAAATATACTAAAAGTCATTGGACTGTACATTAAATGAAAGCTGTGGTTAGTTATGGCTATTTTGTTTTCCCAAATGGTATTCTTATTTTCATTTCTATTCTTATCTCAGTTTTGTCACTATCTCATCAGAAATGAGGGCTTTTAAGTATAGTTTGCTTTAGTTGAGAAGAGCCAAATGAAATGTTAAATGTGCTTTCTTTCTTTTTTTTAATAAAAAATGTGCAATATCCAAAGCCATCAGGGAAGTGCAAATCAAAACTACACTGAGGGCTGGGATTGTAGCTCAGTGGTAGAGCGCTTGCCTCGCATGCGTGAGGCCCTGGGTTCGATCCTCAGCACCACATACAAAGCAATAAAATAAAGACATTGTGTCCACCAACAACTAAAAAAATATTTAAAAAAAAAAAACTACACTGAGATTCCATCTCACTCCAGTCAGAACAACAATCAATAAAAATACAAATAATAATAAATTCTGATGAGAACGTGAGAGAAAAGGTACAATCATACATTGCTGGTATGACTGCAAATTAATACAACCAGAACCGGGAGTGGTGGCGCATGCCTGTAATCCCAGCACTTTGGGAGGCTGAGACAGGAGAATCACGAGTTCAAGGCCAGCCTCAGAAATGGTGAGGCGCTAAACAACTCAGTGAGACCCTGTCTCTACATAAAACACAAAATAGGGCTGGGGATGTGGTTCAGTGGTCGAGTACCCCTGAGTTCAAACCCTGGCACCAAAAAAAAAAAATTAATACAATTATTTTGGAAAGTAATATGGATATTCCTCAAAAGGCTAGACTACCATATGACTCCTACATATGCTTTCTTTTGCATTTTTTAAATTTCTAACAAAAAGTAATACTGGTACATATTTTGTTTAATATTTTTTAAAAATATTTTTTAGTTGTAAATGGACACAATATCTTTATTGATTTATTTTTATGTGGTGCTGAGGATCGAATCCAGTGCCCCATGCATGCGAGGCAAGCGCTCTACCACTGAGCCACAATCCCAGCCCGTTTTGTTTAATATTTACTTCCTCTTTTTTTTTTCCAGAGGCACAGACAGATTCACTTAGGAAAGTGGACACATAGTCAGGAGAGAATGTAGGCTATCTCAAGGGAAAGACATTTTGGGGGACAAAGTAGGAAATATTCATTTACAGGAGAATGCTGGCCATCTTGAAAGGGAGAAGTTTTGGAGGTAAAGCAAGGATTATACATTTAAGGGAGAATGGAAGTCATCTCCAGAGAAAGAGACAGCCTCATTTCCTCTTTTTCAAGTGCTTTGTCCATTTAACTACTATGGTTGATGCTCTTCTTGAACAACTATTCCTTAATATGTCTAATTGAGTCATCATGGGGAGTTGGTCTCTAATAAGGAGAGATTCAGAGGCCAATTGTTTGCTCCACAAAGGGCTCCTCATTGCTCTACTAGACCCAGTTCCTCATTAGCCCAGGGTCTTTCCAGTAATTAAATCTTGTTCCAGCATTGTCTTTCCATCCTAACACACCTGTGGCATTTTCCCTAGGGCCTGAACTCTAAAGACAGGCTAAGGAAAAGCCTTGAACACAGGCTCATTTCCCTTTCTTCTTGCTCTTTGTGTCTGTTCTCTGATCTTCACAAAAGTGCAAGGCTCCTTTTCCATCCTAGAGGAGCCTCCTCCAGATGATAAGTCCACAGTATGCTCACAGGGGAATTTTGGATCCAGAAGACCCCCATTTAGAGATCATAAAGCTCCAACTGAAAAGAAACCATCACTACTTTTTCCTACTAGGGTAATGTTTATTAAAATGTGCAGGATGCCATAACTCGCAGTTCCGTCTAGATAAGCTGGAAATGAGATGACATGCAAGCTACCCAAATAAGGGCTTCCTAGCCCAGGGTCTGAGCTCTGTCAGTGTGCAGGAAGAGAATCAGGCTCAGAGAACATACTCACGGTAACCAAATTCATAGGAGCCTAAACCTTCATAAAGGATTTCTGAAAGTTTTGTTTGTGATGGTCATGCCCTGAGAGATGAGGAAAGGAGTCCAGATGTTAGTCTGCTTACATGGGAAAGGATTGAAAACCCTCTAAGAGGACTCCTGAAGCTACAGGTGACCCCTTGGCATTTCCTTCCCAATACACAACTGAAAATGTTGGTCCAGGAACAGTTGGTTCAGGAGGGGCCCCTGGCAGCACTTCCAGAAAACTTCAGCCTGAGGGAGAACACTGTTGGGAAAAGAAGGCAATTAGGAATAATGAGATTGTTGGTGCCATTGCTTACCCTTTTGTCTACTAGTGCCCAATAAATAAGCACCCCTCCCCCTCTTATTAATGGCCTCTCATTTGGAGGGCTCTGTTTAATTGTCTCTAGCGGATGGATTAAGAAGGATTAGAATTTCTTCTATCTTTAATTCTCCTGTCTCATTTGGGAGCCATTCAGAGCAAAACATGCGGATTTATTAGTAAATATTCTCTTTGATGAGAATGCTCTTATCTGCTGAGACGTGAAATAAAAATGATAGTGGTCTAGCCCTGAAGAGCACTGGGAAGCTTGAGACTCAGCTTTATTGGATGTTAGCCAGAAACACTAAGCCATCAGAGTAAAGAGAATCTATTCAAGTAGACATGGTCAGTTATTTACTTAGAACGAACAAAACTCTTATTTCTAAGTAAAATAGAAATTGCACATGAGATTATTTCACTATAAGGTCCATTAACAAAACTTGCAGACTTCACAAGATAATTGAATTATATGCTTGCTGGTTACCCCCAGATATATATATAGTTATAGTTATATTATGTATATTATATATAATGTATATTATATATATGATATATAATATAACTATAGTCATTGGAAAAAATATATCTTTAGATAAGAAAGAATTGGATGAAAGTACTATAATTTTAATCAATTTATACAAAAATACCACAATAGGACAGAAACTTTTGCAGAATACAGCTTGACTCAATTATGCCTTCAATCCAGAAGTCATTAGTTTTACAGTCATTTCTGCCAGAAAATGTCAGTGTATTAGGACTTCATCAAAGAACATAAGTTTCAACTCTGCTGCCAGCACCCATTAAAAGTCTGAGTTGTAGCTCAGTGGTAGAGTGCTTGCCTACCATGTGTGAGGCATTGGGTTTGATTCTCAGCACCACATATAAATAAATAAAGGTCCATTGGCAACTAAAAAAATTTTTTTTAAAAAAGGTCTATTGTAGCTGGGCATGGTGGCACATACCTGTAAACCCAGTAGCTTGGGAGGCTGAGGCAGGAGGATGGCGAGTTCAAAACTAGCCTCAGCAATTTAGCAAGGCCCTAAGGAACTCAGCGAGACCCTGTTTCTGAATAAAATATAAAAAAGGGCAGGAAATGTGGCTTAATGGTTGAGCATCTTGGGTTCAATCCCTAGTATGCCTCTCCAAAAAAAGTCTATTGTTGGGGGGTTGGAGTTATAGCTTATGGTAGAGTGCTTGCCTAGCATGTGTGAAGCACTGGATTCCGTCCTCAGCACTGCATAAAATAAATAAAATAAAGTTATTGTGTTCATCTACAACTTAAAAATTATTTTAAATATTTATTTTTTAGTTGTAGGTGGACAGAATATCTTTATTTTATTTTTATGTGGTGCTGAGGATCGAACCCAGTGCCTCTCGCGTGCCAGGCGAGCACGCTACCACTGCGCCATAACCCCAGCCCCTAAAAATTATTTTTAAAGTCTATTGTAGGGCTGGGAATGTAGCTCAATGGTAGAATGCTTGCCTAGCATGTCTGAGGCCCTGGGTTCAATCCCAGGCACCAGAAAAACAAAGAAGAAAAGTCTATTGTAGCTAGGCATGGTGGTGCGTGCCTGTAATTCCAGTGACTCTGGAGCCTGAGGCAGGAGAATCAAAAGTTTAAGCACCGCCTGGGCAAATTAATGACACTCTGTCTCAACATAAAAAATAAAAAGTCTTGGGATGTACCTCAGTGATAGAGCACTTGCCTAGCATGCCTGAGGCCCTAGGTTCAATCCCCACTGGCCCCAAAAAAAAAAAAAAAATATATATATATATATATATTTTAGTAAATACAGTATATATATATATATTTATTTATTTATTTTAAAATTTTTTTTAGTTGTTGATGGATCTTTATTTTATTCATTTATTATTTATATGTGGTGCTGAGGATCGAACCCAGGGCCTCATGCATGCTAGGCAAGCGCTCTACCGCTGAGCTACAGCCCCAGCCCATATATACTAGTGACCAGAAAGTTATGTGTATGTATATATATATGTGTGTGTGTATATGTGTGTATATATATATATATATATATAATGTGACTTTCTGGTCAATTCTATACAGAAAAAGTGTAGATTGTGTCAGATTTAGCAGTAGAACTTAATAGTTTTCTACTTTATTTTTTTTAAAAAGGGACACCACCAAAGAGGAGAGCAAAGAAAACTATACCATACCTAAGAATATAAATTTAAAATTGTAGGCAACAGCTCCATATTTAAATACTGAAAATAAAATAAATCTACTTTCCTGACCAGTTTTGAAGTTATTTTGGTTTAAGGATCAAGAATTATTTGAAAGCAGGGCGCAGTGGCACAAGCCTGTAATCCCAGCACTTAGGGAGGCTGAGACAGGAGAATCGCAAGTTCAAAGCCAGCCTCAGCAACGGCGAGGCGCTAAGCAACTTGGTGAGACTCTGTCTCTACATAAAACACAAAATAGGGCTGGAGATGCGGTTCAGTGGTCGAGTACCCCTGAATTCAATCTCCAGTACCAAAAAAAAAAAAATTATTTGATCCATGGCTGGGGTTGTGGCTCAGTGACAGAGCACTTGCCTTGCATGTGTGAGGCACTGGGTTTTATTCTCAGCACCACGTATAAATAAATTTAAAAAAAGGTCTATCAACCACTAAAAAATATTTTTAAAAAGAGAATTATTTGATCCTATGTGGTGAGGTTGTTCATTTGCTACATTAATTCTGCCATAACTCATCCTTACAATTTGAAGTTTTCCAAATTTCTATGAGCAAAATTAAATGCTTGTTTTTCTGTAATTTGTGCATACCTATAAACATATGTTTATGTGTGTAATGGGGTGTGTTGTCTGTATCTGCAATTATTTGGAAAATTTAGGGGCAAATCCCACAATAAACAGAGATCAATTTCATTAATTTTGTTAATACAAACACAATGTGTATCTCATAATGCAATGGAGAGAAGCTGGGGTAAGCAGGTTGGCCTAGTGCTAACAAGAAATGCAGTTTTACTTTTGAATACTTAATATGTAAGCAATGAGATTCTGGGAACTCAGTTTATTTATTTTTTTATTTTTTTTATTTTTTTATTTTTTTTTGGTACCGGGGATTGAACTCAGGGGCACTCGACCCCTGAGCCACATCCCCAGCCCTATTTTGTGTTTTATGTAGAGACAGGGTCTCACTGAGTTGCTTAGCACCTCGCCATTGCTGAGGCTGGCTTTGAACTCGCGATTCTCCTGTCTCAGCCTCCCTAAGTGCTGGGATTACAAGCGTGAGCCACCACGCCCGGCTTGGGAACTCAGTTTAAATGACTGCAGCATCTTGGTGACTAGTTCTAGTGTCCTGGAGACCAGCACAGCAGTGTAAGAGAATACTCTGGATTTTCAAAAAGTTTTGTAAGGGTATGAGATTGTATTGTTTGGTGTACTTTATAAAGTGAAATTTGGATTTTTAAAGTTCTGAATTTATAAAATGATTTGGAAATTTGATGCTGGCATTGGATAGCGAATGCCTGTATATATGTATTTTTTCACGCTTAAGATGGAATCTCACTGTGTTACCCAGGCTGGTCTCCAACTCCTGGGCTCAAGTGATCTTTTCACCTCAGCCTCCCAAGTAACTGAGACTATAGGCATGTGCCACCACACCTGGCTCACGTATGTGTTTGTAAAGGCTTTGGAGATTGTCAAGCTCATTCAGCCAATTAATTCAACTAATATTTATTGATGTTACTACATACTGGGTACCATTTCAGGCACATGGATCAGGTGAGTCAACAAAATGGACAAAAATTCTTGTGGTACTCAGGGAACACAGACGACAGCAATAAGTATACTAAATACACAAAGTAAATAATAGATTGGAAGGTAATAAGTGAAACAGAATTTTTTAAAAAACAGAACAGCAAGAAGGATTGAAGAGATGTTGTAGGGCTGGGATTGTAGCTCAGCGGTAGAGCGCTTGCCTCGCATGCGTGAGGCCCTGGGTTCGATCCTCAGCACCACATACAAAGCAATAAAATAAAGACATTGTGTCCATCTACAACTAAAAAAATATTTAAAAAAAAAAAGAGATGTTGTAAATTTAAATAAGATGATCAAGGTGGGTCTCACTGAGAAGGGACATTTATTTAAAAACACTTGAATAAAGAGAAGTGATTCAGTCATGTAGTTATTAGAGGAAGAGGCTCTTAAGCAAAGAGAACAACATGTGCAAAGATGGGCAGAAGTGGGTTTGGTGTGTTTGAGAAAGCAAATAGGCCAGTGCTACTGAAGGAGAGAGAGTTGAAAGGAGAGTGAAGGGAGGTGACAGTAGAGTCCCCATTGCCAGATCAGTAGATCCTTATAAGCCATTATAAGGATCCATCAGTTGGGCGCTTTGACATTTTGGGCTAGATAATTCTTTGTTGTGAGTGACTGTCCTATGCACTGCAGGCTGTTGGGTACCATCCTTGGTTTCTTCCCATTTGATGCCAGTAGCATTCTGCCAATGCGACATCCAAAAATGCCTCTAGACATTTTGAATGTTCACTGGAGCAAAATCCTCCTCTCCTCCCACCCTGGTCAAGAACCACCCTGGCAAGGCACTGTAAGGTCAGAAGTGGAGCAGTGATATCTGGCATATTTTTAAACTACTTTATTGACATGTAATTATTTACTATACAATTCATTTGCAGTGTAAAAGTCAGTTGTTTTTAATATATCTAGTTAAGCAAGTAAATCAGCAGAATCTAGGTTTAAACACTAAATGTCACCCGGCTAAAAATCTTGTGCTTATTAGTAGTGACTTCTCAACTCCATTCTTTTAAGTTTTTCTTTTTCTTTTTCACAGCTCTAGGGATCTACCACTGACTGAGTCACATGCTCGCCCAGGTATGTTTTTAATTGTATTTTTAAATTTAATTATTGGTAAAACTGTTTATGGTAAAAATATGAACAAAGGAACTCATTTCCTCTCATTTACAGGAAATAGGCAAAGATTTTTAAAGCAGGATTGTAGAGAAAGAAATGAGGGTCAGGACACCAAGATCTGGAAGCAACACTATTAGTGGTGCCATGGCCCAGGGGGATAACTCCCAAAGTGTGAGCCCCAAGTGCAGCAGGGCTTTTACTTTTATACATAAGTAAGTTTTGGCTACATCAAGGCAAGAGAGTTGGTGTAATTCTATTGGAGGTTTCATTCTATATTCCTTACAGGGATGCAAATTTGTCAACAACCTAGGAACTTTCAGCTCATACAGCTTAGGGACTTTTACTGCACTAAGCCTAAAGGGGGGATTGTTCTATCCCTGTTGCTTTGTTTCCTGCTTCTGCTACTGTGGTTGTTACAGGTACCTGTGTGTCAGAATACAAAACCCCAGCCTGTCAGCTATTCCACTGCTAAAGTTCCCATTTTGCTCTACCACAGGATCACTTAGTGACCATGTATAGAACAATTCAAAAAGGAAGGTGAAGATAAATGAAAAATCTGATTTACATAGTAAAAATAACATAAACTTAAGATATCTGATAAACTATTGGAGACCTCAATTCGTTGTTAAAGGGCTAGGGGATACATTTCAGCAATAGAGAGCTTGCCTGGTATATGCTTGCCTCGTATATTCTGGATTCAATCCCAGTCACCACACACACACACACACACACACACACACACACACACACACATCATGCTTTTATTTATTTTATTTATTTTATTTTTTTAAAATTTTTTTTAGTTGTTGATGGACCTTTATTTTTTATTTATTTATATGTGGTGCTGAGGATCGAACCCAGTGCCTCATGCATGCTAGGCAAGCGCTCTACCACTGAGCCACCACCCCAGCCCATGCTTTTATTTTTATGTTTTTAATTGGTACATTGTAGTTGTACATAATAGTGGAAACAAATTGTGCTTTAAGACTGTTAGTGAAATTGCTGGGTCTAGTGGTACACATCTATAATCCTAGCTTCTTAGGAGCTAAGGCAGGATTGAAAGTTTAAGGCTAGCCTTGGAAAGTTAGTGAGATCCTGTTTCAAAGTTTTAAAAAGCAAACGATTAGTAAGTTAGTCTAGTCTATAGGCATCCATTTGAGGTGGCACAGATTTATGAAATGTTTCAATGTTCCTTATTCCACATAATCCTGTTTTTGACTCAGATATAATTGTTAGTGAAATGATTCCATATGTTAGTTCAAGTGTCTCAAAGTTTATCCTATTGAGTCCTTAAGGATATAGTTATGCACCAAATAAGATTTCAGTCATTGTCAGACCACATATATGACAGTGGTTCCCTAAGATTATACTGGAGCCCAAAACTTCTTATTGCCTAGTGACACTATAAGTGTCATAATAGCATTGGAGTGTAATGTATTACTTATGTGTTTGTGGTGATGCTGACGTAAATAGACCTACTACATTGCCAGTCATATAAAAGTATAGCAATGTAATTATAAACAATATATGATGCTTGATAATGATAAGAATCCAGGGCTGGGATTGTGGCTCAGTGATAGAGCGCTTGCCTTGCATGCGTGAGGCACTGGGTTTGATCCTCAGCACCACATAAAAGTAAATAAAGATATTGTGTCCATTTACAACTAAAAAAATTTTTTTTTAAAAAGGATCCAGGAAACTATGATACTGGCTTATGTATTTACTATGCTATACTTTTTATTGTTGTGTTAGAGTGTACTTCTTCTGTTCATATATTTTAAAAAATATAATTGTAAAACAGCCTCAGGTAGCTCCTTCTGGAGGATTCCAGAAGGCATTGTTACCATAGATGACAGTTCCATGTGTTTTATTGCTCCCAAAGATCTTTCAGTAGGACAAGATGTGGTGGTGGAAGCCAGTGACATTGGTGATCCTCACCCTGTGTGGGCTTAGACTACTGTGTGTGTTAGGTTTCTTTTTGTTTGTTTGTTTGTTTTGGTACTGGGGATTTAACTCAGGGGTACTCGACTACTGAGCTACATCCCCAGCTCTTTTTAAATTTTTATTTTGAAACAGAGTCTTGCTAAGTTGCTGAAGCTGGCCTTAAACTTACAATCCTCTTGCCTCAGCCTTCACATCACCAGGGCTACAGGCATGTGCCACTGCTTGTGTTAGTTTATAACAAAAAAGTCTAAAAAGTGAAAACATAAAAGAAGAACATTTCTTTTTCTTTCTTTTTTTTTTTTTTTTTGTACTGGGGATTGAACTCAGGGGCACTCAACCACTGAGCCACATCCCCAGCCCTATTTTGTGTTTTATGTAGAGACAGGGTCTCTCTGAGTTGCTTAGTGCCTCGCTGTTGCTGAGGCTGGCTTTGAACTTGCGATTCTCCTGTCTCGGCCTCCCCAAGTGCTAGGATTACAGTTGTGCGCCACCGCGCCTGGCTAAAGCAGAACATTTCTGAATCGGAAAAAGCTTTTAAAATAAGGATGTAAAGAAAAAATAATTCTACAGGCATACAATATATTTGTGTTTTTTTTAAATATTTTTTTTAGTTGTAGATGGACACAATGTCTTTATTTTATTGCTTTGTATGTGGTGCTGAGGATCGAACCCAGGGCCTCACGCATGCAAGGCAAACACTCCACCGCTGAGCTACAATCCCAGCCCCAATATATTTGTGTTTTATGTTAACTCTTGCTACAAGAGTCAAAATCTTTTTAGAAAAATCATGTTTATGAAGTAGAAAAACTATAGTGAGATAGTTTTATTATTGAAGAAAGAAAACATTTTATAAACAGTGTAGTTGAAGTGTCTGGTGTTTATAAGGTCTACAGCAGTGTCCGATGGTGTCCTAGCCCTTCATATTCACTCGCCACTCATTCACTGTCCCACCCAGAGCAACTGCTAGTCCTGCAAGCTTCCTTCATGGTGAATGCCCTGTGCAGGTGTACCATTTTTATCTTTTTTTTTTTTTTTTGGTACTGAGGATTGAACGCAGGGGCACTCGACCACTGAGTCGCATCCCCAGCCCTATTTTGTGTTTTCTGTAGAGACAGGATCTCACTGAGTTGCTTAGCACCTCACCGTTGCTGAGGCTGGCTTTGAAATCACAATTCTCCTGTCTCAGCCTCCCAAAGGGCTGAGATTACAGGCGTGCGTCACCGTGCCCAGCTCCATTTTTATCTTTATACTGTATTTTCACCCTGCCTTTTCTACTTTCATGTTACAATTGCCTACAGTACAGTAACATATGCC
Organism: Xerus rutilus; assembly: GCA_028644305.1. Taxonomy (NCBI): domain Eukaryota; kingdom Metazoa; phylum Chordata; class Mammalia; order Rodentia; family Sciuridae; genus Xerus; species Xerus rutilus. The sequence continues at coordinate 27,521,767 of CM053400.1, forward strand.
ATTGTGTTACTAATACCAACAGTATTTGGTCCAGAAGCACAGTGTACAGATTTATACCCCAGGAGCAATAGGCTTAGGTACTTAGGTACATAGCAGGCTAAACTATCTAGGTTTGTTTAAGTACATTCTATGATATTCCCACAGTGATGAAATTGCCTAAGGATGTGTTTCTTATAGCATATTCCTACTGATAAGTGATGCATGACTATATTCTTCATGATGTCCTTAGATAAGATTAGTTATGATAAATCTGATGTTACTAGTGTCTTGAATCTACTGTTATGAATATAAGTTGAATAAACTAAGAAAGATAAATCTAAGTCTTATAAGGGTCGATCTTTTACCCAAAGGAAACGAAAAGACAGGGTAAAAATAATGAGGAAAAAACCCTACACACATTTAAATTTGAAAATAAATGTTTGTAAAGCTTTGGACTGCACTGTAGTGTGTGTGTGTGTATATGTGTGTGTGTGTGTGTAGTGGTAGGGAGTAAATGCAGGGTCTCATGCACTGACTGCTAAACACATGCTCTGACACTGAGTTACACCCTCAGCTCCAGTATTGTGACTTTTTTCCAGTCTGATCATTTAAATGTATGATTTGGTATGGCCATTTGGCATATGTCCATGTTTGTCAAAGACCTCCAGGAACATACCTATAGTCAAAGTTGTGTGTGGCTTTTTGTTTGTTTGTTTGTTTTTGGTACTGGGGATTGAACTCAGGGGCACTCAACCACTGAGCCACATCTCCAGCGCTCTCCCCCCCACTCCACTTTTTTTTGTATTTTATTTAAAGACAGGCTCTCACTAAGTTGCTTAGCTCCTCGTTGTTGCTGAGGCTGGCTTTGAACTCGTGATCCTCCCGCCTCAGCCTCCCGAGATGTTGGGAATTACAGGCGTCAAAGTTGTGTTCATTGGCTCATTGCAGTGAAGGAGACAGTAAACTATTAGGTCCAAGGGATATCTCAGAAGGTGTCATAAAGGACATGTAGAGTTTGGTTTTGGGTGTGGTGGTTTAGGGGAGGATTTAAGGAGGCAGGGCTCTGCTTTGAATTGGATGCTTTCAAGAAGCAGGAGTAACTCTGGGTATTTTTTTAACTTTTTAAATTTCATTTATGACTTTGTGTCTTTTTTTGTTCTTTTTGCGGTATTGGAGATTGAGTCCAGGTTTACCACTGAGCTATACCCCTGGTCCTTTTTATTTCTTGTTTTGAGACAGGGTCTTGCTAAGATGCTAAGGCTGTCCTCAAACTTGCTATCCTCCTGCCTCAGCCTCCTGAGTCACAAGGATTATAGGTGTGTGCCACCCAGGACAGCATGACTTTGTATTTTAATGTTTTATTGAGAAGACAGGAGGAACAAAGCAGGGTTAAAGCTGTCCTTGATAAATAATAGTAATCACTTATATTATCCCGAAAAGAAAAAGTAGGGCATATTTAGTTTAGTTTCTGTGGCTTAGATCATGTTCTTGTTTTTGTCTATTCAGATATGATTATGGAATAGTCTTATTTTGTTTAATAGTCTTATTTTGTCTACCTCCATCATCACCAGAGTGGCAGCCTTAGCTGATGTTTATGTTCTGTAAATTTTTTTTGTATTCAACAAGAGAATCCCATTGCTGAGTTGTACATACTAGGCCATCTCCTAGCTATGCTATGCCCCAGGGTGAATGCCAAGATAGCTCCAGATATCAGAGTATTCTTTTTTTTTTTTTTTTTTTTTTGGTACTGGGGATTGAACTCCGGGGCACTCAACCACTGAGCCACATCCTCAGCCCTATTTTGTGTTTTATGTAGAGACAGGGTCTCACTGAGTTGCTTAGCGCCTCGCCGTTGCTGACTCTGGCTTTGAACTCACTATTCTCCTGTCTCAGCCTCCCTAAGTGCTGGGATTACAGGCTTGCACCACTGCACCCGCCTGATATCAGGGTATTCTTGTTTTTCCATATGATATTAAGGTGTACATGGTATAATAAACCATGTATTAAAAAATTAAAAAGCTAACGGCGTGGTGGTGCACACCTATAATCCCCACAGCTCTGGAGACTGAGGCTGAAGGAACACAAATTCAAATCCAGCCTCAGCAATTTAGCGAGGCCTTATGCAACTTAGTGAGAACTTGTCTCAAAATAAAAAATAAAAAGGTGAAGTGACTCAGTGATTAAGTGCTTCTGGGTTCATTTCCTGGTACCAAAAAAATAAAAATAAAAAGCTGCCAGGCATGGCAGTGCACACCTGTAATCCTAGCAAATTGGAAGGCTGATAGAGAGGATTACCCAGGAGGAGGCCATCCTGGTTAACTTAATGAGACCCTGTCTTAAAGTAAAAACTGAGAAGGATTGAGGATATAGGTCAGTGGTAGAAAGCTTGCCTAGCATTCACAAGGCTCTGAGTTCAATCTGTAATACTGCAAGATAAAATAATATTAAAAAGTTGGTGGGGCTGGGATTATGGCGCAGTGGTAGCGTGCTCGCCTAGCACGCATAAGGCACTGGGTTCTATCCTCAGCACCACATAAAAATAAAATAAAGATATTCTGTCACCTACAACTAAAAAATAAACATTAAAAAAAAAGTTAGTAACATAGATAAAAAAGTAAATAAGTATTAAGAGGTGGTATGTTGGAAAATTTAAGTACTGTGGGAAAAATAAAGTAGGATATGGGGAATCAGGAATGTTGGAGAGTGTGGATTGCAATGTTAAATTATTAGAATTTTTAAGTAGAAGTTTTCTTTTTTTTTTCTTTTCTTTTAGAAGAGGGGGTCTTGCTATGTGGCCCAGGCTGGCCCCAAACTCTTGGGCTTAGCAATTCTGTGTCTGGCTGAATTTTTATTTTTATTTAGAATTGTTTATTTTATTTTAAAGTAAAAGTAATGAGGTTAAGATTAAATTGAACTCAATACTCTGAAATGCTTCTATTCTCCAGTGAAATGATTAGTGTTTCTTTCTTTTCTTTTTTTTTTTTTTGACACTGCTGATACCAACAAATCACTGAGAATGATACAAATTAGCAGTGCTTCCCAAATACTTCATATTATCCTTCACTGAAAAGAACTAAGGCTTTTTTTTTTTTTTTTTTTGGCACTGAGGATTGAACTCAGGGGTACTCGACCACTGAGCCACATCCCCAGCCCTATTTTGTGTTTTGTGTAGAGACAGGGTCTCACTGAGTTGCTTGGTACCTCGCCATTACTGAGGCTGGCTTTGAATTCGCGATTTTCCTATCTCAGCTTCCCAAAGTGCTAGGATTACAGGGGTTAGCCACTGCACCCGGCTGAACTAGGGCTTCTTAGAGAGCAGCCAGTGCCAAATCTCTAGGCAGAGAAACTCCTGGTACATCTTATTACTGATGAGAAACATCAATGCTTTGGGTATTTCAGATATGGTGTTGGAGGAGACACACAGGACAGTTTGGGAAGATAGTTTCATACCCAGGAACAGTCAATCTATGAGAAGTTGAATACTGCTGAGTGTAGTGGAGCATGCCTATAATCCTAGAGATTCAGGAGGCTGAGGCAGGAGGATCAGAAGTTTGAGGCCAACCTCAGCAACTTAGTGAGATAGCCTCAAAATAAAAAAATGAAATGTTAATATGAAGTATAGTTAAAAATAGTTGTGGGGCCGGGCGCGGTGGCTCACGCTTGTAATCCCAGCACTTAGGGAGGCTGAGACAGGAGAATCGCGAGTTCAAAGCCAGCCTCAGCAATGGCGAGGCACTAAGCAACTCAGTGAGACCCTGTCTCTACATAAAACACAAAATAGGGCTGGGGATGTGGCTCAGGTGTCGAGTGCCCCTGAGTTCAATCCCCAGTACCAAAA
>CM053400.1:27526083-27587216 GCA_028644305.1 Xerus rutilus
TCACGCTTGTAATCCCAGCACTTAGGGAGGCTGAGACAGGAGAATCGCGAGTTCAAAGCCAGCCTCAGCAATGGCGAGGCACTAAGCAACTCAGTGAGACCCTGTCTCTACATAAAACACAAAATAGGGCTGGGGATGTGGCTCAGGTGTCGAGTGCCCCTGAGTTCAATCCCCAGTACCAAAAAAAAAAAAAAAAAAATAGTTGTGGGGCTGGGATTGTAGCTCAGCGGTAGAGCGCTTGCCTCGCATGCGTGAGGCTCTGGGTTCGATCCTTAGCACCACATACAAAGCAATAAAATAAAGACATTGCGTCCATCTACAATTAAAAAAAAATTAAAAATAGTTGTAACATAAAGGTAAGTTATTGATATATGCTTATGAATATTGGGAAATTATTTATTAATATTTTTTATTGATTAAGCTAATTTAGGGAAAGTTCACCTTAAAGCCATGGCCATAGCCAGATGTGCTAACACATGCCTGTAATCCCAGTGACAGGAGGCTAAGATAGGAGGATGGTAAGTTCAAGACCAGCCTGGGCAATTTAGTGAGACACTGTCTCAAAATAAACAAATAAAAAGGGCTGGGATATAGGTCAATGATAGAGCATGCCTACGTTCAATTCCTTGTACTGAAAAATTTTTAAAAAGAAAAGAAAAAAAAAGCCTCAAAACAAAAAACAAACTCCAAAACTGTGGCCTTGATTTGAGTACACAATCATTAAGTATTACCATATAAGGCAGCACTATCCAATAGATACATAATGTTAGCCACATAGGTAAAAGAAACAGGTAAAATTAATTTAGTAATATAATTATTTAATCGAATATATTTGAAATATAATTAAAACATGAGCCGGGCATGGTGGCGCACACCTGTACTCCCAGCACTTTAAGAGGCTGAGACAGGGGCTGGGGCTGTAGCTCAGTGGTAGAGCGGCGCTTGTCTAGCATGCGTGAGGCACTGGGTTCGATCCTCAGCACCACATATAAATAATAAATGAGTAAAATAAAGATCCATCAACAACAACAAAAAATATTTAAAAAAAAAAAAGAGGCAGAGACAGAAGAATCACAAGTTCAAAGCCAGCCTCAGCAACGGCGAGGCATTAAGCAGCTCAGTGAGATTCTGTCTCTAAATAAAACAAAATAGGGCTGGGGATGTGGCTCAGTGGTCGAGTACCCCTGAGTTCAATCCCCGGTACCAAAAAACAAACAAACAAAAAATACTCATGATGAATGTGAAATTATTAATAGTTTTTTTTCATTCTTTTTCTCATATTAAGAGTTTGAAATCTGGTATGAATTTTCCCTTTATAGCTCATCTGAATTTTGACTAGCCATACTTCAAGGGCTTAATTGCTATATGTGGTCACAGGCTGCCATATTGAACAACTTAGGCAGAGCTCTAAAAAATGAGTTTAGCTGAAGAATAACCATGAAAAAATGGTTCTTATAATGATAATGAATTTCCCACATTTCTGAGTTATTAAGAGAGGTAAGATGTAGCTAATGAAGGTGTGAATGTCATAGGAAAATCCAGAAAAATCTATTTATAATGATAAACAGCATTTATTTAGCACTTTCTGTGTGCCAGGCACTGTACCATAGGCCCCACAGAGTTTTCTCATTTACCTTAATCCTCACAACATCTGATAAGATTATAATAATAATAATGGCTAATAATAACAATCACATAATATTGTTCTAACCATTTTGCATACATTACTACATTTACTCTTCAGCAAACTCATGAAATAGTTTTCATTATTTTTCCATTCTAAATATCTGAGACACAGGAGTTTAAGAGCCTTACCTGGGCTGGGGTTGTGGCGCAGTGGTAGCGTGCTCGCCTAGCACGCGGGAGGCACTGGGTTCGATCCTCAGCACCACATAAAAATAAAATAAAGCTATTGTGTCCACCTACAACTAAAAAATAAATATTTAAAAAAAAAAAGAGCCTTACCTAATAAGTACAGAGTCACAGAATCTGTATATCTGTTTTTTAAAAATACATTATTTTTTACTTTTTCTTGTCTTGGAAAAGTCATGTTGAATAGTTTGATTTCAAGTGCATCACATGATTTTTTTTTTTAAATATTTTTTTTAGTTGTCAATAGACCTTTGTTTTTTATTTATTTATACGCGGTGCTGAGGATCGAACCCAGGGCCTCACGCATGCGAGGCAAGCGCTCTACTGCTGAGCTACAATCCCAGCCCCACATCACATGATTTAAACATGAATTAAAGATCATTTTATCCTGCTGAGTGATACATAAAGAGATGCTGTGAATGTATAGTACCTGTTGAATTTTGTCTCCATAAATAAGATAAATCAAACCTATATCAAGAACCACTAAGCTCATGACTCTGAAAAGGCCTGTGGAAAAAACCAACCAATGAGATAGATGCTCTCTTTTCTAATGTAATAAGGTTTGGGGAGATGAACCAGAGGTTTGCTGAGCCTGCTTTAATGGCCAGAAATAGGGAAGATCTCATAAAATGTTGAGAAAAGCAAAGAACTGCCTGCAAAAAAGTGCATTTTTTGTTCTAATTTATTTTGTCCAGCTCTTGATTATTAGAGAATAAACTTGTCACCTGGCCTAAGAATGGAAAGTGGAAAGAATGCCTTATTTTCTTTTTTTTTTAAAGATTTTTTTTTAGTTGTAGATGAACACAATGTCTTTATTTTATTGCTTTGTATGTGGTGCTGAGGATCGAACCCAGGGCCTCACGCATGCGAGACAAGCGCTCTACCGCTGAGCCACAATCCCAGCCCCCAGGATGCCTTATTTTCAACATAATAGCAGTTGCCATTTACTGAGCAATTACTATGTATTGGGCATCATATTAGCACTTGCATGAATCTACCCATGTCTCATTTGATCCTTACAACCTTAAAAGGTACATACCTGTTATTACCCCCATTTTACACGTGACCCAGGAAATACCACTGACCTTACCTGTGGTTAACACAAACCTATCACCAATTTAGAAATATCCTAAAACTCTAAGCTCTGAACAACCCACTACATGCTTTTAAGTAGCAGTAAAGGGAGGCTTCCAACCATGTTCCATCTCCATTCTCAGAAATTGCCACTTCCCCTATGACTCTGCTGCTTAAAGATTGCTGACTTTGCTGTCTGTGCTGCCCTCTCCTGGACCACTGAGCTTTTTATCTGTCACCCACTGCTATGCTGTGGTCAACCCACAGGGATGATCTGGAGCTCTCCTCTGTCTCCAGTGTGTCTGAAGAGCTCACAAAAATCCTCAAACTTTCTTGGGGTTCAGAATCTGTTCCCCCAGAAACAAAATTCCTCTCAAGGGCAGTGTGAATAAACTCTTCGGAATAACCTAATAAGTTACCTCTGCCCAGTTTCAAATTCTGTTACACATAAGGGATGAACACTGAGGCTCAGAGAAATTCAATAATTTGGTCAAAATTACCAAGGAGTCAATACCAGAGCTAGGATTCAATTTCCTTCTGACTCCAGAATGGCTTCTTTTCACTCTGTGGGACTACCTTCCAAACTATTCATTAAACTGAAGGCACCAGGACATAGCTAGTAAATAGTGACTAAATAAATAAACATATGTAGAGTACCTACTCTGTGTCTAATCAATGGAGTGAAGAAAAGGGAAAAGATACCACAGAAGCACTGTCTTTTTGGGAAATCCATGACTAAATGAAAGCAGAGAAGCAACAGAGAATATAGGGGATTTTGCAGATGACAGACTATGAGTTCTATGTATAACTCATTCAATCACTCAAGCATTCAGCAAAATTCATGCTTTTTTAAAAAATTTTTTTAGTTGTAGATGGACACATTATCTTTATTTTTTATTTATTTTTATGTGGTGCTGAGGATCGAACCCAGTGCCTCACGCATGCGAGGCAGGCGCTCTACCACTGAGCCACAATCCCAGCCCAAAATTCATGTTTTATATGGCCTGGCACTGTGATAGGCACTAATATCGGATGGAGAACAAACAGACACAAACACTGTATGCAAGTTTATAGGCTAGCAGGGGATTAAATAAATAAATGAATATTTAAATGCATAATTACAGATTTTGGAAAGTGCTATGAAGATAAAAAAAGAACAGAATTTTAGAAGATGAAAAAACAAGGACTAAGTTTAAGAGATCTCTGAAGATTGAGAATGAGTTAGATAGTAAACAATGTTTCAGACAGAGGGAAGAGCAGGTACAAAGGCTCTGAAGAAAGAAAAATTTAAAGTTTAAGGGGCTGAAGAAAGATTAATGTAACTGGAGGTCACTCTGCTAGGTCTGGACATCATTCCTTAATTCCATTCAGTGCAAATAAGAGGGAAGCCGGGCACCGTGGCACATGCCTGTAATCCTAGCACTTTGGGAGGCTGAGACAGGAGGATCATGAGTTCAAAGCCAGCCTCAGCAAAGGCGCTAAGCAACTCAACGAGACCCTGTCTCTACAAAAAACACAAAAAATAGGGCTTGGGATGTGACTCACTGGTCGAGTGCCCCTAAGTTCAATCCCTGGTACCAAAAAAAAAAAAAAAGGGAGTTCGAAGAAGAAATGACAAATTGAACAGACACAAAGGCAAGAAAACTGTATATTGGGGGCCAAAGTAGCAAAAGGTTTGAGAAACTAGCAAGGAACTCTGTAATCTTAGGAATAGCAAGCAGGTAATAAAGCTAGATGGTTAGAATTAAAGGTAGGCTGAAGATTTTGGTTCTATTTCAAGGAAAAAGGAGCTGAACAATTTTAAACAGTAGAGTTAAGTTTAGGAAGATAAATCTCATGGAATATAGGGGATGAACTAAGAAAACGTTTCAATAGCTCAAGCAACAAAAAGTAGGATTTGTCTAAGGGTGGTGGTACAATGAAGGAATTGGCCCTCCCTTAAAACCCCTGGAGAGCAAAGAAACATTCTCAGAGGAATCTCTGGCATGAAGGGAAAAGCGGAAACAGCTGAAAGAGTCTGTGAGATTTTGGAGTCACCCTCTCCTTTGGGGGTTCTCTGACTTTGGGCCCCTTTCCTTTCATCAAAACACAGCAACAAAACCTCTCAGAAAGGAACCATAAGCTGCAGGGAGAAGTAAAGGAATGTTCCTGGGGTCGCAGTGAAGTGATAATAGCAAGTATGAGGGAAGCAACCTGGGAGGTCATGGTGACAGTCATGGAGGATAATATTTCTAAGTGAGGTTCTGAAGCATATATTCTCTTCCCCTCACCTAGAAGCTACTCTCACCCTTCAAGTTTTTCTCCTACTTTTAGAGGAATGTGTTCTCATTCTCTAGGCATGAATAAGCAGAAATGGGTACAAGAAAAGAGAAAGAAATCAGGTGTGGTGGTGCATACCTGTAATCCAGCTGCTCAGGAAGCTGAGGCAGGAGGATTGGAAGTTTAAGGCCAGCTTCAGCAATTTAGCAAAACTCTCAGCAACTTCATAAGACTTTGCCTCAAAATTAAAAAAAAAAATAAAAAGGGCTAAGGATATAGCTCAGTGGTAATGTACCCCTGGGTTCAATCCCCATGGTCTCAAAACAAACAAAAAGATGGAAGAAGATTTTCTAAGGACAAATTGAATTGGTAGGACTTGAAATATAAGTTTACTAGATTTTGAGTAAGAGAAAGAAAATAGAAAATAACCATGGAAGAATCCTAAGTGTGGGACCACTGATAATTTAAGAACTTGCTTCTTTTACACTTATTCTACCCTCTCTAAGTAATCTTCTGGTGCCTATTTTGTTTCTCAAGCTGACTTTTCTGTAAGGATGCCATTGTATTTCTTAGGGTAAATTAGAAAATTGAGCTCTCATGACTTAATAACTACCTGTGTGAAACGATGAAGTTCTTGAACTTGCAAATCAGAAGTTCTATCCCAATCAACTTTTTTAAAAAAATATATTTTTAGTTGTTGCTGTACCTTTAATTAATTAATTTATTTATATGTGGTGCTGAGAATCGAACCCAGTGCCTCATGCCAGGCAAGTGTTCTACCACTGAGCCACAACCCTAGCTCCCCAATCAGCTCTTTTAATGATCCACAATATGGATCTGTTCCTTGATCATTTTGATACAGGACAAAGTCATGAAATTAGATGGCTTCCATGGTCAATATGTAGGGAGTGTTTACAACAAGGGGGACTCAAGTTATCCTCTGAAACTGAACCTTGTAGAAGTAACAGTAATAACATTTACTGATTACTTACCCCTTGTATGGCACTGGCACTTTGGATACATCTCATTAGAAATCCACCTTATTATGTCCATCTTAAAATGGACACCTGGGCCCCAAGATTGCTGCCTATGAACTCAATGCTTCCTTTCTCTGATTGCATTTGTCATGGTGGCAGCAGGTGTGGCCTTGACATGGAGAAGGACACCAGCAAGTTTGTAGACCTCTATTTGCCAGCAGAAACTCCACCAGCAGTGACATCACAGATGCCAAGGAAGTTGAATGGAGGTTGACAAGATCATGGTGTCGTAGTTTGGATCTAAAGTATTTCCCAAAGGCTCATGTGGTAAAAGTTTAGTCCCCAACTTGGCACTACTGGGAGGTGGTGGAAACATAAAGAGATGGGGCTTAGGGGAGGTCTTCAGGGCACTGGGGTTATGCCCTTAAATGGGATTGTGGAACTGGGCCATCCCACTCTCTCTCTTCTTTTGCTTCCTGACCATGAGGTGAGCGGTTGTTCTACCACAAGCTCCACACCATGATGTGCTGCCTTGCACAGACCTCAAAACAACAGGATCAACCAATTATGGACTGAAAGCTCCAAAACTGTGAGCTCAAATTAACTTTTTCTCTTCATAAGTTCATTACTCAGGTATTTGTTACAGTGACATAAAGCTGACTAGAAGCTTAGTAGCAGTTTAAAATACTATTAGTGGGAACATTTGCAAAATGGGCGAGTCAGAAACTCCATTTTTCAATTGGTCAAGGCTAATGGCATTGTCTCAAAGAACTTCTGAATGGAGAGAATAACTGATTTTTGATATTTCCATAAATAAATAGTGAGAACCACACCACAACCCCCTCCCACAAAAAGAAAGGAAGGAAGAAAGAAGAAGGAAGGAAGAAAGAAAAGAAGGAAGGGAGGTAGGGAGGGAGGAAAACCTGAGGCTTAAAGAGATTAAATGATTTGAAGGAACACAATAAGCAGCTGGAGCTGGGATCTAAATCCTACAAACTTGACCCCAGAATCCTCTGGATTTTATCTATATTGAAAATAAAATACCATTACCATAGTAGGTTCCAAAATTTTTTGAAAATTTGAATAGATAGATTTTCAAAATTTACCTAACCTTCTGGGCAAGGTGGCACACAGCTATAATCCCATATACTTGGAAGGATGAGGAAGGAGGATCTCAAGTTTGAGGCCTGCCTGGACACTTTAGTGATCCTGTCTCAAAAGAAAAAATAAAGGGCTGGCGATGTAGTTGTAGAGCACCCCTGGGTTCAATTCCCCATACTGGAAAAATTAATTACCCTAATTCATCACTTGTAAATGTCTTATTGATGGTGTATTGAGAAATAACTAGGGGAAACTGGGTACAGGGGCATATGTCTTTAATCCTACCAACTGAGGAGGCTGAGGCAGGAGGATCACAAGTTTGAGCCAAGCCTCTGCAACTTAGCAAGATCCTATCTTAAAAAATAAAAAAAGGCTGGGGCCGGGAATGTAGGTTGGTGGTGGAGCACCCCTGTATTCAATCCTCGGTACCACACACATGAAAAAGAGATAGCCAGGGGAAAAGAGATAGCCAAGGGAACTGGGAGTATCTGAACCCAGTACAACTAAAGTTACAATTCAGTTAGCTGTATTGTAACTCCTGGAGGGGGTGGAATGAAAGAATACAAAAATCAGGACTTATTTTATTCTTTAAAAAATTTTTTTTGTTATTGATGGACCTTCATTTTATTCATCTATTTGTATGCCATGCTGAGAATTCAACCCAGTGCCTCACACATGTGAGGCAAGTGCTCTACCACTGAGCCACAAGCCCAACCCCTTGTTTTATTCTTGATGTATTATCAATCCTTAAGACAGAGTCTGAACTGGATTGGGGAGGGTAGGAATGGGAAAGATGGTAGAATGAATGGGACATAACTTTCCTATGTTCATATATGAATACACAACCAGTGTTAACTCCTCATCATGAACAACCACAAAAATGGGAAGTTATACTCCATGTGTGTATGTCAAAATACATTATACTATCATGCATAACTCAAAAGGAGTAAGAGCCTGAAACATAACTGCTGATAAATATTTGTTGAAAAAATGAATAAATGCCAGTCAACAGTGCCCTGCAATCTTCCTGCACATATCTAGTATGTGTTCTTTCCTATCTCACTCTAAAACAACTCTTAACAAAGTTTTTCTCTCTCCTCTAATTCAGTTGATTTTTATCTCACACGTCATGGAGAAAAAAAAGAAATATTCAGGAAATGACTCCCAAATTTCTCACTATCAAATCTACTCACCCTGTACCTATACTCTAGATTCCCTCCAGTTGAAATAAAAATGCATCTCTAATTTCTATTCTAGACCAAACCTCTTCTTGTATTCTGGGTGCTATCTCCTCTTGCCTTCTCCAAGACTTTTTTTTTTTTTAAATATTTTTTCTAGTTGTAGATGGACACAATGTCTTTATTTTATTGCTTTGTATGTGGTGCTGAGGATCGAACCCAGGGCCTCACGCATGCGAGGCAAGCGCTCTACCGCTGAGCTACAATCCCAGCCTTCTCCAAGACTTTTCTCCTGCAGTTCCCCCTCCTCTTTTCTACATCATATTTCCCTCCAATTTCCATACATATCACCATGCCCTCAACCCATTTCTTATCACTTCATCCCTTTTGGGGTCCAGTCACCTTGACCTTACCATTCTAAAACAAGATAAGCCCCATGACTTTTGCACCTACTATTTCCTGTGCCTGAGAAGACCTTACTTTTTAATTTTTTTAACTTTTTTTTTCCTTTTCGATTTTGAAGTCTTTAATCCATGTGAGCTTTATTTCTGGATATGGTTTTAGGTAGAAACCTAATTTTTTATTTTTCCCTTTGGAAAAAAAATGACTCAGCGCTATTTATTGAAGTATATCTTCCCCTCCACTGATTTGTAATACAATCTCTGTCATAAGCCCAGTTCCTTTGGAGCTAGTTTTCGCTCCGGCCTAACAACCTTTGCTTATTTTTCTTCGATTGGGCACGCTTTTCTCTTGGTTTCTCTCAGGGGAACCTTCCTCTTTCTTCAGATCGCAGCTAAGTTGTTATCTCACTTATATCTAGATTATCTATAGGCATTTCTGGCTCCATGACTCCACGACTTCAAAGATCCTGGTAGAATTGAAGCGGGCTAGAGCCTCAGACCAGTGGTTGCTAGGTTATTGCTAAGGCGGGTGTAGCGGAGGCCGCTGAGAGGACCACCCCTCGGCGCCCTAGTGATGGAATCAGGCAGGCGCCAGCGTCGCCAGGGGGTGCGTCACCGCGCGCGGACGACAGGGGGCGGGGCCAGGGGTGAGTCACGTGGCTTGGTTGCCTACGCGCTGCTGGGCCGTGGGAAGATGGCGGACGGAAAGGGAGACTCCGCCGCCGCCGCCGCCGGGGCCGGGGCTGAGGCTCCGGCGGTAGCGGGAGCCGGAGAGGGAGCCGAAACAGAGTCCATGGCTCGGGGTCATCGCCCTGCATCTCCGGCGCCGGGAGCCCCAGGCCTGCGACCGTGTTTGTGGCAGCTGGAGACAGAGCTGAGGGAACAGGAGGTGTCGGAGGTCTCATCTTTGAACTATTGCCGGAGCTTCTGCCAGGTGAGGGGCTGACTGGCTGGCTGAAGGCGGCGGGGCGGGGAGGCCAGGGAAAGAGGCCCGGTATCCGTTGCAGCAGCCGAAGCTGAACTCAAAGACACCACCCCCGTGTCTCGCCGCGCCCCCGGGCCGCAAAGGCCCAGCTCCACCGCTGGCCCCCCTCCGCCCCAGTCTGAGTTTGGCCACTATCGGGGCGGGTTTTGCTGGGTTATACTGAGAGCCGCGAGAGCGCCGACGGCTCCCTGGAAGGGCCGTGCCCTGTCGCGTTTGCTTGTGTCCTGGCCGGGTGGTTGGAGCGCCACTGCCCCCTGAGGGATTGGTTGCTCGTTCCTGCTGGGAGATGCTTTTTGAGTAGTATAGGTCTCCGAACTGGAAAACCCAGGTTTTCCTGAATAATCCGGAGAGGTGAATTGGGGCCAGAGACTTATCTTTGGAGTCAATGTCTTCTGGCTCCTAAAACGCTTGATAGTTGCCTTTGAAAAGCTTTCTGATTTAGGGATTGTGGAGCCGTTTGGTTGTTTAGTTTTTGCCCATTTTGGAGAGCGGAGAGACATGTTAATGCCTTCTTTAACCTCTTTTGTGTTCATTTGTGGATTGTAGTACCAGGACTGAGGCTGGCGATTAGAAGAGGTTCAGGGAAGAGATGTACAGTGTGGCCTCTTTTGGCTGTCTTAGGATCGATCATTTCTGTGCCATAGTGGGTCCCAAATTTGATTGCATGTTTATGATGTGTTGGTTTCCATGATCACTCCAAGGTTTTTCTCGGTGTTTGCAAGTCTCTTACATATATACATATTTGCTATTATTATTTCTACTTCTCATGTTTGCTCTATCAGGTTTCAGAGTCACTCCTTTGCTCCCCTCCTGACCCTCCCTTAGAGAATATAAAATAATTGAAGTATATTGGTACTTGGATTCTTAATGAGCATTTGAGTGTGCTGAATAAATTGTGGCGTTCCGAAGTTATAATTTGGGTAGAGAGTGTTTTCTCTGTTGATTCAGAGCAGTATCAAAAGTTGACTTGCTTGAGTGACTTTCTTCCCCCCCTCTTGCTGTCTCAGAAGCACCTCATCTCTGAATTAATTTTATCCTTGCTAATCTTTTTCATCCGTTGTATCACTCCAATTTTTGTGTGTTCCACATGTAGCATTTCCCTCCCCTATTTTATGTTAAGGTGTAATTGTCACCTGCTTCCTTGCTAGTGATAATAATTTAGAACACTCCTTTATTTACAAGTTTTTACCAAGTCCCTTGAAACGTGCCAGACACTACCAAGTGTTGAGGAAGCATGAATAATGCACAGTACCTGCCCTTGATGAACTTATAGTTGATGGGAGGTTTTAGAAATGACAGTATTTCCAGTGCAGTTTTGGTAATGATAAGTTGTTGTAGAGACAGTAGTGAGGAGAGAGCCCTCTTGGGGCATCCTTGTGGAAAAGACAGTTAACTAGTAAAAATAAAGTTTAAAACACCGATTATAGAGTGTAATATGTGTTTAGAACTTGTAGAGGCCCTGTGTCTGAAAGGATGTAAGTGGGTCATGTGAAGGTCTAGGGGGAACATCATTCCGGTGCCAAAGGTAGACGTGAGAAGAGACACAGAAAATGATCGTGAGAAGGGAAAAGGAAAATGATCGTGAGTTTTGAATAAGGCTTCTAAGCTTAAGTTGTCTTTTGCAAAGATAAAAAGAATGAATATGGCCAGTCAGAATAAAGCTTATCAAAAGATACATACATATGTATTCCGTTTTATGTCTACTGCTTGCATCTCCAATTTTATTTTAATGAGTGTTTTAATGTCACAAGTTTTGATATGAGATGTGAGGACCCAGAAGAATTTTAACAAGATAGTGCTTTTATGGTTTGTCTTTTCTATGAAATTTTTTCCTGAACATTTTCCACAAACACTTTTTGGACTAAGAAAGGAAGAACAGGGTTCCTGTAACATTAGTTGTCATAGAAGGCACATTGGATTGGGAGTTAGTTGGGTCCTAATTGTGACTCTACCACTTCTTAACTAATAACCTTGGGCAAACTATGACTGTGAAACTATATCTTGTTGTCTGACCTTTATGTCCTCATGATGCTTTATGCAAACAGTAGAAAAGAAAGTTTATGTATAACTCTTCACAGAATTTGTCCTAATATTTTGTTACATTTTTTCCAGTAGCCCAGATAAAATCAAGTGTGTCCTTCATCACCAGATACAGAAAAAAAAATTTTAAATTAATGAGGAAGCAGGAAAAATTGCCCATTAAGTTGGTTGAATAGCTCTTGGTTTCTCATTCTCATTCACTTAAAAACACTGTGACTAAGTGCTGAAGATGGGAAGCTAGGAGCTTATGATATGTAGAGATAGGTAGTGAGTATTACATTACCATAAAGGCCTGACCTGTGCTCATGGGATGTTACTACCACAAATGTTTTTTCATCAGGTATTTAGTTAGAAATACTGTCCTGAAGACTTATTATAACAAGTAGATCCTTTCTGTAACATGCTGGGACCATATTCTATCTCTTGAATCACTTAAAAGAAGTGACAGTCTTTGGAATTGCACTAACTGAAGAAATAAACTAAGTGGATAGAGAATCTTGTCTCATTCTGGATGTATTTTAAATTTTCTTGAGTTTGTGAAGATGGTAAATAAAACTCTAGAAGTAGTAGTTAACTAAGAAAATGATACTTAGATCAACTTGTATTCAACGAAAATTTGTATTCAATGACTGTGGGATGTTTTTTCCCCCTATTTCCCTCAGTTCCTTTTCTGAAAACATTGTCAGACAGTATAGATAAAATTAACATCACAAAACAATCTTTCTTTGTTTTACTGAAAAAGTGATGTTTAATTAAAATTTTGCTATATTTTGGGAGTCAAGATTCCAGAAGTTTTACAACTGGTGGCTCTATGTGTAACACATATTTTTGAAGGCTCTTTAAGTAAACTTCATTAATAAACTTGAATCTATTTGGTGAATGGTTATACTTTGAGAATACCAAAGGAATTTTATGAGTAAACCATGTTTATATGAGATACTTTTAGGTTCTAGACTAATAGTGACTTTGTGTGTTTTTAGTGGTTAAAATAAGTAAGTGCTGCCTTGTGTAGTGACACATGGTTGTAATCTCAGTAACCAGGGAGGCTGAGGCAGGAGGATCGCAAGTTTGAGTCTAGTCTTAGCAATTTAGCAAGGCCTGAAGCAACTTAGAAAAAAATAAATTTTTTCTTTAAAGAAAAAATAAAAAATATTGGGGATGTAAGTCATTGGTAAAGTGCCCCTGGATTCAATCCCCAGTACCCCTCCCCCCAAAAAAAAGTCAGTGCTATGTATATGTTTGTCTTCCCTAGATTGATGACTGAGTATAGGGCTTTGAGTCAAATAGACTATGTAGTAGTCCTCCCTTATGCACAGGGTATATATAGATCCTAAGACCCCTAGTGGATGCCTGAAACTGCTGATATGAACTCTGTATACTATTTTTTCCCTTTACTTACCTGTGATGAAGTTTAATTTATAAATTAGGCATAGTAAGAGATTAACAGTGACTAATCCTAAAATGGAACAGTTACTAACGATACACTGTAATAAATTATGAATGTATTTTCTCTTTCATAATGTCTTATTGTGCTCTACTCTTCCTGTGATGATGTGAGGTGAAACATTGCCCAAGAGATGAGATGAAGGTAGAGTGAAGGATGTAAGCATTGTGACTTAACTATAGGTTACTACGCAAGGTTACTTAAACACAAGCACTGTGATAACTGAACTGTGGCTAGTAAGTGACTAACGTGCAGTTTGGATAAGCTGGACAATGGGATTATTTATGTCCTGGGAGGGATGGAGCTAGATGGTGCAAGATTTCATAGATTACATAGAATGGTGTGCAATCTAAAACTTACTGCATTATTTCTGGAACATTTCATTTATTATTTTTGGATTGCAGTTGACCACTGGTAACTGAAACCACTGATAAATGGGGGCTGCTTTACAGGCCCCAACTTGTAAACTACGTCTGTGACCTTGGGCATATTATTTTTTTAACCTTAATTT
This sequence comes from Xerus rutilus, assembly GCA_028644305.1. Lineage (NCBI taxonomy): Eukaryota > Metazoa > Chordata > Mammalia > Rodentia > Sciuridae > Xerus > Xerus rutilus. The sequence goes on from CM053400.1 coordinate 27,539,926, forward strand.
GCACATTTGCAAATGGAATGATAATAGTACTTACTGTTCTGTGTAAATGAGGACTAAATAAGACAATCTCTATTTAAAAAAAGCAATGCCTTTGAAATTGAGTAATCCAGATTTCTTAGCTTTGGAATAAAAAGTTTTCATGATTTTGGCCCTAGATTGCTGTTCACTTCTCATCTGGTACATCATATCACTCTGATCCTACTCTTATTGACACTTAGGGGTCAATATTTGGGATTCTTTATTTGGAGTCCGTGGATCAAAAGTATGATCTAAGTTACTCCTATGATTAAAATTTGCCTGTGAGTTTTCAAGTGCATTATTTTGGGAATGATTATTTTAAATTTTTATTTGTTTCTTCAAGATCTATGACACATATTGTTTTTTTTTAAAAAGGAAATATATTTTTTTAAAATTTTTTTTAGTTATTGATGGATCTTTATTTTATTCATTTATTATTTATTATTTATATGTGGTGCTGAGGCTCGAACCCAGTGCCTCACCCATGCTAGGCAAGCGTTCTACCCCTGAGCTACAGCCCCAGCCCCCCAAAAAGGAAATATTTATCAACTGACCTCCAAAAGGATAAAATGAGTACTTTGACAGGATTTCTGAAGACTTTCCCTTTCATTGTACCATTGGGCTATTCTATTATTCTCTCTCTCTCTCCTTTTGGGCGTGACAAAATTTCCTTCTTTAGTGCTCAGCGCAAGTGTTCTCTCTGTGAAGCTTTCTCTGATTTCATCAGACAAGTTTCCTCTTGTTTGTTTTTTGACACTTTGTGCATAATTTTTAACATATTTTCTTGTTTTAATTTAAGGTTCCTCCTTTTACATAAACCTCTGTACTCTCTTGCCTTCTAAATGACCTTATCTATGGTCCATCTTTGTGTTGTAAATATAATATTGAGTCACTTTATTCCTAAAAAACTTAAGTAGTTTCTTTTCCCAAAGGCATGGTAAAGCTTGGACTCATTAGCCAGGCATGCTAAGCTTTTTTAGATTCTGGACTCCCCAGCTCCCACCTTTCCAGTCTTGTTTGCTTTTCAGTCCACCTTCACCAGTGTGCTTTTTTGCTTGGTAAGTCCTAAGGTTTCCCCTACCTGCCTATTCATCCTTTAAGACATGGCTTAGAAATGGTTTTTCAGAACCTTTTTTGGGTTTCAGCACACAAAATTAGGTGATTCTTTCACCAGAATATTCTATTAGCCTAGTAGATAAAGCCTAGTACCTAAATATTTTTTTCCATGTTTGTTTCTTATATTGATGCGTAAGCCAACAAAAGCAAAGATCTTGTTCTCTTTTTATATACTTAGTACCTAGCAGTTAGTCCAGTGCCTAGCACACAGACTACTTTATTGAATGCATTATATTGTGAGAACTGCACAATACGCTTAAGAGATGAGTATTTTAACAAAACACCTGGCTAGTGGTATAACTCAGTGGTAGAGCACCTGCTCATTAGCATGCGCAGGAAGTTGGTTCCATACCCAGCACCAAAATAAAACCAACTCATTTATCAGAAGGAACCCATAATGTAAAGTTTAGTTAAATAAAAACAATTTACCATAATATTGCCATAAAAGAACAGAATAAGAGATTTTGGTTCTTTCTTGGAGACATTACTTATCAAATTAAACCTATATTCATATGATAATATATACATTTACATGTATGTAAAAAGAAATAAAGTTGATGGAGAGAGAAAATGGGAGGCATTTGAAGAGTTAGCTACCAAATAGACAATAGTTTGGAGATGTTGAGATGGAGAGGATCATTCTTCCCAACTCTTTGAGGTTGGTGGCCATGAAGACTCTTGAGCTTGGGGGGGCGGGCAGGGGCAACACATACATACACACTTTTTTCTTTTTGGTACTGGCTATTGAGCCCAGTAGTGTTTAACCACTGAGCTGCATCCCTAACCCTTTTTAGACAGAATCTGGCTGAATATTCTGCTAGCATCCTGTGTATAACCTTAGTGCCAAGCTTAGTCCTTGTTTCCATGCCCAAGCTGGCCTTGAATAGGTGATCTTTCTGCTTCAGCTTTCCGAGTTCTGGGCATTACAGACCTGTGCCAGCATGTCTGGCTCTGTCATATATTTTAAAGAATTTTTAGTGTATTACCTTTTATTTTTTGTCCTGCCTTCTCTTGGGAGATGTCCAAATAGAAACATGACAAGTAGTTATGATTGCAAGGCTAGCTTTGTAGTGCTTGTGACCAAAACATAGTATAAATGTGACTTGGGAAACAGTGAAAACTAGGTGCTATCATCTACTATGGTACTACCCTGTCTCTTGCTGTATACTGGGACCCCTACAGGTTTCTGTTTCTTCCTGTGGATCATGCTCTTTTGAACAACGGTAATAAAAAAAAAAATCTAAATAGAAAGCACCACTTAATGCAAAAAATGGCAGACATACTGATAAACTTTTGTTTTCATTCAGGTCTAGGTACCTCTTACTTCTAGAGGTCTTCCATGGCTATCTTATCTAAAACAGCACTTCCCAGTGACCTCCTTAACACTGCTTTGTCTTCAAATCACTACTATCTGATCTGCCTGCTTGTGTCTTCATCTGAAATCTAAGTGCCTTGAAGGTGTTGACTTTTGTTTACTGAATACTTAAAATAGTCCCCAGAATAGTCCCTGGCTCTTATTGAGTACTCAATAAATACTTGCTGCTCTTTATATCTTTCTTTCCCTAAATCCCCCACTAGAGTTTTTGAGAGTAACAACCAGGTCTTACCTGTCTTTAAGGAGAAAGGTGTTGACTTTTGTTTGCTGAGTACTTAAAATAGTCCCCAGAATAGTCCCTGGCTCTTATTGAGTATTCAGTAAGTACTTGCTACTCTTTATATCTTTCTTTCCCTAAATCCCCTACTAGAGTTTTTGAGAGTAACAACCAGGAGAAAGCAGTTTTGTTTTGTTTTGTTTTGTTTTTTGGTACTGGGGATTGAACTCAGGGGGGATATTCAACCACTGAGCCACATCCCCAGCCCTGTTTTGTGTTTTATGTAGAGACAGGGTCTCACTGAGTTGCTTAGCGCCTCGCCCTTGGCGAGGGTGGCTTTGAACTCGCAATTCTCCTGTCTCAGCCTCCCAAAGTGCTGGGATTACAGGTGTGCGCCACCGTGCCTGGCTGAGAGAGCAGTTTTTGTTGCTTCCTAGCAGGAACCAAACCTTTATTTGTATCTTTTTTTTTTTTTAAAATATTTTTTTAGCTGTAGATGGACACAATGTCTTTATTTTATTGCTTTGTATATGGTGCTGAGGATCGAACCCAGGGCCTCACGCATGCGAGACAAGTGCTCTACCGCTGAGCTACAATCCCAGCCCCTTTATTTGTATCTTGATTGCCTTAGAACTTTTTTTTTTTAAACTAAACTCCTTTTTAAAAATTTAGCTTTACTTTATTTATTTTTATGTGGTGATGAGGATTGAACCAAGTGCTTCACATGTGCTAGGTGAGCACTGTAGTACTGAGCCACAACCCTAGCCCTACCTTAGAACCTTTAAACTGGGTCTGGGGCATACCTGTAATCCCAGCATTTGAGGAAGTTGAGGCAGGAGGATTGGGAGTTTTAGTCCAGCCTGGACAACATAGTCAGAGCCTATTTCAAGTGTGTGTTTTGGGGGGAATAGAAGAGAACTTTATTTAAACAGAAATTTATACAAAAAATTTTATATAGGTAATTTTAACATAAAAGTTTGTATTATAAAACTTTCATGTTCACACAAAGCCAACCTGTAAACCTTATATAAAAAATAAGTGGAACAATACAACTTCTTGAGTATCTTTTGTGTGCCAGTCTCTCAGGTGGATGATGTTATTTTCATTTTGCAGATAAGAACTGAAGCCCAGAAAATTAAGTAACTTTCCTAAAGCTACAGATCCATAATCTGTGGCAAGGTCGTTAGATACTAAAGCCCATGCTTTTCCCCCTGTATCATCATTTCCTAAATTTTTTTTTTTTTTTACCTCAAGATGTATAAATTAGTAAATTTTATTTATGTGTTTTTTTACTGGGGATTAAACTCAGGGGCACTCGACCACTGAGCCACATACCTACCCCTATTTTGTATTTCATTTTGAGACAAGGTCTCACTGAGTTACTTAACGCCTCACTGTTGCTGAAGCTGGCTTTGAAGTCACAATCCTCATCTTAGCCCCCCGAGCTGCTGGGATTACAGGCATGCGCCACTTCATCCAGTGTAAACCTTATTAAATTGGGTTCATATAAATTAGGATAATGATGGGATAAATGTTTCTTTTTTTTTAAATTTTTATTTATTTTTTTAGTTGTAGGTGGACAGAATATCTTTATTTTATTTTTATGTGGTGCTGAGAATCGAACCCAGCGCCTCATGCGTGCTAGGCGAGCACGCTACCACTGCACCACAATCCCAGCCCCCGGATAAATGTTTCTTAATGTGTCTTTTTAAAAAAAATTTTTTAGTTGTAGATGTACACAATACCTTTATTTTTATGTGGTGCTGAGGATCGAACCCAGTGCCCTACACGTGCCAGGCAAGTGCTCTACCACTGAGCCACAACTTCAGCCCTTAATGTGTCTTTTATATGTTAAGATTAGTGGGAATCTTCTAATGAGACATGTTTTATGCCACATTTCCTACTTATCAGGTCCAAAACACTTTGCCATGGCTAATGTTTGTTTCAGCGCAAAAGTCACATGCCTTTTTTTTCCCCCACTAAAATGAGGCAAAATGTGATGGTGAAGAATTGGTTGCTTTGTCTTTCAGCATGCCCCTGAGATTTAAAAAAAAAAAAAAAAAGTGTGATGCCTTCCTCCCTTCATCCCTCCCTCCCCTTTTGGCACACCCCGAGTTTTTTTGTTTTTATTGTTTCTTTGTGTCATATTGGGTATTGAACCCAGGGCACTCAACCACTGAGCTATATCCTTGGCCCTTTTTATTTTTTGAGACAGAGTCTTGCTAAATTGCCCAGGCTGGCCTCATATTTGTGCTTCTCCTTCCTCAGCTTCCTAAGTTGCTGAAATTACAGGCATGTGCTGCTGTGCCTGGCCACACTACTGAATTTTGATTGTTTTTCCTGTCTAAAACATGACAGTGATCTTTCTTTCTCCTTCTCTTCCTTTGTCCTTTCCTCCATTCTTTCCTTCCTTCCTTTATTGGAAATCAAACCCAGGAGCTTGCACAACCTAGGCAAGGGCTGTACCACTGAGCTACACCGCTAACTATGAGCTTTTTTAAAAAAATAATGTTATTGTAATTTTTATACCTTTATTTTATTTGTTTATATTTATGCGGTGCTCAGGTTTGAACCCAGTGTCTCACGCGTGCTAGGCAAGCGCTCTACCATTGAGCTATAGCCCCATCCCCTGACTATGAGCTTTTTATGAAAAAAATTTCCCACCAAAGTTTTGCAAGTTTTAAATTATATTTATTCCACATAAAATGGGTTTCAGTGTATTTGGGAGAAGTTGAGAATGAAGTATATTTCAGACTTGTTCAAGGTTTATTCTTCAGATTTACTTGTATTTCTGTAACATAGCTAGCTTAGGAATTACTAATGTAATTTGTGTATTTCTCCCCACTTTTGTGCTAATTTCTCCAATGTCCTTTTTTTTTCTTAGTGCCTTCATTGTTATTTTGTTTGTTTGTTTTAGATATGGGAGCATATAGTGTTGACATTTAATTTCATAGTATTTATACTTTATACTCCCAAAAAAAATAACCCAAGTGTGTCACATTAGTCAGCACAATGTCTAATTAATGTGGCCCCTGATTATAGGAATTATTACTAGACAGGATAAAATGGATGACCTAGTTTGGGAATTGTTTTTAGGATACAACTTCATGTAAAACAGTCATTTTTATTTGTGATTTATTTACTTTTTTCTTTAGTTGTAGATGGACATAATACCTTTATTTTTATGTGGTGCTTAGGATTGAACCCAGTGCCTCACATGTGCTAAGCAAGCGCTCTACCACTGAGCTACAACTGAGCCCCTTGTGATTTAATTTTAATCTGCTTTTTCATATATATATATAAATATATATATATGTCTAAATACATGCAGAATCTTTTTTTTTTTTTTTTGGTACCGGGGATTGAACTCAGGGGCACTCGACCACTGAGCCACATCCCCAGCCCTATTTTGTGTTTTATGTAGAGACAGGGTCTCACTGAGTTGCTTAGCGCCTCGCCATTGCTGAGGCTGGCTTTGAACTCGGGATTCTCCTGTCTCAGCCTCCCTAAGTGCTGGGATTACAAGCGTGAGCCACCGCGCCCGGCTACATGCAGAATCTTAAATAACAAAACTAAATATATAACTTAGTTGTGGTTTTGTCTCAAAACTAATACATGCTCGTTCTGAAAACTTAAAATAATATTTATAAATGCATAAAGCATTGATTAACATGTCTGAGGCCCTGGGCTTGATCCTCAGCACTGAAAAAAATATGCATAAAAGAAATAAAAGTACTACATAAACTCAGCTGTTTACAGCTTGTTTTATTCATCAGATTTTTGGACAGATACATTAAGAATATGTGTTTATGTAAATATTAAATTTTTAAATTGCCTAAGCAATTCATGAATACATTCTCATTGTAAAAAACAAGAATAACACAGAGTGGGGAGCTGGGATTGTAGCTCAGCGGTAGAACGCTTGTCTCACATGCGTGAGGCCCTGGGTTCGATCCTCAGCACCACATACAAACCAATAAAATAAAGACATTGTGTCCATCTACAACTAAAAAATATTAAAAAAAAAAAAAAAGAATAACACAGAGTAAAAAGTGAAAGCTCCATCCACACCCTCCCTTACATTCCAGTACTGTTTTATCCTAGCCATTGTTAATAGTCCAGAAATTTATGTTTGAAGAATTTTGCCGTATGCTAGGTACTTACTCATGTGCTATTTTTAGAAAAATTATTTCACGTTTATATATTTAAACTTGCTGGGCTGGGGTTGTGGCGCAGTGGTAGAGCGCTTGCCTAGCATGCGTGAGGCACTGGGTTCGATTCTCAGCACCACATACAAATAAATAAAATAAATAAAGATCCATCAACAACCAAAAAAATTATTTAAAATAAAAAAAAATAAACTTGCTTATCTCACTAATACAGAAACCTTTTATTAAATATATCCAAATTTACTGTATTTAAGAAATAAAGACATAGTGCAGTATTCTATCAAAAACTGCATTGATTCCCCCCCTCCCCATACTGAGGATTGAACCCAGGGGTGCTTAACCACTGTGCCACATCCTCGGACCTTTTTTATATTTTATTTAGAGACAGGGTCTCACTGAGTTGCTAAGTGCCTCACAAAGTTGCTGAGGCTGGCTTTGAACTCTCAATCCTCCTCCCTCAGCCTCCCAAGCCTCTGGGATTACAGGCATGCACTACCACATCCAGCTGCATTGATTTTTAAATTCTACAGGTAGCAAAACTTCAATACTTAATTTTAAAAAATTCTTTTAAAAATATAATGTCAGGGGCCTGGGATTTTGGCTCAGTGGTAGAGCATTTGCCTTGCATGTTTGAGGCACTGGGTTCGATCCTCAGCACCACATATAAATAAATGAATAAAATAAAGAGCCATCAACAACTAAAAAAAATTAAAAAAAAAAAAAATAGTGTCAGGGCTGGGGCTGTACCTTAGTGGTAGAGCACTTGCCTAGCATGTGTGAGGCACTGGGTTAGATCCTCAGCACCATATAAAAATAAGTAAATAAAATAAAGTTATTGTGTGTGTCTACAACTAAAAAAAAATTAAGAAAATATAATGCCTTTATCAAAAGTGATTTGAAATATTTTATTTTAGATGTTGATGGACCTTTATTTTATTCATTTATTTATATGCAGTGCTGAGAATCAAACCCAGTGCTTCACACATGCTAGGCATGTGCTCTACCACTGAGCCACAACTCCAGCCCCCTTGAATTTTTTAAAACTATAAAGGCAAGGCTCAAGGCAAAGAATATAATTGGATAGGGTTTTAAGGAAAAGCAGAAGCTCCTTTTCTTCTGCTCTCCATCTCTCCAGTCACTTCTCAGAGGAAACCCTTGTCCCAGTCTCTTGTATATCCTTAAAAACTCAAGCATACTTTTGCTATTTATTTATTTATTTATTTAATTTTTGTGGTACTGGGGATTGAACTCAGGAGCACTTGACCACTGAGCCACATCTCCAGCCCTATTTTGTGTTTTAGGTAGAGACAGGGTCTCACTCAGTTGCTTAGCGCCTCGCTGTTGCTGAGGCTGGCTTTGAACTCAGGATCCTCCTGTCTCAGTGCTGGGATTACAGGAATGCACAACTGTGCCCGGCTTGCAATTTATTTTTTATTTTTAAATATTTTTTTAGTTATAGATAGACTGAATGCCTTTATTTTGTCCATTTTTATGTGGTGCTGAGGATCGAACCCAGTGCCTCACATGTACAAGGCAAGCGCTCTGCCACTGAGCCACAACCCCAGACCTGCAATTTATTTTTTAATTTAATATATTGAGAACATTTTTCTTTATCAGTGCATTTTGGCAGGCATCATAATAAATTATTCATGTTATTTTTTATTATCACAAATAGTGTTTCAGAGACTGTCTTTAAATATTCAACCTTGGTTATTTATATCTATAGTATAAATTCCTGGAATTAAAATTACTAGGTTAGACACAACAAACAAACAAACATTTTTGTTTGTTTCCAGGGGCGGGGTTGCTGAGGATTGAACTCGGGGGCACTCGACCACTGAGCCACATCCCCAGCCCTATTTTTATTTTATTTAGAGACAGGGTCTCACTGAGTTGCTTAGTGCCTCACTGGTTGCTGAGGCTGGCTTTGGACTTGCCATCCTCTGGCCTCAGCCTCCCAAGCTGCTGAGATTACAGGCGTATGACACCTCGCCTAGCAGAATGTTGTTTATTTTAAGTTGTAGATGGACACAATATCTTTGTTTTACTTCTTAATTTTTATGCAGTGCTGAGACTCAAACCCAGTGTTTCACACATGCTAGGCAAGTGCTCTACCACTGGGCCACAACCCCAGTTCAGAATGTTTGTTTTTAATCTTGATGGTTTACAAAAAAAATTGAATATATATTTCTACCAGTAGTATTTTGGATACCCTCTTTCCTTATATCCTTGCCAACCTGATGTTAAATTTTTTAATGTTTGGCAATCTGATAGGTAAAAAATTGTTAACATTAATTTGCATTGAAACACAGTTGAGTATTTTTCATGAGTATCACACTGAAATTTTTTGCAAGATTTTTTTACATAACTAACTTAAAATGTTATTAGTTAAAAGTCATTAAAACTAGATTTTTTCTAATCATTGAGTATGACGATATAATTTTGAAATTCTATACTTCTTTGAGGGTCTCAAGAAGCAAAACAAAACCTAAAGAAGGTCATAGCCAAACCTGAGGACATTGGAATATGTGATACAATTAGTGATTGGTTTTGAGAGATTTGTCAATGTAATCGTTTATTCTTCAGGCATTGATCTTTTATACAATAGACTCTAGGAAGACAAAGTCATAGCTGAATAACTGGAAAAACCTAATGTTTTCCATTGACTAACTTTTGTTCATATTATGAGCTTAAAGTTTTCTAGTAGAGTGCCACTGTGATCTATGACCTTGGGCCAAACCAGTTTATTGTTTGGGGAGCTTCAGGCTGTTTACATAAGATGACCTTTAAGTTGATTCTGCTCCAAAATTCTTTAATTATATTGAAAACTGTTTGCTAAAGATTAATTTAAAAAAATTTTTTTAGTTGTCCACGGACCTTTATTATATTTATTTACGTGTGGTGCTGAGAATCAAACCCAGTGGCTGATACACGCTAGGCAAGCGCTTTACCACTGAGTTCCAACCTCAGTCCTAAAGATTAATTTTTAAGCCTTCTCCAAACATTTGTTTATTGTTTTGTTTTTGTAATAGATGGAATATCTGTTTTATTTATGCCATACTGATACATTGTATAAATCACAAAACTATACCAGAAATACATAAGAGAGATGAGTTGTTTTTTTTTTAACTTATTTAGATGTAAGTGCTAATATTATGTTCTTGCCCCATGGGTTATCATTTACCTCTCTAGAGTAAATGCCATCCCACAGGAAGTCATTCTACTAATTTGAACTAAAACTATTTGTTTACGTTAATTATTGTGTCTCTTTATTTGGCTTTTTCTTTTGGAGTGAAATCTTGAGTCTTTAAAGGAGTTGGTAAATAAAAATGTTAGGTGTAGAGCAAATTATCCCATAAAGTTCGTGCAGTAAATGCAGATAAAACATCATGTTTGGCTCAATTTCATGTTTTACTCTTGTATAAAATGGAAAACATATATGTATACATTTGAAGTTAGGAAATTTCACCTTTTTTTGGTGGTACTAGAGATTGAACCCAAGAGTGCTCTATTACTGAGCTGATTTCCCATTCCTTTTTTTTTTGAGATCCCTTTTTATTTTTTATTTTATTTTGAAATAGGGTCTCAGTAAATTGCAGAGACCTTGAATTTATAATCCTGCCTCAACCTCTGGAGTAACTGGGATTACAAATATATGCCACCATACCCATCAGGATATTTCACTTTAAATCCTCATTCTAATATTCTAATCAAAGATAGGTGTCTGCAAAACTTTTTTTTTTTTGGGGGGGGGTACCTAGGACTGAACTCAGGGGCACGGGGCACTGAACCCTTGAGCCACATCCCCAGCCCTTTTTATATTTTATTTATAGATAGAGTCTCATTGAGTTGCTTAGCACCTCGCTGTTGCTGAGGCTGGCTTTGAATTTGCCATCCTCCTGCCTCAGCTTCCTGAGCTGCTGGGATTACAGGGTGCATCACCACGTCCAGCCTGCAAAACTCTTAAACATTGAGAATAAATTAACAAATCATTTCATAAAAGTACAAAACATCAACAGCAAATAATTAGTACTTGCTATGTGGTAGTCATTGTGCTGGCTTCTGGTTTACAGTGCTGAATAAAACATATGGTTTCTGCCCTCTGTGAGTTTATTCTCTGGCAGAGAAGTTAAACATTAATGCATTGCTTATAGTGCAGAAGAGCAATGCTCAGTGTTTGGTGATCATGTGTGTTTATGTACCTTCTAACCAGTTTGTCCTTAGGGAATAGGAACATAGGTAAAATAACTCTTAGTGGGGCTGGGCATGTAGCTCAGTGGTAGAGTGCTTGCTTTGCCTACTGTGAATTGCATGGGTTCTATTCTCAGCAATATGAGCTAAAACAAAACAAAATGCCTTCCAGGGGATGTAGCCTGGTGGTAACATGCTTGCCTAGCATGTATAAAGGCCCTGGGTTCAGTCACCAGTGTGGGTGGGGCAGGGAACCAACCAAACCAAATCCTTCCCCCCCCCCAAAAAAAAATCTCTCAGTGCCTGTCTCTTGCATAATAATTTAAAAATCTAATATAAATGATTTCTGAATAAGCCACATTATTGCTCTTTTCTAGTTAATATAGCTTAGAAGGAGATGATTACCTTTGCCATGTTTCTGTAATCAGCTTCGTTGAGGTTGGTTGCCAAACTAAAGTTGAAGCTAGTGTATGCTTCAGCAGAGAAGGGAAAACAGGAATGCAAGACTCCATCTTGGACTGGATGAGGGCTTTTTATAAGGTATTCTAGGTTTGGAAATGTCAAAACTAAAAATGCTTTTTAACTTTCCAGAGCCATAAAACATTTGAGCCCTAACAAAAAGAAAGCTTTTGTTATTGTGTATAAGGCCTTAGGGCAGCAACCAAATTTGTTTATAGGGTTTTTTTGAGGGAGTGGAGATGGAATGGAATGGAATAGGGTTGTGGACTTTCACTTCTTTATACAAAAAAGTGGTAGTGTGCATTTTATTTATTTGTGTATTTTTCAGTATTCAAATAAAATTTAAATGGGTAAATGGTAGTACTCTGTGTATTGCTATGAAATAATATACAGGATGTGTTGTAAAAATGAAAATAAAGCTATTCTTTCAGTATATAAAGAAATAATGTATAGAACATGTTTTGAAAGACATACTAAAGTATTATTTGTTACATTTCAGTGAGTAATTAGTGAGACATTCACCTTGTTTCTTGTGTGTGTGTGTGTGTGTGTGTGTGTTTTTCTTTCTTTCTTTCTTTTTTTCTAGTAATGGGGATTGAACCCATGGGTGCTTTACTACTGAGCTACATCCTCAGCCATATTTTATTTATTTATTTATTTATTTATTTATTTAAATTTTTTTTAGTTGTTGATGGACACAATGTCTTTATTTTATTGCTTTGTATGTGGTGTGAGGATCGAACCCAGGGCCTCACGCATGCGAGGCAAGCGCTCTACCGCTGAGCTACAATCCCAGCCCCATATTTATTTTATTTTAAGACAGAGTCTCACTTAGTTGCCAAGGCTGACCTCGAACTTGCGATCCTCCTGCCTCAGCCTCCCAGGTTTCTGGGATTACATTCATGAGCCACCTTGCCTGACTTCTTGTGTTTTTGTTTGTTTGTTTGTTTGTTTGAGGAAATGTCTAGCTGTGATGCTTAGACTGGCCCCAAACTCCTGGGCTCAAGCGATCTTATCTCAGCCTCCTAAGTAACTGAGACTACAAACATGTGCCAGTGCACCTGTTGGTTTGTGGTGGTATTATTATTATTATTTTATTTGTTCCTTTTATTTATACATGACAGAATGTATTTTGACATATTATACATACATGGAGTATAACTTGCCATTGTTGTGATTGTATATGCTGTACGATTACACTGGTCATATATTCATATTTGAACATAGGAAAGTTGTGACTGATTCATTCTGCTGTCTTTGTTCCCATCCTCCCTCCCTTCTCTTCATTTCCCTTTGTCTAATCCAATGAACTTCTATTCTGCCTGCGCCCCATTGTGTGTTAGCATCCACATATCAAAGAGGACATTCCACCTTTGGTTTTTTGGGACTTGACTTATTTCACTCAGTATGATAGTCTCCAGTTCCATCCATTTACTGGCTGAGTAATATCCCATTGTGTATATGTACAACATTTTCTTTATCCATTCATCTGTTGAAGAGCACTTAGGCTGGTTCCATAGTTTAGCTATTGTGAATTGAGCTGCTATAAACAATGACGAGGCTGCATCACTATAACATGCAGATTTTAATTCCTTTGGGTATATACTAAGAAGTGGGATAACTGGGTTAAATGGTAGTTCCATTCCAGGTCTTCTGAGGAATCTCCATACTGCCTTCCATGGCAACTGCACCAATTTGCAGTCCCACCAGCAATGTATGAGTGTATCTTTTCCCCCACATCCTCGCCAACATTTATTGTTACTTGTATTCTTGATAATTGCCATTCTGACTGGAATGAGAGTTATTATTTTTAGTACTGCTGCTATGACTTCAGGGAATGAAACCAGGGCCTCCCACATGCTAGGCAGTTATTCCACCACTGAGCTACATCCCAGCCCTTTTAAAATTTTTATCATGAGACAGTGTCTCGTTAACTTACCCAGGCTGGCTTTGAATTTGGAACCCTTCTGCTTCATACTTGGGAGTAGCTGGGATTACACACATGCACTTGTGCTTTTTACTATCTATATATTACCCTTTTAAACTACTTTTCGTGTTATCTATTGTTTCAGTACTTGTCATTTGTTTCCTATTTTTTATCTTTTTCTTGTTTTACTTACATTTTACCTTATATTGGGTCTAGGGGGATACTCTTGGTAGCTTCCTGTGGCTGTTTCTTTCCTCTTGATGTCTTAGGGTGGCTGGGTATGGGGATCTAGGTTGAAAAATCAGTTATATTAAAAATTTAAACAGTTTTTTTACTTTTTAAAATATTAAATATCTCCAGTATATGAAACAGTAAAGAGCATATTCTAGTGAACACAATTGAAGAATACCTATGTATCCTCTCACTGATAGCTTCTACCTCCTATCACCATTCTGGTTTGGATATTTAATCATTTCTCTGAATCTCTTTGCTTTGTATTTATACTTTTTTTTTTTTTTTTTTTTTTAGTACCAGGGTTTGAACTCAGGGGTGCTCGACCACTCACTGAGCCACATCCCCAGCCCTATTTTGTGTTTTATGTAGAGACAAGGGTCTCACTGAGTTGCTTAGTGCCTCACCATTGCTGAGGCTGGCTTTGAACTCGTGATTCTCCTGTCTTAGCCTCCCATAGTACTGGGATTACAGGCGTGAGCCACCACGCCGGGCTTGTATTTATACATTTTAAAACAATGTGTAGTAGTATTACATGTTTTTCTGCTTTACTTAATATATTTTTCTGAAAAAAATTTAACATGTTTCTAAGATTTATCTATATTTGTATGTGTAGCTTTGGTGCATTCATTTTTCACCGGTATGTGATATTTTATTGTGTAAGTATATCAGTTCATGTCATCATTCATTTATCAATGAATTGAGAGGCATTAAAATTAACTGCTGGGGTGTACATCTTTTCAATGTATCTTTAAACATACATGTGCAGGAATTCCCTAGGGTATATACTTAAGGTAGAATGGGTTCATGTATAGGCTTTATCATCAATTTTAATAAGTACTAACTACCAAGTTCTCCAAAGTATTTGACTAGTTTATGCCAGTTGTTGGTGTATAACACTTGAGTTGCCAACATTATTGCCAGTACTTGATGTCAGCTTAATTTTAGGCATTCTAGTGAGTGGGCTGTGATTATCTTATGATAGTTTTAATTTGTATTCTTGTATTTGTGAGGGATTGCTTATCTTTTTAACATTGCTATTCACCTTTACTCTTCTGTCAATTGCTTTATTTTCTGCTTATTTTTAAAAATTGGACTTTTTCTTAATATTTTTTATAAAATTGTTATGTTATAGATATTTCTTGGCTATATGCTTTGGAAATATCTTCTCAGTTTATCTTTTTGCTTGTTATATTGCCTTAATGCACAGAAGTTTTTATTTTTATTTTATTATAATAAGCATCATATGTTTGTTGTTTGAAATGCAAATCCTACTTGTTTGATTTTTTTTTTTTTTTGCTTTCTATGGCCCATTTGCTTTTTAAAAATAGCCGTATTGAGGTATAATTGACATATAATAAGTTGCTCATATTTAAAATGTACAGTTTGATAAGATTTGGCATATCTTTCACATGCATGAAATCATCATCATAATCAAAATAATGATTATATCTTTGTCCCTAGAAATTTCTTCTTACCCTTTTGTATTTGTTTTTTTAATGCCCCACTCACATATTCCTCTTCATTTCTGCACAACTACTGACCCACTGTAGATCATGTTGCATTTTTTAGACTTTTACGTAACTAATCAGTCTCTTTTACCTCTTTTACTAAGTATAATTATTTTTAAATTTATTCATTTTGTCTAAATCAATATTTAATTCCTTTTATTGAGGAGTGTTTATTATATGTTATATCATGATTTGTTTATTCATTCACCTGTTGGTAGACATTTGGGTTGTTTTCAGTTTGGGGCTGCTACAAGTCATTCTGCTAGGAGCATTCCAAGTATGTTTTTGTGTAAGCAAATGCTTTTTACTTTTTCTTGGGTAAATACTTAGGTGGCATGGCTGGGTCATATGACAGGTTTTCCAGGGTAGTTATATCATTTTACATTCTTATAAAAAATGTATGAAGATTCAAGTTTTCTGTTTCCTAGTTAACACTTGGTATGGCTAATTTTTAAATTATAGCTGCTTACAAATTAGTAGTTCTTTGTTGTGGTTCTAACATACATTTTCCTCATGAGTTATTATGTTGAGCATTTTTCATTTGCTTATTTGCTATCCTTTGGCCAAGTGTCTTGACATTTAAAAAAAATCGGTTTTCTTACTGTTAGGTTTTTCCCACCCCCCCTCTATTGGCAATTGAGCTCAGGGCCTCCCATGTGCTAGACAAGCACCCTACCTCTGTAGCTTGGCTACATCTCCAGTCCTTTATTTTATTTTATTTTTTAGTATTTATTTTTTAATTGTAGGTGGACAGAATATCTTTTTTTTTTAATATTTTTTAGTTGTAAATGGACACAATGTCTTTATTTCATTGCTTTGTATGTGGTGCTGAGGATCGAACCCAGGGCCTCACGCATGCGAGGCAAGCGCCCTACCACTGAGCTACAATCCCAGCCCCAGAATATCTTTATTTTATTTTATGTGGTGCTGAGAGGATCGAACCCAGTGCCTCACGCATGCGAGGTGAGCACACTACCACTGTGCCATAACCCCAGCCCCTTATGTTTTGTTTTAAGGTGCCACAGCTGGCCTGGAACTCCTGGGCTTAAATGATCCTCCTACCTTAGCCTCCTAAGTAGCTGGGACTATAGGTATGTGCCATGGAACATTTTTTTTTGTAGCCCCAGGGCCACTTAGCCACTGAGCCACATCCCCAGCCCTTTTTTATATTTTAATTAGAGACAAGGTCTTGCTGAGTTACTTAAGGCCTCCCTAAGTGCTGAGGCTGGTTTTGAACTTGTGGTCCTCCTGCCTCAGCCTCCCAAACCGCTGGGATTACAGGTGTGCACCACCACACCTGGCTGGAACTTTTTTTTTTAACATGAATATCTAAATTTTCCAATATCATTTGTTGAAAAACTATCCACTGACTTGGCTTTGCACCCTGTTGAAAATCAGTTAGCCATACGTATAGGGAGCTGTTTCTGGATTCTTTTGTTTCATTGCTCTGTTTGTCTGCTTTAATACCAATACCACACTCTTGTTTTTCAAACAGAAAATTTAATATGAAAGCTATATTGCACATAGCAACAAGAAGTAGAACGAAAGTAGAATGGAGGGAGGGAGGAATATGTAGTTATATTTTAATGGGTTGTTTCCATTTCATAAGATGACAAGAGTTCTGTGGATGAATGTTGGTGATGGTAGCACAGAAGTGTGAATGTAGTTAGAATCATAGAACTGTACACTTAAAAATGGCTCACGCAGTATCTTTTATGTTAAATGTATTTTACCACAATTTTTTAAAAAGCCGTATTAGGGCTTGATGACACATACCTGTAATCCCTGCTGCTTGGAGGCCGAGGCAGCAGGTTGGCAAGTTTTTGAGGCCAGCCTAGGCAACTTCATGAGACCCGCTCTCAAAAAAAATCTTTTTTTAAAGGATTGGGAATGTCACTTAGTGGAAGAGAGCACTTGCCCAGCATGAATGAAACCCTGGATTCCATATCCAGTACCACAAAACAAAACACCAAAACTGTTGCACAGTGTCTGGGTTTTCAGTATCAGTTCACCGAGAGAGTTTTCTTTTTTTAAAAATTATATGTATATATTTTTTTCTTAAATTAGAGCTTTATAGTTACGTATAATAGTTGGGTTCCTCCTGACAAACTCACACCTGCATGGAATTTTATTTTAATTCATGATCTAGATAGGTTATTTGATAAATGATGGGGCATTGATTAAAATCCAAACAGCCAAAAGGTGTGTTCTAGTCTGTTTTACACAATTGCCTTAGAATTGCAGTACTTTTACCAAGCATGATAAAGCTTAGATTTAAAAATCTCCAGACTTAAAAGTATTGTAGATAAGTTATTTTAAGTGTAGCAACTCACTGAAGCAAAAATGGGGAGTAATTTGTTTTTCCTCATTTGTCCTCCACCCCATAATCTTCCTTTTGCATGCTTGCGTTGGTTTCTTCTTCTTTTCTTTTTCTTTTTGGCCTTGGTTTCTTGAACATTTCTTGATCTAAAATCTTGAGATAGCACTTTTTTAAAAAAATGCTGAGGGGCTGGGGTTGTGGCGCAGTGGTGGCGTGCTTGCCTAGCACGCGTGAGGCACTGGGTTCGATCCTCGGCACCACATAAAAATAAAATAAAAATATTCTGTCCACCTACAACTAAAAAAATAAAATATTTAAAAAAAAAAAATGCTGATAACATATACATAACATACAATTTCCTGTCTTAACTTTTTGTTTTTGAAATGAGGTCTTGCTATGGCCCAGGTTGACCTCAAACTCCTGAGATCAAGAGGTCCTCCTGCCTTAGCTTCCTGAGTAGGGGGCCTACAGGTGTGCACCAAGAGCACCTGGCCTCAATCATTAAGTGCACAATTCAGTGGCATTAAGCACATTCACATTGTTGTAAACAAGTACCTCTCTCCTTCCATCTCCAGAACTTTTTCATGTTCCCAAAATGAAGCTCTGCTCCCATTGAACACCAACTCTTCATTCTTCCCTTTCCCTAGCCTCTGGCAGCCACTCTTCTTTCTACCCTCTGACTCTGAATTTGACTGTTAGAGTAGGTACCTTATGAAAGTGGAATTGCAAAGTCTCTTTGTGACTTGATTATCTCCTTAGCATATTGTTCTTAGGGTTCATTCATCTTGTAATATGTGTCGGAATTGATTCCCTTTTAAAGCTGAATGATATTCCATCATATGTATATACTACATTTTTTTCATTCATTCATGTTTATGGACACTTTGGTTGCTTCTGCCTGTTGACTGTTGATAATCTGCTGTGAATATAACTCTCCAAATACATCTTTGAGATCTTGCTTTCAGTTATTTTGGGTATGTAACTAAAGTGGAATTATTGGATTATGTGGTATTTCTGATTAATTTTGGAAGAACCGCTGTACTATTTCTGTAGCAGCTATACCACTTTACATTCCCACCAGCAGTGCACAGAAGTTCCAATTTCTCCACATTCAGCACTTTAAAAAAAAATAAAATTTTTAATAACCATTCAAATAGGTATCAAGTGGTGTTATGGTTTGAATATAAGGTGTCGCCCCCAAAGCTCCTGTGTAATTTCAGGAATATTCAGGGGTGAAATGATTAGAATATGAGAGCTGTAATCTGATTGGTCCATTCTCATTTGAATGGACTGACTGGGTAGTATGGTAGGCAGGTGGGCACAGCTGGAGGAGGCAGGTCACTGGGGACTGCCCTGAAAGGGTTCATCTCACCAGTGGTGCCTTCCCCTCTCTGCTTCCTGGCTGTCATGAAAGAAGCGTTCCTCCACCACACCCTTCTGCCACAATATTCTGCCTCATTTTGGGCCCAGGGCAATGGAGTCAGCCAGCCATGGACCTACCCTCTAAAACTGCAAGCTCAAATAAACTTCTTCCTCTAAGTTGTTCTTGTCAGGTGTTTTGGTCACAGCAACAAAAACCTGATTAACACAAGTGGTATTTTATTGTGGTTTTGATTTACATTTGCCTAATTTCTACTGTTAAGCATATTTTCATGTCTTTGTTGGCTATTTGTATATCTATTCAAGTCTTCTGCCTATTTAAAAATTGTTTTTAAATGGTTGAGTCTGAGAAATTTTTGAATGTATTCTAGATATTAACTCATTAATAATGTGATTTGCAAGTACTTTCTCCCATTCTGTGGGTTGCCTTTTTACTCTGTTGATAAGAGACCTTAAGTGCACAGTTTTAAATTTTAATGTAGACTAGTTTCTCAATTTTTACTTTATTGCTTATGCTTTTGGTATGCTGTTCAAGAAATCATTGCCAAATCTACTGTTATAAAGCTTTCCCCCTGTGTGTTCTCTTAAGTGTTTTATAGTTTTAGTTATTAGGTCTTTGATACATTTTGAATTGATTTTGTGTCTGGTCTAAGGTCAGGTCCAATCTTCATTGTTTTGCATATGGATATCTGGTTTTCCTGACACTAATAAATACTTGTGGTCTACTTGTTGAAAATTATTTTACCATATATAGAAAGGTTTGTTTCTGGGCTGTCTATTGGATTCCATTGGCTTTTGTGTCTTTTATTGATAGCTCTAGTAATTAAATTTTAAGATTATATCATTAAAGAAACAAAAATTTTTTTTCACTCAACCACAACAGTGATGAAAAGATTGTAAATTGAGTAAACAAAATATTGTATTTTCCCTATCATGCTGATCCTCAAAAAATTGTGTTTAAATTATAATATCTAATAATTATGATAGCTCCTCAATCTGTCACCATTTTATCCCGATAATAGGAAGGTAAATTGGAACAAATTTTCTGGAGCAGAATTTGATATCTGTAATGTCCTCAAAATCATGCACCCAGCAATTCTATTTATAGGGCATTATTCTAAGAAAATTGTCATGAATACATGGAAAATGTTAGGCATAGAATGCTCATCTCAATGTTATATATAATACTGCAAAGTTAGAAAGCATGATATCCATAAATACAGAATTAGGTAATGAGTTATGGTATCCACAAAAGGTTGTACAGTCATGAGAATACTGATGTTGAAGAAAACTTTACAATAAATGTAGAGACATACAGCATGAGTCTATTAAAATACTTTAAACATTAAAGGAACTATCAATATTACCTGTTAACAGTGTTGTTTCTGGGTGGTGGTAATAGTACAATAAATGATATTACTATTATGACAAAATAGCAAAAGGTGTTTTTTGAAATTGAAAATGAAACAAAGCTAGAAAACATATTTAAATCCCTGACAGAATCTGTATCTAAAAATAATCTTTGTAGGCTGACTTGATGGATAATAAGATTTAATCAGTACAGAAGAAAAATAATAGGTGAATAGACTAACATGTAGGTCTTTTTTGTTTTGGGCCTTAAAAATATCAACCATAGCTGTGAGTGTTGCTGTACAATTATAGTACCTGCTAACTTGGACATTGAGGCAGGAGGATCACGAGTTGAAGGCCAGACCCAGCAATTTAGTGATACCCTGTCTCAAAATAAAATAAAAAGGATTGGAGATGTAGCTCAGTGGTAGAGTGCCCCTGGGTTCAATCCCTAGTTCCCAGAAGGGGGGAAAAAATCAACTGTAACTAACATACAAAGTGTGAGTTGGAGCACAGTGGTAACATAAGTAAAAGATTTTAGGCTTATAATTTATTTTAGCCATTTACTTTCTCAGTATAAGCAGCCTGCTGTTCTCTTCCTGTTTTGTTTCATCTCACACTCAGCTTATTTTCTTCACAGGAAATATCCAATGCTTCCTCATTATTAACTGATATTTAATCTCTTCACCATTTATCCCCAATCTGTCCTAGTCATTTTCTGACTTCAAATTGCTCTCTTTGGAGTCCTCCCATTCCCTTCATCTTTCTTTGCATATTTTTTAAGCTGGGCGCGGTGGCTCAAGCCTGTAATCTCAGCACTTAGGGAGGCTGAGATGGGAGAATTGCGAGTTCAAAGCCAGCCTCAGCAATGGCGAGGCACTAAGCAACTCAGTGAGACCCTGTCTCTACATAAAACACAAAATAGGGCTGGGGATGTGGCTCAGTGGTTGAGTACCCCTGAGTTCAGTCCCTAGTACCAAAAAACAAACAAACAAACAAAAACAAACAACTTGACTTTTTATACTTCAGATATCCCAGCTCAAGTGCTGCTTCCTCCTAGAAGTCTAACCCACATAGTACAGTCACATTTTATTCAAATTTGATTTTGGGACATTCATATGCTAAGAAATTAAATCAAACTAAAGTTTCTTGCTTCATGTGCAAAATTCAAAATAATGTATACCTTTCTCTAGTAAAATCACATTAATTCCTATTGGTATGGGATGTTCAGTTTTCAGAATAAACACCAGCTGTCTTTTGTCAGGTTTGTGTGAACCACTAGCATTCTAAAATATGGATTGTCAGCATCACTGCTGAAAAACTTGTCACTTTCGAATGGAAATTAGATGTAAACTCTTAGGAAGAAGGCCGAATGATGACCGCAATACTACTTGCTACAAAATAATAAAGAGAATGCTTAGGAAGAAGCAACAGAATTTGAAAACTTAGTCAAAAGGGTTGTAGAATTGTGCATTCTGAGACGGTTTAAAGCGTGGTGATTAAGTTTAGTCTTTGGAGCCATATGGCCCTAGTTCAAATTCTGAATCCAACATTTAACTTTGGAATGTTGGTTTCAAAGATAATTTTTTAGTTTTGGCCTCTGAAAGGAGGCAGATAGAACATAGAAGGAAGAGCATATTTGCTGGGGAAGATGTTTGGTTTTGTTCATGTTCAGGATTTGAATAGGACACCCAGATGGGAATGTATAATAGGTAGTTGAGGCATGTAACAAGGGCTTTATAGAGTGATCTGAGGGTAATATACTTAAAATGTGAATGAGAGAGCATCCCTGTTAAGAATAGTCAAACTTTGGGCTAGGATTGTAGCTCAGTGGTAGAGCGCTTGCCTTGCATGCGGGAGGCACTGGATTTGATCCTCAGAACCACATAAAAACAAATAAATAAAGATATTTGTGTTCATCTACAACTAAAAAAATAAATAAATAAAAAGAATAGTCAAACTCTGTGCCAAACTTGGCTGATTAAAAAAAAAAAATCTCAGTATGCATTATACTTTAAAAGCGATAACAGTTTCCATTCTTAGTACTGGGCTCCCACTTTGTAGGTGTTAATGAAATAAGTGACTTTACTGAAATAAAGGGAAGAGCCCATCAATTTGATTTCTATAGAATGCCACTGAACTTGAAGGGGTTATATTTATTATTTATGCCCCATTTCTCTTTCAGTTTTGTTGATGTCTTCTAGAATTTAAAAGAGAAATGAGACCTCTATTTTTTCTTTACTGCTCCTGATGGAGTTTTGTTTACATGAAGTAAACAAAAAATGTTATTTGGGTGGCTGTAGTTCATTCAGCCTAATCTTGTATTTTTAAAAAATGATAAGCCGGCCATGGTGGCGCACGCCTGTAATCCCAGCACTTTGGGAGGCTGAGACAGGAGAATCATGAGTTCAAAGCCAGCCTCCACAAGGGTGAGGTGCTAAGCAACTCAATGAGACCTGTCTCTAAATAAAATGCAAAATAGGGCTGGGGACGTGGCTCAGTGGTCAAGTGCCCCTGAGTTCAATCCCTGGTACCAAAAAAAAAAAAAAAAAATAGGGCTGGTGGGGGCGGACGGTGGGCATAGCTTAGCCCCTAGCACGCACAAGGCTCTGGATTCAATCCTCAGTGTTGGGGTGAGAGGAGGAAGATATTAGTGAAGAAGATTGTTGTAGTGATTCTTCAAATACCCAGAATATGTTCATAGTGGGTATGTTATAGAGACTTCACTATTTAATTTGAACTAACATATGAGGGGGTAAAGATTTAGAAACACAAAAAAGTATAAATCAGTATAGAGCAAATTGTAAGCATAAATTCCACAGTGTATTTAGTATTTGAAATTATGTAACGCGTGGAACTCTTAATGGGGTATCTGCATCAGAAGACATTAAATTGGTGGCAGGGGCTCTCTTAGTGGGCTTGGGGATTGTGAAGAGACCAATCTGTCTGTATGTATTCTGCCCTTTTTCTGTACTAGCAAAAGTTGATTGTTAGGGTTTGTTGTTGTTGTTGTTGTTGTTACCAGGGATTGAACCTAGGGGTGCTCACTAAGCCACATCCCCCATCCTTTTTATTTTATTTTTTTAGTTTGAGACAAAGTCTCAATAAATTGCTTAGAGCATTGCTAAATTGCTGAGGCTGGTCTCAAACTTGAAGTCCTCCTGCCTCAGCCTCCCAAATCACTGGGATTACAGGTGGGTGACTCCATGCCTGGCTAAAAGTTGGTAAATTTGCATGTGTGGTTTTGTCTATCATGTTGACTCATTCTGAAAGGTGGTACATCTAGTACTGTATGATATTAATAAACTATCAATAAATAGTTGTCCAGTGAATAAAAAGTGAATGTATTCTGCAAATAGGGAGACTTGAGAATGTCCGGTAGAAGTAGGCTAAGGAATGGTAAATTTACAAAGATTGATAAGACATAATATCTGACTTCAAGACCAAGTCTCGATATCGGGGGCTGGGGTTGTGGCTCAGTGGCAGAGCGCTTGCCTAGCACATGTGAGGCACTGGGTTCCATTCTCAGCACCACATATAAATAAATAAAATAAAGATCCATTGACAACTAAAAATATTTTCAAAAATCTTCATATCAAGGACTGAGGATATAATTTAATGATAGACTAGTTGTCCAGCATGCAAAAGACCCTGGGTTTATTCCCTAGCACTACAAAAAAATCTAGTATCAATATAAAATTTTAAAGCTCCCTGATGGTTAGATTAACTGATGAAAGCAATAAGTAATTTGCTGACCTAATCCAGAATTCTAACTTTGATTTTAATAAATTTCATACAGGAAATTAGTAGCTATCTTATTTATGTAACAGATAAGCACACATTCTGCATTCTTTCTCTCTAGTCATTTAACTGCGAGGCAGAATTGTTTGGGGGTCAGTTTTATGATCCTCTTATCATTTTATTAAAATTCAGGATTTAATCCTAGCACTTTGGGAGGCTGAGACAGGATAATTACAAGTTCAAAGCCAGCCTCAGCAACAGTGAGGTGCTGAGCAACTCAGTGAGACTCTCTCTACATAAAACACAAAAAATAGAGCTGGGGATGTGGCTCAGTGGTTGAGTGTCCCTGAGTTCAATCCCCGCTACCAAAAAAAAAAAAATTGAGGATTTGATTAAATGGTGACATGATGTTCTTCTGAAAATATGGAAGGCAGCCACTTACCTAAAATAACTGTGACCAAGTAGCAAGATACTTAATTCAATGGGCATACTAAAATAGCTTAACTGATATTGAAGTGTGCCAAGATCAGACAATTCAATGTGTTGGTTAAGAGTACTTTCACTATATATGGTATAATTACTTATCTCATATGTTTCCTTTTAAGGGTCTTTAAAATTTTAAGCAACCAAGACCATGCTGTCATTTCTCAGTTATCAGAACTGATAATAAGGACCATTTGTAAACACTATGCAGAAAATCTGGTCGAATGCTGCAGAACAACCATATCTATTTGTAGTTTTCTAGGCAAGAAAATCAAAATAAAGACAAGAAGTTAGGAATCTTTGAAGAAATTATTCTGGGGGTAATAAATTCAGGTCAGATATAATGTATTTAAGATAAAATTACTCTTTTTAAAAAATTTTTTTTGGTTGTTGATGAATCTTTATTTATTTTATTTATTTGTATATGGTGCTAAGAATCGAACCCAGTGCCTCACGCATGCTAGCCAAGCGCTCTACCACTGAGCCACAACCCCAGCCCGATAAAATTACTCTTTAAAAATAAGACTTACCTATAAAAGTAACCCTTATCAAAAGCCTGTTGGGCTTTTGACTGGACTCCCTAGTCCAGTCAGAATGTGTATTCTAGGGGGAAAATGGTTATAGCCTGCCTATGTTAGATTTTGCACACAATTCAAGTCTTAATCTAACTAGGTATATCAGTTGAGCATAGGCAAAAGACACACGTATATTAGCAGGAGAGAGAATAATTTCCCTGAAACTAGAAAGAGTCTTCAAATAAAGAATTTGGCAGCAATTTTTCAGCACTGTCCAAGGAGAACCAAAAAAACCCATTATTTGAACAAATTCTTAGTGATATGACACATGTAATTTGTCGAGTTTTAATCACAGTTCATTTAATTTTGATTTAAATTCCATGCTCACCAGAAGTTGTCACTCCTCAGCTACCACAGTATGCAGAATGGGGGGTGCTTCATGGTGATGTGATCATCCCCTGTTGTGAGCAAATAAACTGGCATTTGATCTTTATGTTGATTTCTTTTTAGTAAACCTTTTAAAGGCAGTATAAAATTTGCCTTTTATAACTTGATTAACATGAATTAATCCCTAGAAGCCTAATCAAATTTTTGTGTGCAGAAGAGGATTTCATGGAGCCCTAGAACTGTTGGGCCCTGTGTAAGAATAAATCCTCACCCCCACCCCTTGTCTTCCTCCTTTTCTCTCTTTCTCTCTCAACTTAATGTTGTATTAATGAAACTCACTGTTTCATTTCAGACTTATAATGAGAACTATAGGCATTTTATGGTTCTGCTTTTAAATTTAGTCTCATATCAGAATAGTTCTGCCTTTTCTTTAACTCCACAGAAACAATTCATTAAGTGATGAAAATAGTATCCTTTAAATAAACCAAAGCCTTAAAAAGACAAATAAAAGGTGTATGCATCTGTTAGAAGAAAATAGAGACAGTGCTTTTGAGAACAAAGACAAATTGTTTCATTAGTTTTATTTGTAAAATAATTACATATTTTTATTTTTTAGACTTTATTGCAATATGCAAGCAACAAGAATGCATCAGAACATATTGTGTATCTTCTGGAGGTATATCGACTTGCCATCCAAAGTTTTGCCAGTGCACGTCCATTTTTGACTACTGAATGTGAAGATGTCCTCTTAGTGCTTGGCAGATTAGTACTGTAAGTTTAAGAATGTAAATTACTCTAAAAATTGAGTACCCCGTGTCATAGTATTTGCCTGACTTCTTTTTACAATGACATTACATTTATTCTTCAAAGCACCATAAATGTAATAACTTTGAATGAAATTCTCTTTGCTTTCTTCAGATTCCCAGGGAATATAGTCCAGGTGAAGTTTCAACAAAACAACATAATCTTATTGCCTCCAGTCTTTTTTCCTACTCTTTCTTAGAATCCAAGAATAATACATTTTATTTTTCTATATTTTAGACATATATTGATTCAGATGACAGTATCTGGAACTGTGGTGCTCGTTGAGGACCACAATATATTTTGGGGAAAATACCATTGTAATCCTGTAATTTGATTATATTATTTGAACTAGGAATAATTTAACCAGCATAAAACATCAGGATATAATATAAGATTACCACCCTAAGGTCCATGGTCATTCTGCTGTTGTTTTAATATTTGACTTCCTCGTAGCAAACAAAACTACACCTTTAATGTATTGTTCATCAGCAAATTGAAAAAATACAACAAATATTTAAGTTTAGGTTGGCATTACCTTATTTAGCTTATAGATTATTTACTGGGATTGTTTCTACTCTAGGTAGGTCATTTTATTTTTCCCTGGTCTGCCTTGTTTTCCTTCTTGTTCTTCAAAGCCAAGACCTCTAACATTATAACCTTTATGGAACACAAACATTCCTGATTTTATAATTCCATTGTTCCTCCTGCCAAGTCTCATTTTTTCTGTTACCTATCCTAATACCTAAGTGATAAAGTAATATTCTGCAGGATTTCAGAGAGTTCTTGTTTGATTGGTATTTTAAGCTCTTTATTTAAGTGGTTATACATTTCTTTTTTATAAAAAATTTTCTTGTCATTGTTTTCCCTGTGCCTGCGTAATGATTAGGACACAAAGAAACTTTTTTTTTTTTTTTGGCTTGGTTTGTTAGTGATGAAGAAATGACTTTGTCAATCATTCTGCTTCCTCTACAAGTAACAAAAACCTATCTAGATGATAGTTACATATATTTATCACTTTATCATCTGAATTGGCAATAGCTTGAGCTCCTGTTTTTGATTTATGGAGCCAAAACTATTCCTCTATGGGTTATCCCTTCTACCTAAACAAAACTGTTTGGGTTATGATTTGTAAAAGGCTTATATTCTTACCAAATGTGTTAAAGCTACAAGGTAAATATAAAGCCTTGTGGATTTTCCTTTTCAAAGTTGAAAAGCCAATATATCAATTTGAAGGAAAATTTGAAGACAAAGCTGAAAATAATCTCATCAAATGTAAATGTGCATTCAGTGTTGCTTTAATACTGTAATTATTACTATAACCACCTTTTATACTTAGTTATTTGTATTGTAGGAGTTGTTTTGAATTACTGCTTTCAGTGTCTGAAAGTGAACTGCCATGTGAAGTCTGGATACCATTCCTTCAGTCCCTACAGGTGAGTTGATTTTAAGTCAAAATAGTCTCTGTATAGGTATCCAGGACACCTACTTAATTACTCCTAGCAAACTAAAATTAGAAACTTAGAACAAAAACAAGTTAATTATATGTTGATATTAAGTTCAGGACATGAGAAAAAGGATCTCTACCTAATGAGGGATTATGTTTAAAAAAATGGGGTTTTTGTTTCATTTGATTTTGCTTTCTTTACATAGCTTGGAAATCAACACAAATATTTTTCATTATTTGAAAATATAGACAGAATAAGGCTATCAAAAATTTAAAATCTGGGGGCTGGGGTTATGGCGCAGTGGTAGCGTGCTCGCCTAGCATGCGGGAGGCACTGGGTTCGATCCTCAGCACCACATAAAAATAAAATAAAGATATTGTGTCCACCTACAACTAAAAAATAAATATTTAAAAAAAAAAAAAAATTTAAAATCTGGACTGGGGATATAACTTGGTGGTGGAGCACTTGCCTAATATGTGCGAGGCCCTGGGTTTAATCCCCAGAATGACAGAAAGAATTAAAAAAAAAAAAATTAAATTGTATGTGATTATATAGTAGCATATTTGGATCATTTATAGTACATTTATGTACAAACAAACCTTCAACATGTAAAACACGTTATTTCATCACATCTAAGGTTCCCCCTTTCCCCCTCAATGCTTAAGGGATTTTGCCAAACATTATAGGTCACTGAAACAGCCAAAATAGTTCTTATAGATTATATTCATGCATTTTATACTTATGGGAAAACTACTTGGGTTCTCACATTGACTTGATTATCACCTTTCTTAGGTGAGCAAATCAGAAAGTGATAAATTGGGAGCCAGGCGTGGTGGCGCTTGCCTGTAATCCCAGCACTTTGGGAGGCTGAGACAGGAGAATCGTGAGTTCAAAGCCAGCCTTAGCAATGGCGAGGCGCTAAGCAACTCAGTGAGACCCTGTCTCTACATAAAACACAAAATAGGGCTGGGGATGTGGCTCAGTGGTCAAGTGCCCCTGAGTTCAATCTCCAGTACCAAAAAAAAAAGAGAAAGTGATAAATTAGGGTAGGAGATCAGGATATGAATAAAAGCAAGTGTAGTGCCCAAAACAGAAGACAGTCTTGTTACTGATGGAGACAGAAAAAACTATATTAAAAAATGGACAATACATAATAGCAGTCACTTTTTTTTTCTTTATTGATCACTAATTGTCACTGCTCTATACTGGCAGGCTTTATATCATTTAATCAAATAAACCTTATAATTTAAGGATTATTTGACTCTCCATTTACAAATAGAAGGACATGTGTAGGAAGAGATTGATTATCTTGCCCAGAATAACACCCAGAGCTTATTTCATTAAATGATTTCTTCAGGACACAAACTCCATAGTGACTTGGATCTGTTTCATATAGGGACCAGTAAAGATTTGCATATTAACAAACACCTCTCATTATCAGGAAATTTCTTTCCTTTGGGATATATAACCCAAGATGAAATGATGTTAACGTTTTTTCTCTTTGGGAAGAAGAGGAATCTTTGTCATGGTCCTGGCTTTTTTGTTGTTGTTTTGGTACTGGAGAGTGAACCCAGAGATGCTTAACCACTAAGTCATATTCCCAGTCCTTTTTAAAGATTTTTTTTTTGAGACAGGATCTCACTAAGTTGCTTAGGGCCTTGATAAGTTGCTAAGGCTGGCCTTGAACTTGCAGTCCTCCTGTCTCAGCTTCCTGAGCTGCTGCGATTATAGGTGTGCACCACCACACCCAGTTTGGCCTATTTTAATTCTTGTTAATGCAGTTCTAATTTCTTTTTTTTTTTTTTGGTACTGGGGATTGATCTCAGGGACATTCAACCACTGAGCCACATCCTCAGTCCCCCATTTTGTGTTTTATGTAGAGACAGGGTCTCACTGAGTTGCTTAGCGCCTCGCCGTTGCTGAGGCTGGCTTTGAACTCGCGATTCTCCTGTCTCAGCCTCCCTAAGTGCTGGGATTACAGGCTTGAGCCACCGCGCCCGGCAGTTCTAATTTCTCACATACCTTATAGGTACTAAAAATCATCTTTCATGCATAACCTATTGATTTTTGTCACTGCCAGTAGTTTTATCCTGGCATATGCCATTCTAGAAGGGCACATACTCTTTATACTATTAGTATTATTTTTATTAAAATCTTTAGAGAAAATACTCTATTTCCTCATTGTTTTCTTAGATTGTTTGCCTGAATAAAACAAATGCCTTCTCCTTACCCCATGTAAGTTTTTCCGTGGTTATCAGATATGTAGGATATATTTTTGAATATATGTTTGGTAAAACTAATGAAGTAAGAGTATAGATTTAAGACATGGTCCCTTTTGAAATCTGAAATATAAATCTCTGAATTTTTATTTTATGTGATAAGTGGACAAGGCTCAGATGGTATTGAGAATACTTTCGCAAAAGAATCTTTTTTGTTTCTTGGCTTGCTTTGTGGTAGTAGGAATTGAAGCCAAGGCCTCTCCCATACAAGGCAAGTGCTCTGCCACTGGGCTACCTCCCCGCTCTAGTCTGTCTTTTCCGAACAGGGTCTAAATTTCCTGACTGGCCTCAAACCTAGCCTCCCAAGTAGCTGGGATTAAGGGTAGATGTGATGGTGTTCAGCAAAGGAATAGTTTTTGTGAAAACAGGCTGCAAATAGAACATTTCTCAATCATATTTAAACTATATAACTCTTCCAGACTTTTTTCATATGGATGTGAAAATATACACTGAAATGATTTTTTAAATATATATATTTGAGTTGTTGATGGACATTTATCTATCTATCTATCTATTTATTTATTTATTTATTTATTTATTTATTTATTTATTTAAATGCAGTGCTGGAATCAAACCCAATGTCTCACACATGCTGGACAAGTGCTCTACCACTGAGCCACAACCCCAGCCCTAGATCTCCTTTTGATACTTGCCTAGAATTGCTTTGTGGTTGCAACATAAATTGTTTGACCAAATATCTTTGATATTTATTTTAAATGGTATGAGAGTGAACGTCTTATGTTAGTATTTCTGTATTGTGGTTTCAAGATGTGGCTTAGAATATTTTCCCCTAAAAGGATACCTGAGTTTTAAAATTATTTTTTAAATGCCACCATAGTTTTTTTTTTTAATATTTATTTTTTTAGTTGTAGGTGGACACAATATCTTTATTTTATTTTTATGTGGTGCTGAGGATCGAACCCAGTGCTTCCTGCGTACCAGGCGAGCACGCTACCACTGCGCCATAACCCCTGCCCCTGCCACCATAGTTTTTAAAAACTCTATTTAAGACTATTTTTAAATGTAATTTTGTTTTCATATATACATACATATATTACATATATATGTGTGTATTACAGATACATACATATAGGTAACAGGGTTATACACTATTTGTATTCTGAGTGAGCTGTATTTTTTTTTTTTTTTTTTTTGGTACTGGAGATTGAACTCAGAGCCACTCAACCACTGAGCCACATCCCCAGCCCTATATTGTGTTTTATGTGGAGACAGGGTCTCACTGAGTTGCTTAGCACCTTGCCATTGCTGAGGCTGGCTTTGAACTCACTATTCTCATGTCTCAGCCTCCCTAAGTGCTGGGATTACAGGCTTGTGCCACTGCGCCCAGCTGAGTGAGCTGTATTTTGAGCGTCAACAAATGAAAAAGTAAAAGATGTTTTTTAAAAAAATGAAACTTCGTTTTTTAAATTACAGTGGCTGTATTTGTTTCATGGCAGTGATAGTGTTTTCTACCAAAGTGTAACAGTACAGGACTGTTAGATGTTGTAAATTTGATAGCCAGACAAAGAAAATCATGATGTTTTCAAATAGAATCTTTGTCTTCACTGCAAAGTAAATGTCTGTCCTAAGTTAAAGAAGCCTGAGAACTGGTCAACTGATAAAGAAAATTGCAGCATTAGTTAAGTATTGCTATTAGCAAACTGTTGACTGGAATTTTCATTTTCTATATTAGTAACATATCTTAAACTCCTTCTTAGCAGGGGATAACTTAGCATATTGGGGTATATATAGTTAAAGCCAGTCTTTATCATGAAAGTTAAGAGGGGGTTTATATGTTATATATTACTTGAGTGAATATAAAACTATATTCTTAGTTCTCTGAATATTTTTGGTTTATATTTTTCCCAAGAAAATTTGCTGTAAATGGAACCTTATGTTTGTAGAGAATTTTAGAAGTTTAAAATAAGAGAAATAAGTTAAAATTTTAGAACATGGGAACAACCTCACTATAATCATTCATCCTCACTAGTAATAAAAGACAGTGAGATATACATACCCATTTATAGTAAAATTTCTGACCCTCTTTCCTTTACCCAATGTATATAAATACTTTAAAGAACAAACTGTTGGCAATTTCCATTTTGCTTATGTGCTGAATTAGAATATCAGATAATAACCTAGACTTTTCTTAATATTGTATGTAGAGCCAGCTCTCACTTAAATGGTAATTGAAGAATTTAAATAGTTATACAACAATTAGTGTCAGTAAACAATATTTCTCTTTGAAGGAATAGACTGTGTGAATATTGCAAAATCTTTTTAAACAAAAGCGAGAACAGTGGCCTCAAAATAATTAAATCAGTTATTGCTAAGGTTGTTAGATCTTCAGAGAGTCTGTCTTAATAGTAGGACACTTCAAATATTTAGTAGTAGTGCAAGACCTAAATTATTATTATTATTATTATTTTTAATATTTTATTTTTATATGGCGCTGAGGATCGAACCCAGTGCCTCACGCGTGCTAGGCGAGCACGCTGCCACTGCACCATAACCCCAGCCCTAAGACCTAAATTATTGATTGTGGTGATAATTTTACCTGAGAGGAATTCAGGAAACATTTTAAAGTTTTCATTAATTTAAAAAGTGGCAATGGAATTGCATAAAGCTTTGAGGATAGTGTAGTTTTTTTTTTTCTTATTTATTTTTAGGAAATCCAGGTTAAAGTAAGTCTGTTCAGTTCATAGATGTTCAGCTATGTAGATAAGAAAAACAATGTTAATTATTGGCTTATTTTCTGGATTTGCTGTTTTTGTTTTAGGAATCACATAATACATTGTTGGAATTTGGGAATAATAACCTACAAATATTGGTTCATGTTACCCAGGAAGGGGTGTGGAAAAACCCAGTTCTTCTTAAAATTCTCTCTCAACAGCCAGTAGAAACAGAAGAAGGTAAGTCTTACTACTTCATTGACTGTTTTGGAGGATTTAGTTGATGATGGGTTAAAACTGTGAATTTTACTTTTATATATCTGTTCATTCTTTTTTCTTTTGAGTAGTAATAATTGTTAGCATTTAATGTTGTTGCTTATGTAAGTAAGGATTCTTAGGTAGTATTTAAAATATCATTTGGCAGGGCTGGGGTTGTGGCTCAATGTCAGAGTGCTTGCCTTGCACATATGTGGCACTGGGTTCGATCCTTAGCACCACATAAAAATAAAGATACTGTGTCCATCTATAACCACAAAATAAAAAGTTGCTTAGTGCCTCGCCATTCTGAGGCTGGCTTTGAACTCATGATTCTCCTGTCTCAACCTTCCAAAGTGCTAGGATTATAGGCATGCGCCACCATACCTGGCTATGTTTGCAGTACTTAGGATTGAACCCAGAGTCTTTGCGCTTATTTTAAAATGTCACTTTGAGTAACAGTGTTCATACAAAGTTCCGAGGTAGAAATAAATGATCTGCTAGTCTTTGGTATATGGTAGAGCTTTGCTTATAATGAAAATTTCTATTTGCAAAATAGTTTAAGATCAGAAAAAGTATGGATGTGAGTTGACATTTGCATTTTAGACACTGTTTAGACATTTTAGGCTATATTTGATATAGCCAACAATTATAACTTTATTTGCTTGAAGTTAGTGGAAAGCTTAGAGGATCACATTCTGTTATAATAAAAACAGGTTCAGAATGATTGTACTTTTCGACAAATCTTCAGTTTAGGTCTTGGAACAAGAAGTATTAATGCCTTAATATGTCCCAATTGGTTAATTTATTCACCAAGTTTGACCACCATAACGTGCTGTTTAGATCTTTTTGTATAGTGAGAAAATTGGCATAAGGTTGTTTAGATTTTCTCTTGGTCCTGGCCTTTGATGAGTATATTGCCTATCACTACAGTGAAATAAAAAAAGAATAAGGAATAGAGCTGTTAAATAGAAAAGAGATTGGTATTTATTGTTTTGTGTTGAGGTCCTCAATAAATGATATGTTTATAAATGCAGGCAGATGGAGGCTAAATTATTAACTTATAATTGATAAAAGCTGTTAGAGGACAGAACCCAGTATAGTCATGCACCACTTAATGCGAATATGTTCTGAGAACTGTCATTAATGATTGCATTGTCAGGTGAAAGTCAAAGAGTACACTTAAAGTCACTCATTTCAGGTGGCCTCTTGCTGTCAAGAAGTGCAGTATAGCAAGGTGCACCTATAATCCCACTTACTTAGGAGACTGAGGCGGGAGGATCTCGAGTTCCAGGTCAGCCTTACAACTTAGTGAGACCCTGTCTCAAATAATAACTAAAAAAGGGCAGGGGGTGTGACTCAGTAATAGAGTTCCTTTGGGTTCAATCTCCAGTACCACATGCACAAACACAAAAAAGAGGTGCTGTAAACACAAAATGTATGAGGCTTCTGCTGGTATAACACAGCATACTGTTTTACAGTAAACTATTTAGTAAATAGAAGGAGTACATTCAACTATAAAAAAGAATGCTGTAAGACTGGTAGGTAGTAGGTTTTATTTACACTGGCACCATCATCACAAATGTGTGAGCAATACATTACATTATAATGGTGGCTATGATGTCACTAGGCAGTAGGAATTTTTCAACTCTATTATAATCTTACAGGAATACCCTGGTGTGTACAGGCCATAATTGACTTAAATGTTGTTATTGTAGTCTATAAATGGTTTCAAAAGCATCTTAGACGAGTATCCTAATCCAGTTAGGTCTTGACTGGAACAGAGAAGAATTCATGCTCCATCCAAGTAGGCCCAATCCTCAGAGGAAAAAGAGTAGAGCTGAGTTGAACATCCCTGGTACATTTTCCCATGATGTACTAATCAAATGTGTCACCAACCTTGAGGAGTAATAGTAATTTTTTCACATAGGAAAACATCAAGAAATGGGGAGAAACATTGTTCATCTAATATCCTGTACAGTCCTGTCTTTATTACAGACAAATACTAACCAGTACTATTGAACTTGTTAGCATTGTGTATTATATGCTTGGCCTTGTGCTAAGTGTCTTATCTGTACTATGTATCATAAATATATGTTTTTTTTAATATGTATTTTTTTTAGTTGTAAGTGGAGAGAATATCTTTACTCTATTTCTATGTGGTGCTGAGGATCGAACCTAGTGCCTCACGGGTGCTAGGCGAGCACGCTACCACTGTGCCATAATCCCAGCCCCATAAATATATGTTTCATAAATGTTGTGGGAGCTTAAAAGGGATTGGAGTTGTGTAGATGACATGCCTGTTTTCAGGTGTGTTACCTCCTTAGAACCTAGTAGAGCAGTGTCTTATGTTAGGTAGAATAGGATACAGGGAAGACAGATGCAGCAGAAAATAATGTGGAGGAATTAAATGGAAGAGAGTTACAAAAAAATAATTGCAAGGACAGAAGAGCTAAGTTAATTTCCTTGAGGAAAAGGAGGTAACAAGGAAGAAAAATGCTAAAATTTTACTTTTTGTGTAATTGAGAGAATACCATTACTGAAAAGAAACAAGGAGCCATTTGAAGGGGGGATATGGTTGTGAGTTCATTTTGTGGAGAAATAGAAAAGGCCAGCTAATTGTGATGTTTTCCTTTCATGCTTTTATACCTTGCCTACATATTATGAAATGTCTATGGTATTTAAAACCAACCAACAACCAAACAACAACAAAAACAGCTGGGCATCATGGTGCACACCTGTAATCCCAGCAGCTTAGGAGGCTGAGGCAGGAGGATCACAAGTTTGAGCCCAGCCTCAGAAACTTAGATAATGTCTCAGAGTAAAAATTTTTTTAAAGGGCTAGGGGTATGGCTTAGTGGTAGAGGACCTCTAGGTTTAAGCCCCTTTACCACAAAACAAAAACAAAGCAAAACAGCAACAGGGGAAAATAACAAACTACATTGTATAGAATCTCTGGAGGTAGAGCTCTGGAGCCAGAACTTTCTCAAGTGCCTTAGGATATTGGAATTCAGATTGGTACAACTTCTGGAGAGCTGGTTGGTAGTAGGAGTCAGTATTACAAATGAACAAAGCTGCCAGGCACAGTGGCGCATGCCTGTAATCCCATTGTTCGGGAGGCTGATGCAGAAGGATCGCAAATTCAAAGCCAGCCTCAGCAATTTAGGGAGGCCCTAAAGCAACTTAGTGAGATCTTGTCTCTAAATAAAATATAAAAAAGGGATTGGGGATGTGGTTCAGTAGTAAAGTGTCCCTGGGTACAATCCCTGGTACCAAAACAAACCAAAAAAACCCCAATTGAATACAGCCTTTAATCTAGCAATTCCACTTCTAGGAATTTTTCTACCAATAAATGTCTATAGAGTTACATATGTACAGGGTTGTAAACTGCAGCATTGTTGATGGTTGCTAAGGATTGGAAGCAGCTTGCAAGGGTATTAGATGGAAATGGTTGAGATGCATTGTAGTCCATCCATACAGTGGATTCTATTCAGCTTCTAAAAATAATAAGGTAGCTCAAATGTGCTGATGGTAGAATGATCTGTATAATATATTAAGTAGGATAAAAATGTCCTTTGTGCTTATAGCATATTTCTGGAAGGATAAACAATAACAACAACAAAAACAAAACAGGGAGCAGTTATTTCTCGAGGAGGGAAAGTAGGGCACTGGGGTCAGAGTAAAAGGGAGAAAACTTTTAGCTGTAGACCTTTTTGTGTGTCCTTTGAAAAGTATAGTGCTGTTTTTTAAAAATAATTTTAAAAACTATGGTTGATATATATAAAGAGAAATAGCGAGAGACTCATCAAGGAAATTGAAAAACAAAATTTAAGGTCCTGAAACCTAATAAATTTATTAAACCCTAATAAATGAGAATCTACATTTTAATAAGCTCCCTGGGTAATTCAGAAGGCCCTTCCGAGTCAGAGAAACACTGTTTTAAATTAATCACCCAAAGCAGTTTATTCACCCATCATGTGACTTACCATGCAATATTTCAACTTCTTCTCTATAAGTAATGTTATGTAATGTCACATGCTTATTGAGTATCTACTATTCAAAAATTGAGGGCTTTTCTAGAGCACTATACACTCAGTGCTCAGGTACATATTATTTAATTACTGCTCAGAATAGCTCCTCCCAGGCCCCATTACTGGAGATTGAACCCAAGGGTGCCTTACCATAGTTACATCTGCAGACCTTTTTATTTTATTTCTGAGACATGGTCTAAGTTGTTGAGGTTGGCTTCAAATTTGCAATCCTCCTCTCAGCCTCACAAATGGCTAGGATTACAGGCTTGTGCCACCACTACTGTGCCTGACTCATAGCAGCATTTTCCAAAGTGTGTACTAAACCAGGAACATATATTTTACAGGACATTAACAATATGTGTAAAAGGGTTCTCTGGTCAAATCAGTTTGGGAAACACTGGGATAAATAAAAGTGAACAGTTTTCTTTATTGCAGGACTGTTCAGAGATTTGACCAAGGAATCCTTTTTTTTTCTAGGACTACCTCTCAGGTCTTTTGGTCGGTGGAACACACTTTGAGAAATGCCTGGTTTAGAGGAAAGAGCACCACTGGCTTTGGAATCCTTGGCAAGTTACCTAACTTCTCTGAATATTAATTTTCCTAACTTTAAACTGGGGATAATACTTGCCTTGGTGGTGGTGTGAAGAGTAAATGAGAAATATATAAGACAATTTTTAAATGCTTAAAACTTGGTACTTCCTAAGTATTCAATTGATCATTGATAATATTATGTAGGTTACTTGCTTCATTTTCTTGCCTTTATTTGCATAATTCATTTTACTATTCCTTACTAGTCTCATAAGAAAGTGAGGGGAGGACAAGGTCGAATAATTCATTTTTGTAAAATGTTAGTAGCTTTATTAATAAGACTTGGTATTCAGAATAAAACTAAAATTAATATGGAAATCATTAGCAAATTATTTTCCTCTCATCTCTGATAGATTCATATTGAGACCAGAATAAACTTCCCATTCATATCTGCTGAATTTTTATTAACTAAAAGCAAACCAAACAAAAACATGAAACTTTGATCTTAAGTGTGACATGTTATGTGGTATGTAATTAAACTTCTGTTTTTCCTTTTTTCCAGTAAATAAATTGATTGCACAAGAAGGACCTTCCTTTCTACAAATGAGAATAAAACATTTGTTGAAATCTAACTGCATCCCCCAGGCTACTGCTTTATCAAAACTGTGTGCAGAATCTAAAGAAATTTCACACGTGTCATCTTTTCAGCAAGCTTATATCACATGTTTATGTTCCATGCTCCCTAATGAGGATGCTATTAAGGAGGTAAGTAAATTAAATAACTGCTGTCATCCTTCAAATAAAATTTGTAGAGATGTTGTATGGTTACTTTTCCCCATAAGAATGAAAACCAAGATTATTTATTTATTTTCAGTCTACTGGAAAGTTTTGCTTTAACTGTATATGTAACTGTTCAACAGATTGAATATATTCAATATTTTATAGGTGGATTTCAAAGTAGGTAATTAAATAATACACAGATGATATTTGAGTTTAGATGATGGTTTTCTGTGAAATCTTTAAATATGAAAGTTTTTTCTTAATTTTGTTGTGTTTGGGAAATGTAAAAATTGTTAATAGTGGTATCAAAAGAGAAACTAAAAAAGACTGGAAGCTTAGTTACTTTATGCATTTAACTTTGTAAATAGATAAATGTAGGACTCTAGACTTCATGAATATATTTTGAACAACAATTGAGTGGCCAAATTATATACCATGGAAAATAATTATGTGGCTGAGTTGTTTTAAACTATTTTGTCATCACATTACATCATTTGTTGAAAAACCTGAATTATAATTTTACTTGGAAAACTTGGGATTTGTTTTCTCTTACAGTTTTTGACAAATTCTACAGGAAAAAAAAAACTGCTTCATCTTTATTTCATTATCTACCTTTAGTTTTCTTGCCTATCCTTCAGCTCTGACCCATGGATTTCATTTTATTTCTACACTGAAATTTCTTACTAAATGTAGGAATCCCAAAGATGTGCTTTTATTCTATAATAATTCTTAAAATTTTATATTTTTACCTATAAATATCCTGCTCTCTTTCTGCCTCATTCACTTTAATGTATAGACTCCACCTGGATCTATTGATCCTATCACATTTTCATTCTGCCTCACTCTCATACTCATTTCCTTCCTTACTCAGCTTTCTGTTATCATCATCATCATCATTATCATCATCATCATCATCACTTAATGGTATACATTCTCAATTCCTCTATTGGTCTTCCTTTTATTGTACTTGTTTGACTGCTGATATCCTGGTAATATCCCTAAATCTCCACCTTTGGGACCTAATTTAAATGGAGAAAAGCTTGCCAGCAAATTTCACTTTAGCTGTGTGCATGATGCACATCTGTAGTTCCAGCAGCTCAGGAGGCTGAGGCAGGAGGATTGCAAGATTGAGGCCAGCACCAGCAGTTTAGCAAGACTCTGTCTCAAAGTAAAAAACAAAAAGGTCTGGGAATATAGTTCAGTGTGTAAAGCACCCTATGTTCCATCTCTGGTATCCAAAAAATAAAATAATGCCTTGTATCCCTGATCTACCCAATTTTCAATAGCTGCTATCATTATTATAAATATATATTAGCCCATCTAAAATGGCCTTTCTCTTTTGCCTTATCTAGCTGTATTTTCTTTCTAGCACATATTGTTTCTGTGAGGCATCATATTTGCTTTTTTTCTTACACTCCCCAACCACACCATCTCAAACTCTGTAAGGAAAGAGACATGGGTTGATCACTGTTATGTCCCTGCATTCTAGAGGAATACTTAGCCACATTCGCCCTTAGTACTTACTTGTTAAATGAATGAATGGCAATTACAGCCCCATACCTTGCTATTTTGTTAATAAGATTTCAAGCTTTCATTATATGAGTTATGACCAGGATGTCAAGCTGAACATTCCAGTCATGCTTTGTAAGTTTTTAAAATTTTGCTTGAAGGTCTTTTTGAATCCTAAAGTGATTCATATTTTTCTCTTAAGTGTATTTCACCTTAAAATATAATATTTAATGCTCTCTGTACATTTATGAAAACAGATCAAGATGAAGCTAAGGCTAACAAATTTCTATATAGATTGGTTGCATTGTGGATCAGTAGCTATTTTAAATGGCTAAAACCCCTTATGGCACAGGTCTTAACCTCCCCACTGTG
Source organism: Xerus rutilus (assembly GCA_028644305.1). NCBI lineage: Eukaryota > Metazoa > Chordata > Mammalia > Rodentia > Sciuridae > Xerus > Xerus rutilus. The sequence continues at coordinate 27,579,991 of CM053400.1, forward strand.
AGAAGCTTTTGTCAGACTCATTGAAATTTAAGGTACTTCCCAATGGCCAAAACAGTGACTCCAAGAATTTGTGATTCCATCCTGGCTCCTAGTAGCCTTTGCGTTTCTACTGACTACCTTATTTTTTTAAGTTAATGAACTCTTTATTCTGGAATGTTGGATTAGGAACATCCTGATGGGAAACAGTGTAGCCTAGACATTGAAATTTAGTAGTTATTTGAACCAGAGAGGATTGTTTAGGCAGCTAATATGTGGATGGAGAGACAATGTTGGTCATCTTTGTTTTGGAATATGGCCCTAGAGAGGAGCGCCAGATAAAGAATGCAGAGATCAAATAGCCAGTTGCTATCTATGAAGTGGGCAACAGCATGTAGTTCCTGCAAATGGGGTTGAAGCTGTGACCCCATTGCATCAATTATGTATGTTCTAATTTGTTGGACTGTGGTCAAAAAGAAGTCAGAGGATAAAATGCTTAACAATGCCTGTCTTTTCAGACTTCTCACTTGAAGAATTATTACAGAATGACTCTGGAGGCTGAGGCAGGAGGATTGCAAATTCAAGGACAATCTTGGCAGCTTAGTGAGATCCTGTCTCAAAATAAGAAAAAAAATTTTTTTTAAATGTATTTTTTAAGTTGTTGATGGATCTTTATTTTATTCATTTATTATTTATATGTGGTGCTGAGGATCGAACCCAGTGCCTCACACATGCTAGGCAAGTGCTCTACCACTGAGCTATAGCCCCAGCCCCTCAAAATAAAAATTTTTAAAAAGAAACTAGGGATGTAGTTCAATGGCAAGTGCCCTCTGGGTTCAATTCCCAGTACTACAAAAAAAAAAAAAAAAGAACAACTACTACTACAGAAAACGTTTATTGGGAGTTTGTCCATTCTAAGCTCTATGCTATATGCCTTCATTGTGTTGGCATGTAATCCTTATAATAATCCTGTGAATTTTATAATAATTAGCAGAGAATCAAAAAGATTATGTAACTGGCCCAAAGTTATATATCCACTAAGTGGGGGGCCCAGGGATTAAATCTTAGTTGGTCTGCCTCTGCTTCATTTTTATACATATTTCATATTCACACGTCATATACACAGTCTAGCTCTTTGGCACGGCCAACCTTCTTTTATGGATATCTGGTTCTTCCTGATTTTCAGTTCTTAGAGTGGGGCCTTTTTTTTTTTTTTTGGTGCTGGGGATTGAACTCAGGGGTACTCAACCACTGAGCCATATCCCCAGTCCTACTTTGTGTTTTATGTAGAAACAGGGTCTCACTGAGTTGCTTAGTGCCTCACCGTTGCTGAGGCTGGCATTGAACTCGCCATTCTCCTGCTTCAGCCTCCCAAAGTGCTGGGATTGCAGGCATGCGCCAGTGCGCCTGGCTTAGAGTGGGCTTTTTGCTCAGACTTTTTTCTTTTGTTTTCCCTCTGGGCAAACAAACAGTCACACATTTTTATGTCAAAAAAGATGAGATTGGCTGTAGAGTTCTGAAAATTCTGGGTGACTGATTACTGGATTGGATTAACTGAGGAACATAGAGTATTTTTATAAGGTATCTGGAGAAGCAAAAGTAACAGTCAGAAAACAGACTTGAATCCTGACATTGTCATTTACTAACCATACAACGTTGAGCAGGTAGCTTCAGTTTTTTTTTTTTTAACCTGTAAAGTAGGCAAAATAATAGTAACTATCTCACACTGTGGCTAGATATTTCAAAAGGGATCTAACATTGTTCTTAGCATATCATAGAGTACAAGAAGAATGATTTTTCCCCCGTTTCTTTTTTCTTGGTACTAGGGATTAAACCCAGGGGCACTTTGCCACTGAACTACACTCCCATCCCTTTTTAATTTTGAGACAGAGCCTTGCTGAGTTGCTGAGGCTGGCCTTGAACATGCCATCCTTCTGACTCAGCCTCCTGAGTTGCTGTGAAATTACAGAACTGGGGAGAAATAATCTAAGATAATTAATCACACATGAAATATGGATTTGAATAGAGAGACTGTGGTTTATTCAAAGGTAGTTAGCCTCCTTTGAGTTTATCCACATTTCTTAAAAGCATTTGCAAGGAATTAACTGTAAGCCTATATGCTAATTTATTTGTTTGTAGTGTCAGGTTGGGTAAGGAAATAGAAATGGACCTCTGATAGCAGCTATAATTTTGTGTTTGGGAAACTTAAGCAGAGTAAGAAGTAGTAATGGTTATGTTCAGCACCTGAGACATGTCAAAAGAATTCTTCTCAACTTTTATTTAAAACCTTTTTTTTTCCCCTCTAGCATTGTATTAGGCATTGGCAAATACAGAACAGTGGGAATGGCCTAGTTTGTTTGCCAGAAACAGTTTTAGGAAGATACATACTAAGTTCATATGATTCATATGATTTAGAGACAGCGAATAGCCATATAGATTAAGATACGTACAGCTTTATAGGAAAAATGATGTTTAAGTTGTACCTTGAAATAATGGAGGGATTTGGATAGATAGAATGGTTTAGGAATAACTGACTGTGGTAGTAAAGGCATGAAAATTAATGTGTATTTTGTTAGGGACTCACTAAAGAATACCTTGCCTAGGCAGAGAGTGTATGTTGAGGTTTTGTGAGATATAAGACCAGTTGGGGGCTGGGGTTGTGGCTCAGTGGTAGAGCGCTTACCTCACATGTGTGAGGCACTGGGTTCGATCATCAGCACCACATAAAATAAATAAATAAAAGTATTGTGTCCATCTACAACTAAAAAAATATATTAAAAAAAAAAAAGACCTGTTGGGGAAAATGAGAGCCTCAGAAACTATAGTGTATTCAAGTTTAGATTTTTTTTTTTGGTAATTGTAGGTGGACAGCACGCCTTTATTTATTTATTGTTTATTTTTGTAGTCAGTGCTAAGGATTAAACTCAGTGCCTCATATCTGCTAGGCGGGCACTCTGCCACTGAGCTCCAGCCCAAGTTTATATTTTTTCTTTTAAATTTTTTTTTGGTTGTCAATGGACTTCATTTTATTTATTTATATGTGGTGCTGAGAATCGAACCCAGTGCCTCAGATATACTAGGCAAGCAGTCTACCATTGAGCCACAACCTCAGCCCTAGAGTTTAGATTTGATGCTGTAAAAATTAGGGAAGCTCTGAACGTAGGAGGTGACCTGACTAAAGTGACATTTTAGGAAAATCAGGCAGAAGGAGTATATTATTAGGTTTAGGATAAAAGGTAGGAGTCAGAGGAGAAAGTACAGGATTTGCTGACCGGGCATAAATAGAGGATGATGTACAAAATTGACTTCAAGAGGCTCATAAGACTTTGAGACTGAGGGAACAATGGTGCTGTCCTACTAACTAGAATGGCAAAGGGGTGGAGGCTACAGTAGAAGCATGGGAAGATAATTAGCTTTGTCATGCACATGATCTTCCCAGGTTTAGTAATAAGGAAATAGGATTTTTCCTTAAGTTACTTAATTAATTCCTTTTAACAGATGTGTTGAGTTTTTAAGGAACTGTGTTACAGGAAGTGTGGTTTTATACTACTCTACATAGATCACTTGCATAGATTGTGGTCTGCCAGCCAAAATTCACACAGCTATAGTTATGCATTGCTTGATGATGGGGATGTGTTCTGAGTAGTGCATCATTAGGCAGTTCATCATTGTACCAACAGTGTAGTGTATTTTCACATATGTAAATGGTATAACCTAGTACATATCTAGGTTGTATGGTATATACTGTCATATAAAGTGGGGTTTTTTTGTACTGGAGATTGAGCTCAGGGGCACTTGACCACTGAGCCACATTTCCAGCCCTATTTTGTGTTTTATGTAGAGACAGGATCTCACTGAGTTGCTTAGCGCCTCGCCATTGCTGAGGCTGGCTTTGAACTCGCGATTCTTCTGTCTCAGCCTCCCTAAGTGCTGGGATTACAGGCTTGTGCCACCGCGCCAGGCTCATACAAAGTTTTATTGGCACAGAGTCATGCGAATTTGTATATTGTCTATTATTGTTTTTGTACTACAGTGCCAGAGTAGTTGTAGCAGAAACCATGGCAAAGGCTGAAAATATTTTCTTTTTGCCTCTTTAAAAAAATTATTTGTGGGGCTGGGGTTATGGCGCAGTGGTAGCGTGCTCGCCTAGCATGCGGGAGGCACTGGGTTCGATCCTCAGAACCACATAAAAATAAAATAAAGATATTGTGTCCACCTACAACTAAAAAATAAATATTAAAAAAAATTATTTGCAAACCCTTGCTGTATCATATTTTGGTGAACTGCAGTACTGCACACCTGTAATCCCAGCTACTTGAGATGATCACAAATTCAAGGCCAGCCTAGGAAGCTTAGGCCCTGTCTCAAATAAAATAGAATGGGCTGAGGATGTAGCTCAATGGTAGAGCATCCCTGATGCCACAAAAAATAGAATGTATTTTCGGTCTGCTAACAACCATTAAATATCAGTAGTCCTTCATGTTCTACAAATGACAAAACTGAGGCCAAGATAGTAATGTTCCCCAAGGCCCTACATGCATTAAGCTAATTATTGAGTTCAGTTTCAGGCTAGAGTGCAGAGCACCTGGACCTGGATCTGGATTAACTTTCTTTTCACTTCACCACATATTTCCATTTGGTAGACCCTGAAAAATTAAGGGTGCCTTTCCACCCATTAATATATATATATATATATATACATTTTTGGTGGCAGTACTAGAGATTATACTTGATTCTACATGGTTGGCAAGCACTATACTACTGAGCTGAGATGATATCTGGGGCCTTACATGGTAGGCAAGCACTATACTACTGAGCTATACCCCCAACCTTAGAGCTCTTTTGATAGGGAACATCTTGGTATGTCATTCCATTCATATTTATGTATAGGTATAGATGTGATTTAAAATACTTTTATCATAATTTGGATTAATTTTTAAAATATATTAATGTGAAAACATTTAGCACATATAAATCCCCCTTCATTCTCCTGTTGGAGATTGAACTCAGGGCCTTGCCTGTCCTAGGTAATATTCTACCACTTAGCCACACCCCCACCCCCATAAAATTATTTTAAAAGGAACAATGGTGTCAACATTAATTAGACTCTTATTTAGTGATGTTTTCTGTTATAAGTGATAACTGAATTAAAGAGAATGTCTAGATTACTTTGGAAAAGTATAATGAATCACTAGATGGTCACGAATTGAAGATTAAAATCAGCATATGTTCTAAGGTAATAGTTACACATTAGCCATCTACTTCACCTGAGTTCAAAAGAAAAGTTAAATTAACTTGAGGAACAGCTGGGAATTAAGGTACTTGGTACGTTGGCACCTGTGGGTATCCCAGTAATGGATGTGTGTAATGAGAAACCTCTGCTGGGGACAATTTTGCCAGACACATGCAATTAAGATTAATTGACTGGATTTAGTGAAAGCCCAAATTCCAACCTTAATGTATAAAGAGTTGGGCTTTTCAGAAATTAGGTAGGTCTAGAGGGCAGAAGATTACCATGGAATCCTCAAGTTCTAGGTTAATACTTCATTTATGTAGAATCGAATGAGATGACATTGCTATTAATTTTTTTTTTTTTAAATATTTTTTGGTTGTAGATGAATGCAATATCTTTATTTATTCATTTTTATGTGGTGCTGAGGATTGAACCCAGTGCCTCACGCATGCGAGGCAAGCGCTCTACCACTGAGCCACAGTCCCAGCCCTAATTTTTTTTTTATTTTTTAAATTTTTTTTTTAGTTGTAGATGGACACATGTCTTTATTTTATTGCTTTGTATGTGGTGCTGAGGATCGAACCCAGGGCCTCACACATGCGAGGCAAGCACTCCACCCCTGAGCTACAATCCCAGCCCCGCTATTAATTTTTTATATGAAAGGATTTTAATAAAAGTCACAATCTTGACAGTGCCCAAGTGGATGTTTCCTATATGTTTTCATTACTGAAAGCGGAAATATTTGCAAAGATCAAGCTTTCCACATATAAAAGGACAGATAATGTTTTAAACACAAGTCCCTCTATTATTTTAAATCTAGAAATCTGTCAGCAGAGTTCTTGGCGCACAGCAGGGGTCCATTTCATTCTTGATCCCTGAATGAACTGCATCTTCAGTATCTAATGTAGTTGATAGGCAAAATAACAGAGGTATTTCTTCTCTTGATGGAGAAAGGAAAAGACAAACAGGATCTAATTTACTCACCAGTCTAACACAGTTGGGAATTGACACAGTCACTAGGTATAAATGATAAACAGCAAATACATTTAAACTGGACCTAGTGGGAATTCAGCTTGGGAGTAGAAGTAAACAAGAGCATAGAAATTTCAGATGGAGCTTAAATAAGAATCAAGAGGAATCCTGAATAAAAAGTAGTTACAAAATGTGTAAATTTAAAATCACAATCTTAATGTTTTAACTTCATTCTTTTCATAGGGGGGAATGAGATGAACACAAAATACACTAATGGTAGAAAGGCTGTCTGAAGACATTAAGCAGTTATCTATTTAAATATATATTTTTTTTAGTTGTAGATGGACAAAACACCTTTACTTTTATTTATTTATTTAAAAAAAATTTTTTTAGGTTGTAGATAAACACAATGTCTTTATTTTATTGCTTTGTATGTGGTGCTGAGGATTGAACCCAGGGCTTCACGCATGCGAGGCAAGCGCTCTACCGCTGAGCTACAATCCCAGCCCCTATTTATTTATTTTTATGTGGTGCTGAGGATCAAACCCAGTGCCTTACACATGCTAGGCAAGCACTTTACCACAGCCCCAGAGTTATTTTAAATAGCATGGAAATAACTCTTTCTAAGAGGTTGGAAAGACCTCTTCCCAGGATTTAGCATACATCTGGATTTCACTTCTAGTCTCACTTTTTTTTTTTTTTTAAATAAATTTGTCTTTATTTCTTTCCATGTTACAAGTTTAAGGAGTTCATCTTTATGTTACCTGTAAATCACCCCAGAAAACAAAAGATAATTTAAGTTTAAAGGGCATAGTTTGAACTTTGTGAATTTGGAGACTAAATATGGGAAAGCAAATTGAGAAGGGTTGTCAAAAGAGACAAAATATAAACATAAATCATAATATCAAAGACAAAATAGAGTAATAAGCAGTATTTTGAAAACACACAGAAGGTAAAAATAATTCTTAGAAATTTACCTTTTTCTCAAACATAAGGAATTTTTATAAAAATGCTTCTGTGTATGACAAGTCACAGTGTTGGAAAA
>CM053400.1:27587716-27617306 GCA_028644305.1 Xerus rutilus
AGCCTGTAATCCCAGCACTTAGGGAGGCTGAGACAGGAGAATCGCGAGTTCAAAGCCAGCCTCAGCAACGGCGAGGCGCTAAGCAACTCAGTGAGACCCTGTCTCTACATAAAACACAAAATAGGGCTGGGGATGTGGCTCAGTGGTCGAGTGCCCCTGAGTTCAATCCCCAGTACCACAAAAAAAAAAAAAAAAAAAAGAAGTGTGCCCATTGAATATTAACTCTATGGATTTCATTGGAAGTATAGTTTAACTACTTATCAATGTTAAAGACCTTTTAGAACAACATGGAATCTAAATTAAAAAACTTTGTAGGGGCTGAGGTTATGGCTTAATGGTAGTGTGCTCGCCTAGCACGCATGAGACACTGGGTTCGATCCTCAGCACCACATAAAAATAAAATAAAGATATCCTGTCCACCTACAACCAAAAAATAAATATTTTTAAATAAATAAATAAAACTTGATATGCCATCGTAAAGGAAGTAGTCTTTCATTGATTTTGTTTTTCTCTAAATAAAAAAGAAAGAAATTGGAATTTTCAGGGAGGATTCTTAACCAGTTTGGGAGGTTTCTTGGAGTGGGGTAGCAAATACCGGTTGGTTTATGCTTTAACATCTTTTTTCTTCTTTTGTAGGGAGCTGACTCTCTTTTGGAGTAAATTGCAAAGAAGAATTGACCCTTCTTTAGATACTTTTTTGGAGCGCTGTCGCCAATTTGGTGTCATAGCTAAAACACAGCAGCATTTATTTTGCTTGATTAGAGTTATACAGACTGAAGTAAGTAATGTATACTTTTATGTCAGTTGTGGCTAGAGAGAAGAAATGAGTGAAGCAATTAACTACTCAGGCAATTCCTGGTTAGATAAGGGAAAAGGAAAGATAATGAAGTTTAATAAAATTATGGAATTGTCCATATCTAGTTGTTTCTGCATATTGTCTCTTAGGAATCCACAGGTTCATTGTTACTGAATTCTTTAATGGCAAGTAGCAATTTTTTTTTTAAATATTTATTTTTTAGTTGTAGGTGGACACAATATCTTTATTTTTATGTGGTGCTGAGGATCGAACCCAGTGCCTCCCACGTGCTAGGCGAGCACGCTACCACTGCGCCATAACCCCAGCCCTGGCAAGTAGCAATTTGAGGTGAAGATCATCTCTGCTAGGGGAAGGGAAGATTGTTTCCTGTGTCTTTTCCTAGAATAATGCTGTATATTTTATACAGGCAGGTTTGCTTGCTAATTAACATAGTATTATAAATGGAGTAAATAGTTGTGTTTTTACCTCCTTGGCAACAGAATGGTACCTTTTCTAGATTTTAACGTATTAGAATAGTTCCAAAATAAACTTTTTTTTTTTTTTGGTACTAGAGATTAAACTCAGGGGCAGTCTGAGCCACATTCCCAGCCCTATTTTGTGTTTTATGTAGAGACAGGGTCTCACTGAGTTGCTTGCTTAGTGCCTCACTGTTGCTGAGGCTGGCTTTGAACTCGCGATTCTCCTATCTCAGCCTCCCAAAGTGCTGAGATTACAGGCTTGTGCCACCATGCCTGACTCAAAATAAACTATTTGTTATACAAGTTGTAAACTTCTGTACAAACAAATAAGAGGAATTTTTTTAATTTTCTGAAATATTCAAATAAGAGGAATATTTTGAGGAAAGGTGTGTTTCCTAAAAACCTTATTTTCATGGGGGTTTGGGATGAGAGTTGTTATACTCTTATTTTTTTCTTTTTAGTGCCTACTTATATGTGAGCTTTTAATATACCCATACTATGAAAGTTTGTGATTTTATGTTTTATGGATTACTTATTTGGTAACATGCGAGAAGTATTTTTTTGTTCAAGTCAAGGCACAGTTGTATCTTTGATAATCCATTCCCCTTCCCTAATGTAACGTTCCATATCCTATCTTTTACTTGAAATATGTTGATCTAGTCTCCACTGTTGAAGACAGGAAAGGGTAAAAATGTCCTCTGCCCAGAGTATCACAAGGCTAAAATCAAGGTGTTAGCTAAGGTAAGTTCTTACGGGAAGCTCTATGAAAAATCGATTTCCAAGCTCATTTTTGTTATCAGAATTCAGTTCCTTGTAGTTGTAGGTCCCTCTTTTCTTTCTGGCTATTAGCCAAAATCTCTTTTTGATTCCTAGAAAGTATGTATTTACAGATTCAACCCATGCTCAAGGGGAAGAAATTATATAAAAGTGAGACTCTACTAGGAGTCATTTTAGAATTCTGCTTACCACAAGGAACCACAGAAATGGGAAAGCCATTAGGTTATTAGAGGAAGTGGGTTTCTGAAACAGGCCCAGGAATTTGCTGTCCACGTGTAGAATCAGAACCATTTGTCTTGAATACAATCTAGGGCACTTTTTACAATAATTGCCTTATGGTAATTAGTATAAAGGGTAAATAAGAGATGAATTGATAGGTCAAAGAAGAGTGAGTATAGAATCCCTCTCAAATTGAAACTCCACACTGGATGCTGTAGTATGTACCTGCCATCCCAGCTGTGCTCAGAGGTTAAGGCAAAAAGATTGTGAGTTCAAGAGCAGCCTGGGTAATAAGTGAGACCCTGTCTCTAAAAAAATGAAATTGAGCCAGGCACAGTGGTGTATGCCTGTAATCCCAGCAACTTGGAAAGCTGAGACAAGAGGATTGCCAAGTTCAAGACCAGCCTAAGCAACTCAGTAAGACCCTGTCTCAAAAAAAAAAAAAATTTTTTTTAAATATTTTTTAGTTGTAGGTGGACACAATATCTTTATTGATTTATTTTTACGTGGTGCTGAGGATTGAACCCAGTGCCTCACGCATGTGAGGCAAGCACTCTACCACTGAGCCACAATCCCAGCCCAAAATAAAAAAATTTTTAAAAGGACTGGGAATGTTGGTCAGTGGTTAAGCAACTCTGAGTTTAATCCCCAGCACCAAAATAAATAAATGAACAAATAGACTCCAGCTCTTTTAAAAAGACAGTAGTGTTTTTAGCCTATATTTTCTATCTCTCATTCTGTTGCAATGGAAACTATCCTACAATGGTAATAGCCCAAAGTAGACAGAAGTTTCTACAAACTTTTTCATTTAGAAATGTAGGTGTCCAGGTAGATAGGCCAGGTTGCTTTAGTGACTCCACACATCAAAAGGCCAGGTTCCAAGCCGGGCACGGTGGCTCAAGTCTGTAATCCCAGCACTTAGGGAGGCTGAGACAAGAGAATCGCGAGTTCAAAGCCAGCCTCAGCAACGGCAAGGCGCTAAGCAACTCAGTGAGACCCTGTCTCTACATAAAACACAAAATAGGGCTGGGGATGTGGCTCAGTGGTCGAGTGCCCCTGAGTTCAATCCCCAGTACCAAAAAAAAGAGGCCAGGTTCCAAGCCGGGTGCAGTGGCGCATGCCTGTAATCCCAGTGGTTTAGGAGGCTGAGGAAGGAGAATAGCAAGTTCAAAGCCAGCTTCAAGCCTCAGCAAAAGTGAGGTGCTAAGCAATTCAGTGAGACCCTGTCTCTAAATAAAATACAAAATAGGGGGGCTGGGAGTGTAGCTCAGTGGTAGAGCGCTTGCCTCGTATGCGTGAGGCACTGGGTTCGATCCTCAGCACCACATAAAGATATTGTATCCATCTACAACTAAAAAAAATATTTAAAAATAAAATAAAACACAAAATAGGGCTGAGGATGTGGCTCAGTGGTTAAGTACCCCATCAATACAAGTTCCATCTCATGTTCTAAGACCTAACCATTCTGATCCCAGCTATAGTGTTTCCATTCTAGATAGCCAGAAGAAAAAGGTGAGAATAGGACAAATCACATCTTGATTCACCTTTTCCCCCACTTTCCTTAAGACATACTCACAAGCATGTGGCCATATTCTAGCTGCAAGAGAGGCTAGGAGGTGAGTACATTGGCACATGTCTATAATCCCAGCTACTCAGGAGGCTGAGGCAAGAGGATCACAAGTTTGAGGCCAGCCTGGGCAACTTAATGAGACCTTTTCTCAAAAGAGTACTAGGGGGGCTGGGATTGTGGCGCAGTGGTAGCGTGCTCGCCTAGCACGCGTGGGGCCCTGGGTTCGATCCTCAGCACCACATAAAAACAAAGATATTCTGTTCACCTAAAACTAAAAAATAAATAAATAAATATTTAAAAAAAAAAAAAAAAAAAGAGTACTAGGGAGGGCTGGGGCTGTAGCTCAGTGGTAGAGCGCTTGCCTAGCATGCGTGAAGCACTGGGTTCGATCCTCAGCACCACATACAAACAATAAATGAATAAAATAAAGATCCATCAACAACTAAAAAAAATTACAAAAAAAAAAAAAAAAAGAGTGCTAGGGATATAACTCAGTGATAGAGCACCCTTGGGTTAGATCCCCAGTACTCATAAAGGGATGTGGTGGCTAGGAAGTATGTTCTCTATTACAGGTGACTCGGAAAAAAACAAAAACATAGGTATTCTGTTTTTGTACAAAAGAGAAAAGGATGCTAAGAAACAAATAACAGCAAGACACACAGCTCAGCCACTCAAACAGTGGCTCTGAGGGCTAAGCATGAGGATCGCAAGTTTAAAACCAGCCTCAGCAACTTAGCAAGACCCTGTCTCTAAATAAAATATTTAAAAAAGGCTAAGGGTGTGACTCAGTGGTTAAGTACCCCTGGGTTCAATCCCTGGTACCCAAAAAAAAAAAAAAACCCACAGAACCTGGGATGTATGAGATTAGTGATGCTGAAAATCCTGTGTGGGCATTTAGTCTCTTGCAGACTAAATAGAAAGGTGCATAATGCCAGCACTTAGGGAGGCTGAGACAGGAGAATCGTGAGTTCAAGCCAGCCTCAGCAACGGCGATGTGCTAAGCAACTCAGTGAGACCCTGTTTCTACATAAAACACAAAATAGGGCTGGGAATGTGGCTCAGTGGTTGAGCGCACTTGAGTTCAATCTCCAGTACCAAAAAAAAAAGAAAGGTGCATAACGGAAAGGTCCTTAAAATAGTGCCTCTTTATTTTCTGGGTTCTAGTTTTCTATAAATAAAGAGCTTAAGCCAGACCATCATTTGGAGGTACTTAGAGGGTTATTAAGCTTTGATTCTGTGACTTGATAAAGTCATAAGTGGAAAGGTTAACTTTTCAGTATCGTTAGTATAACTAGGACTTTAAAATTAATATGGCAAAATGAATGTTAGATGTAGTTTTTAAATTTTTTATTTGTTATTTTTAGTTATATATGACAATACAATGTATTTTGACATATTATACATACATGGAGTATAACTTCCCATTCTTTAGGTTTTACATCATGGAGTTACCCTGGTAGTGTATTCATATATGAACATAGAAAAGTTATGTCCGATTCATTCTACTGTCTTTCCTATTCCCATCGCCACTCCTTTCCCTTTATTCCCCTTTGTGTAATCCAAAGTACTACTATGTGGTTGTTTTGAAGTAGATGTAAGAAAGGGGGATCATCTTGGACCTACTTTAATATGACCAGTTAATATATATTCATTTTTTATAAAATATGTTGTGGTATTACTATTTAGAAAACATGACTTTGTCTAGTTTCATCCTGTCTCCTAGTAATAAAGAAGCTGAATGAGAGAGATGTGCCTTGAAAGGACGATATGCCTCATTCATAGCAATCTGGGCTAGACTATGGATTGATTTGTTGTGTGTGGGGGGGGGGTTGTTGTTGTTTGGGGTTTTTTGTTGTTGTTGTTGTTTTGTACTAGGGATTGAGTTCAGAAGTGCTTAACCACTGAGCCACATCTCCAGCCCTTTTTTGTATTATATTTAGAGACAGGGTCTCCGTGAGTTGCCTAGGGCCTCAGCCTCCCAAGCCACTGGAATTACAGGCATGCACCACTGTGCCCAGCTTGGATCTCTTGATTTAATAGCATAATGTGATGTAAGGTTATCATTTGTAAGTAAGAGCATAGAGGAAGTGAGGAAAGTCAGGTAAATTTTAAGATAATTCACAGGCTCTCACCAAGTGATTATTACTTAATTCCTTTTGGAAGTTTGTATGAAGTGAACTGTACCTGAAGTCCATTCTTTCATAAACACCCTAATCTGGTTGAGATGGTAAAATTGGTGAAATTTCTAACATTTTTGGAAGAAAAATAACTAGAAATACCATTATACCTCTGAACAGATCTACCAAGAACTTAATGGCTAAAGGAGTGGTGAATAAATTAGAATCAGGATATGGAATGTGGAACTGAATTTTGAAGAAATTTGTGGACATGAAGAAATTGGTGGGTTTTCAACCAGGAATCTGCCAGAACAAGAGTGGCTTGGCATATTTGTATCAAGGTCACATGCAATATAGCCAAGTCAATTAAGATTGGAGTCAGTATATAATAAAAGTGATTAGGACCTCCAGCTCTGGAAATATACTGTATATTTAAATCCTTGCTCCTCTGCCCACTAGCTGGTGTTGCCATTGAACAGCTTAACCTCCTGAGCCTTGAGTTCTTTATCCACAAATGAAGAAAATGTATGCAAAAGAGTATTTAGAATAAATGCCTGTGATAATTAGGATTCTGTAAGTTAATAGTATTTGTTTCTAGTATTTAGATTGATGCCCAATATAGAATAATTGCTTATCAAATTGTTTACTGAGTTCAGTAGTGGAATTTACTGTTATTTTACATGGTGTTTTGTTGAGTACTCGCTGTGTGCCAGCATTGTAACAATCACTTTATATTATTTCATTTTTATAACAACCTTAGTAAAAAAAATCTAATTTACCACTTTTGTTAATTTATCAATGAAGAAACTGATGGTAAAGGGAGTTGAGAACTTCATCCCTGTAGTAAATCAGGTTCAAAGACCATCAGATTCTGCCTTTAAGGTCTGTATTTTTAGTCACTGCATTTTAAACCATTCTTCCACATATTACACTTCTTTTCTCATGCTATTCTCACATTCCATTTCAGCCTTTCAGATAAAGAATTATTTTGTGTACACTAATCTTTACCTCACGACAAGATCGTCTTCCTGATTTTTGCTAGTACTGAAAATTTGTTATGATAGAGAGATTTTTCTAATTCCTGATATTTTTCCATGGAAAACTGAGATTTGGTTCACCTATATCTATGAAGTACTAAATTCTTCTAGGAGAAAATAGAAAAGGATCATTATTTTAGCTTTGGGGTTGTGAAAAACCCAAGTGTTGATGAAACATTGGAGTTCCGTAAATTGAATTCAGTTTTAGACTAAGTTCTATACTTGTTTCTTCTTCCTAGTTTATTTAAACCCTGTCATTTTCACTCAGCTTACCACCATGTCTTTGAATCCTTATTTGTCCCGTATTCTTTTGAATTCATATGTATTTATTGTGTATACATTTGGCACATAGATAATTACCTTGAAGATTAGGGACTGCTTTGTTTTTTCTTTTTTGGTACTGGAGATTGAACTCGGCTACTCGACCACTGAGCCACATCCCCAGCCCTGTTTTGTGTTTTATGTAGAGACAGGGTCTCACTGAGTTGCCTAGCACCTCACCATTGCTGAGGCTGGCTTTGAACTCGTGATTCTCCTGTCTCAGCCTCCCTAAGTGCTGGGATTACAGGCTTGAGCCACCGCACCCAGCTAGGGACTTCTTTTTTAAAAAAAATAAACTATTCATTTATTTATTTGATAGTTGTAGATGGATAGCATGCCTTTATTTACTGCTTTTTAAAACAAATGTGGTGCAGCCGAGCGTGGTGGCTCAAGCCTGTAATCCCAGCACTTAGGGAGGCTGAGACAGGAGAATCGTGAGTTCAAAGCCAGCCTCAGCAATGGCGAGGCACTAAGCAACTCAGTGAGACCCTGTCTCTACATAAAACACAAAAATAGGGCTGGGGATGTGGCTCAGTGGTCGAGTGTCCCTGAGTTCAATCCCCAGTACCAAAACAATAAAATAAACAAATAAATAAATAAATAAATAAATGTGGTGCTAAGGATCTTACTCAAGTGCTTCACATGTGCTAGGCAAGCACTCTGTCACTGAGCTATAGCCCCAGCTGTAGGAACTGCTTTAATATACAATGCCATATATAATTAGATATTCCATAAATATACATCATTGTTGTTCATGGTTGTAACATCTTTCTAATCTGGTACTTTGCTTCTTGAAACAAGAAGAATCTAAACGTAATTTGCAGAAACAAAGATTTAAGATGAAATTTAAGAAATCCGAAGTTTTTGACAGCTAAAATAGCTTATTAATGGGAATTAATTTAATCTCTATATATTTAACAATGACTTTTCTTCCCTCTTTTTCTTACAGGCACAAGATGCTGGTCTTGGGGTGTCAATTTTATTATGTGTCAGAGCTCTTCAACTCAGATCAAGTGAGGATGAGGAAATGAAGGCATCAGTTTGTAAAACAATTTCCTGTCTTTTACCAGAGGATTTAGAAGTTAGACGAGCTTGTCAGCTTACAGAATTCTTAATTGAACCCAGTTTGGATGGATTTAATATGTTGGAAGAACTATATTTGCAACCAGATCAAAAATTTGATGAAGAAAATGCACCCGTTCCAAATTCTCTTCGGTGTGAGCTCTTGTTAGCTTTAAAAGCCCACTGGCCTTTTGATCCTGAATTTTGGGACTGGAAGACTTTAAAACGACACTGCCACCAACTCCTAGGGCAAGAAGCGTCAGATTCTGATGATGATTTAAGTGGATATGAAATGTCAATTAATGACACAGATGTTTTAGAGTCATTTCTCAGTGACTATGATGAAGGTAAAGAAGATAAACAATATAGAAGAAGAGATTTGACAGATCAGCATAAGGAGAAAAGAGACAAAAAACCCATTGGTTCTTCTGAAAGATACCAGAGGTGGCTTCAGTATAAGTTTTTCTGTTTGTTATGTAAGCGGGAATGTATAGAGGCCCGGATTCTTCATCATTCTAAAATGCATATGGAAGATGGAATTTATACCTGTCCAGTTTGTATTAGAAAGTTCAAGAGAAAAGAAATATTTGTTCCTCATGTAATGGAACATGTTAAAATGCCACCAAGCAGAAGGGAACGCTCTAGAAAGAAATTACTGTTAAAAGGCTCTCAAAAGAGTATTTGTCCCAAGAGCCCCTCTGCCACGCTGGAGCAAAGTCAGTCATTGAATGAACAAGCCAAAGGAGAGTCTCATGAATATGTCACATTCAGTAAATTAGAAGATTGCCACCTGCAAGACAGAGATTTGTACCCATGTCCTGGTACAGACTGTTCCCGTGTGTTTAAACAATTTAAATACTTAAGTGTGCATCTTAAAGCTGAACACCAAAATAATGATGAAAATGCCAAGCACTACTTGGATATGAAAAATAGAAGAGAGAAGTGTACTTATTGTCGACGGCATTTCATGTCCGCTTTTCACCTGCGAGAACATGAACAAGTGCATTGTGGTCCCCAACCTTATATGTGTGTGTCTATAGACTGTTATGCTAGGTTTGGATCCGTGAATGAACTTCTTAAT
Organism: Xerus rutilus; assembly: GCA_028644305.1. Lineage (NCBI taxonomy): Eukaryota > Metazoa > Chordata > Mammalia > Rodentia > Sciuridae > Xerus > Xerus rutilus. The sequence continues at coordinate 27,597,176 of CM053400.1, forward strand.
CATAAACAAAAACATGATGATCTTCGTTATAAATGTGAATTAAATGGCTGTAATATTGTTTTCAGTGATTTGGGACAGCTTTATCACCATGAAGCACAACATTTTAGGGATGCATCATACACTTGCAACTTTCTTGGCTGCAAAAAGTTCTATTATTCCAAAATTGAATACCAGAATCACCTCTCAATGCATAATGTTGAAGGTTCAAATGGAGACATAAAGAAATCAGTGAAACTTGAGGAGTCTGCAGCAGGTGAAAAACAAGATTGTGTTGCTCAGCACCATCTACTCAACCAAACTGATAGATCACATTTACCTGAAGATCTCCTTTTCTGTGCAGGATCAGCTAATTCTCAATTAGATACAGAAACTGCAGAAAATCTTAAAGAAAACAGTGACAGTAATTCTAGTGACCAGTTAAGTCACAGTTCTTCAGCTTCAATAAATGAAGAGTTAATTGACACACTGGATCACTCTGAAGCCATGCAGGATATATTATTATCTCATGAGAAGGTATTTGTGCCCTCCAATTTAAAAGAAAAATGTTCTAGTATGGCAGTTTGTTTTGATGGGACTAAGTTTACTTGTGGTTTTGATGGCTGCAGTTCCACATACAAAAATGCAAGAGGGATGCAGAAGCATCTACGGAAGGTACATCCATACCATTTCAAACCCAAAAAGATAAAGACAGAAGATCTCTTTCCCTGTTTGAGTAATGAACGTAATCAGACAAAGTTTGATGTAGATCCTAAACCTAGTTCGGATACAAACAGTGACTCCCCAGATGAAGGTCTAGATCACAATATTCATATTAAATGTAAACGAGAGCCTCAAGGTTATTCCTCAGAAGCTTCCATTTGTGCTTCTAAAAGGCCATGTACAGAAGACACTATGTTGGAACTTCTGTTACGTTTGAAACATTTAAGCTTGAAAAACTCAATAGCACATGGATCTTTCTCAGGGTCATTGCAGGGGTACCCATCCAGTGGTGCTAAGTCTCTTCAATCAGTTTCATCTACTATCTCAGACCTTAATTTTCAGAATCAAGATGAAAATGTGCCAAGTCAATACCTTGCACAGTTGGCGGCTAAGCCTTTTTTCTGTGAGCTTCAAGGATGCAAATATGAATTTGTGACCAGAGAAGCTTTGTTAATGCATTATCTTAAAAAGCATAATTATTCAAAAGAAAAAGTCCTTCAGTTAACAATGTTTCAACATCGGTATTCTCCATTCCAATGTCATATTTGCCAAAGGTCATTTACAAGAAAAACACACCTTAGAATTCATTATAAAAATAAACATCAAATTGGCAGTGACAGAGCAACTCACAAACTGTTAGACAATGAAAAATATGATCATGAAGGCCCATGCCCCGTAGATAGGTTGAAAGGTGATTGTTCTGCAGAACTTGGAGGTGATCCCAACAGTAACTCTGAGAAACCACATTGTCATTCTAAAAAGGATGAATGCAGTTCAGAAACAGATTTGGAATCATCTTGTGAAGAAACAGAAAGTAAAACATCTGATATTTCATCACCAATAGGCAGCCATAGAGAAGAAGGAGAAGGAAGAGAGGGGAGAGGTAGCAGGCGAACTGTTGCTAAAGGAAACCTATGCTATATTTTGAATAAATATCATAAACCATTCCATTGTATCCATAAAACTTGCAATTCCTCATTCACTAATCTAAAAGGCTTGATTCGTCATTACAGAACTGTACATCAGTACAACAAAGAACAATTATGTTTAGAAAAAGACAAAGCAAGAACCAAAAGGGAACTTGTAAAATGTAAAAAGATATTTGCTTGCAAATATAAGGAATGTAACAAACGTTTCCTGTGTTCCAAAGCTCTTGCTAAGCACTGTAGTGACTCTCATAACCTAGACCATATTGAAGAGCCTAAAATACTTTCTGAAACTGAATCTGTGGCAAGGTTTTCCTGTAACCAGCCTCAGTGCCCTGCTGTTTTTTATACATTCAGCAAGTTGAAACACCACTTGATGGAACAGCATAATATTGAAGGAGAAATACATTCAGATTATGAAATTCATTGTGATCTTAATGGCTGTGGCCAGATTTTCACCCATCGCAGTAATTACTCACAACATGTATATTACAGACATAAGGACTATTATGATGATCTATTCAGAAGCCAGAAAGTAGCAAATGAAAAGCTAGTAAGAAGTGAAAAGGTATGTCAAACAGCTCACACACAGGGGCATGAACATCAGACTACCAGGAGGTCATTTAATGCCAAAACTAAAAAATGTGGTTTAATCAAAGAAAAGAAAGCTCCAATTAGTTTTAAAACAAGAGCTGAAGCCCTCCATATGTGTGTAGAGCAGTCTGAGCACACACAGTACCCCTGCATGGTTCAAGGATGTTTGTCTGTGGTGAAGTTGGAGAGCAGCATAGTGAGGCATTACAAACGTACCCATCAGATGAGCAGTGCCTATTTAGAGCAACAGATGGAAAACCTTGTTGTTTGTGTTAAGTACGGTACCAAAATAAAGGAGGAGCCCCCTTCTGAAGCAGAGCTCTGTATAAAGAAAGAAGAAAATATAAGCTGTGAATCAGAGCACATGAAACACAGCCATTCCCTGGGTGACAGTAGTGCACCCCTCCAGAACACCGATTCTTCCCATCCAGGTGAAAGGGATAGTGGTCAGAAAGGTTGTGCAGAAAGCAACCCAGCATTTGATACAGACACTCTGCTCTACAGAGGAACTTTGAAATGTAACCATAGTTCAGAAACCACTTCTCTGGAACAATGTAATATAGTTCAGTCTCCTTCCTGTAAAATAGAAAATTCCATACCTAATCCCAGTGGGACTGAAAGTGGGACTTATTTCCCAAGTTTCCAGCTGCCTTTACCGAGGATCAAAGATGAAGAAACTGGGCAGCACAGTTCAGGGCAAGAAAACACTGTAAAAAATTCAACCCATGTCCCAAAAGAGAGTTTTAGGAAACATTCACAGCCCAGGTCATTTGATTTGAAGACTTACAAACCTATGGGATTTGAATCTTCATTTCTGAAATTTATTCAGGAAAGTGAAGAGAAAGAGGATGATTTTGATGATTGGGAGCCGTCAGAGCACTTAACATTAAGTAATTCTTCACCACCCAGTAATGACTTAACGGGGGATGTTACCACAAATGATGTGGTGAGTAACAATGACCCTGAAGTTGACATACCTCATTCTTCCAGTGACTCTACAGTTCATGAGAACTTGACTGCAATCCCACCTTTAATAGTAGCTGAAACAACAACAGTTCCTTCCTTGGAAAACCTGAGGGTCGTATTGGACAAAGCATTAACAGACTGTGGAGAGCTTGCCTTAAAACAGCTTCATTATCTTCGGCCAGTGGTTGTCCTTGAAAGATCAAAGTTTTCCACACCAATTTTAGACTTGTTTCCAACAAAAAAGACAGATGAGCTTTGTGTAGGAAGTTCCTAAATAACAATTTTGTTTCAGAAACAGACTGGCTCCAACACTGCAACATGGGGACAATTGCCAACATGAACAAAGGCTGAGAACCAGCCACACCATTGTTTAGGGTAGAATAGGCTGTGTATTTACATGAATGTATAATATCTATGTCAGCAGTATTGGCTGAGTCCATTAGCTCTCCAGTTGGTTTATTGATTGGGTTTTTTGTTTGTTTGTTTATTAAAAAAAAATGGAACTGTACTCTTGTTTGGTGCTAATTAATACATCAAAATATACTGGGGCTTCCTTTTTCAAATTAAGTGTGCATGATTGTATATGAAACAAATACTAAGGTCCCAGGGTGGGAGGGCTAGGGAAAGGGGTATGGAGTTCTTACTTGACTTGAATGTGCACCCAAGGGTGCTTTGTGTAATATATTGTACACTACAGCATCTTATATTTTTTGAGTTGAGTTTCAATAAATTACAATTTTTCACCCATTTCTTGTTTACTCATAATGAGCTTTCATGTCACATGTAAACTGGAATTGCACTTGTATTTTCTGGAATGTGCACTCATATTTTACCCCAGTAATTTTTTTGTTAACCAAATCATGTCAGATCAAGGTTCTTTTTGAATGACCTTTGACTTTTTGTAGAAAATTCTGAGATAGTAATTAGCTGTGGGATTCAAGATATCTCCCAGAGAAGCTGGGCGCAGTGGCGCAAGCCTGTAATCCCAGCACTTAGGGAGGCTGAGACAGGAGAATCCCGAGTTCAAAGACAGCCTCAGCAACAGCGAGGTGCTAAGCAACTCAGTGAGACCCTGTCTCTACATAAAACACAAAATAGGGCTGGGGATGTGGCTCAGTGGTTGAGTGCCCCTGAGTTCAATCTCTAGTACCAAAAAAAAAGATAGCTCCCAGAGGAAAAGGTTCAGAAGTTGACCAGTAGAAAGGAAAGAGTATGCTAAGCAGAATATGAGGGGCACAGCAAATTCAGAGTCCTGTTTCCAGGGAACTACAATGCTGGCAGTAAACGGGCTGATATTATTGTAGAGATAAGTAGGAACCTGTGAACATTGAAGAGTTGGGCTTCAGTCTATAAGCAACTGAGAACCTTTGGATGTTAAGTAACAAAATTAATTTATAGATGACTTGAAATGTGGAGTGTGATTTGAAGTTCCAAGAATGGGATAGGAGGTAATATGACTGTTGAAGTAATCAGCAATTATAGCAAAGGGAAGAGTAGGTGAAACAAGATGTGTAAAAAGAGAGGATTGGAGCCGGGCGCGGTGGCTCAAGCCTGTAATCCCAGCACTTAGGGAGGCTGAGACAGGAGAATCGCGAGTTCAAAGCCAGCCTCAGCAATGGCAAGGCGCTAAGCGACTCAGTGAGACCCCTCTCTACATAAAACACAAAATAGGGCTGAGGATGTGGCTCAGTGGTCGAGTGCCCCTGAGTTCAATCCCCAGTACCACAAAAAAAAAAAAAAAAAAAAAAGAGGATTGGAACTTGAAGGGTAAAGAAAAGGATTTGAGGAAAACTTAAAGATTTGGCAGTGACGAAACCAATACGATGGGAATACAAAAAGGGATGAATGGGTATTGGGAAGAGCATGGAAAACTATAATGAGTTTGGTCGTGTTGAGTTTCAGTGACAAATAGAAACTCAGTTTCTGATCTCTGCCTAGAATATTAGCAAGGATGGGCACTTAAAGAAAAACAGAAAGTTGTAGGTGGTATTGAAGTACCCAAAATACCACTTTGCCATAATTAAACTGAGTATTGTTTGAAAGTGAATGGTGGGGGGGCTGGGATTGTAGCTCAGTGGTAGAGTGCTTGCCTCGCATGCGTGAGGCCCTGGGTTCGATCCTCAGCACCACATACAAAGCAATAAAATAAAGACATTGTGTCCATCTACAACTAAAAAAAAATATTTAAAAAAAAAAAAGAAAAGAAAGTGAATGGTGGGACTAAAGTTCCAAGCACAGATGAAAGTCAGGTCATACAGATCAACTCATATATCCAGTATTGACGTTTCCTCATTTGAGTATAGAAACTTGCATGTATTGTTTCTGTGACCAACATGTAACATGAAAAAGTCAAGTTTGCTTGCTTTGTAAGAGAAACAAGAAAGTCAGAAAGGTAGTTCGTCCCTACTTCCAACCCCCAAATAGACTAACGCCTCCTGGCATTGTATTACTGATTGATATATAACCTGTTATGTAGAAACTCTGGCCTACTCTACTCTGACCTACTTGGTCTACACCTGCAGGAATAGATATTTTTGACAGACTGCATTTGGAGGTCTGAACCCATTTGAGAAAGGTAAGGATAGGCAGGAGATTATGAAACCTACAAATGAGTTTTAGGGTGTGGCTCAATGGTAGAGTGGCAAGTTGAATAGCATATGGGAGGTTACAGTTCAATCCTCAGCCCTGCAAAGGAAAAGAAAAAAGAAAACTGCAAAGAAGTATTTGGCGGATTTAGCCTGGGAGTGGGAGGAAAAAAAGACCAAAGATCAAGGAAAGTTATACAAATAGTAAGAAATCCTGTGTTTACTAAGCATATATCATCTGCTAGCTTCTGATTAATGAGAGTGTAGAATAGAGTGTAAGTTTCCTGTATCATACACATCAGAGTCTAGTAGGAAGCCTGATATTAAACAAAACAGTACAGATAATTACATGAAAGTTCTACCATAAAAAAAGCTAACATTAAGGGCTGGGGTTGTGGCTTATTGGTAGAGCATTTGCCTAGCATGTGTGAAGCATTGGGTTAGATCCTCAGCACCACATTAAATAAAGGGGATCTGGAGTTGTGGCTCAGTGGTAGAGCACTTGACTAGCACGTGTGATGCACTGGGTTCCTCAGCACCACATACAAATAAATAAAGGTATTGTGTCCATCTACAACTAAAAAAATAAAAGTATTAAGCCGGGCATGGTGGCGCATGCCTGTAATCCCAGCACTTTGGGAGGCTGAGACAGGAGAATCGCGAGTTCAAAGCCAGCCTCAGCAATGGCGAGGCGCTAAGCAACTCAGTGAGACCCTGTCTCTACATAAAACACAAAATAGGGCTGGGATGTGGCTCAGTGGTCGAGTACCCCTGAGTTCAATCCCCAGTACCAAAAATTTTAAAAAAGTATTATGCCCATCCACAACCAAAAACATTCTTTTTGAAAACCTCAGAAAACAAAAAAGCTAACATTGCGTTGGGGACCAAAAAAATAGCAAAGCTTCCTTGATAACATGTATTTAGACAAATGTGAAGAATCAATAGAAGTTAGCCAGGTAAAGTAAAGGTAAACCTTTGGGCAAGGTGACATATACCTCTAATTCCAGCTACTCAGGCCTGAGTCAGGTGGATCACAAGTCGAAGGCCAGCCTGGGCAATTTAGACCCTGTCTCAAAGGGCTGGGGATGTAGCTTAGTTGTAGTACATTCCTAGGTTCAATCTCCTCTACCAGGAAGAAGAAGAAGAAGAAAAAGGCTATTATGGTTTGTAGTGCAACAGCTTTGAGTGTTAGTGACATTGACAAGAATACTATGACTATATTTGGAAGAATAAATTAGGCAAAGGAGAAAGGGTTGGATAAACAAGGCATTTTAGTGTGCTATAGCCATGTTCTACATTAGGATTTTATTTGAAAGGCAGTGAAGAACCTATTGAAGGCTTGAAAGTAGCTGTTGCTTAAGTTAGGAAGGTGTGATGTCAAAGACTGCTGAGTGGTGGATGGGTGGATAACACTCCTTAAAGGTGAGCTGAGATACCTGCATATGTGGTATTAAGATTATTGTTAAAGGTGTTCATGTGTCAAAAGAGAAGTCAAAAACTAAATGGTTTTGTTGGACCAGATTTTCTTTGAGGCACCTTATGCTTTGGAGACTTACCATACCTTTTATTTAGTCATAAATGTCATAATAATAGTAGCCCTTTTATGACATGGTTCTTTCACACAAATTATGGACTCCTCATTACAGCTCTGCAAAATAGGTATTGTTACTTTGCAAATGAAGATATTGAGCCTTAGGTTAAATAACTTGCCCAAGTTAGCAAAAAATTTAAAAAGCAGAGCCAAAATTAAAACCCAGATCCATTATACTTAAAAAGCATTGGCAGGGAGAGGTGGCAGTGCTGGGGATTGAACCCAGGGCTTTATGCATATTAGGCAAGCGTACCACTGACCTACATCCTCAGTTCCCAAGGCTTATCTTAACAGCTACTCTGAAATGCTTCTGTCTAAACAAAGTACAATAACTACTTGACAAATGAACAGTTTTTGCTATAAATATATTTGCATTCACTTAAAAATGTTTGAATGCCTACTGTGTGCCAAGTATTAGGGATACATTAGTCAATAAAATGGATATATGGTTCCTGTCTTGAATTGACGATAGGGAAGACAGATGTTAAGCCTTAAATTGTACACATGGGTATAGTTGTGTTGGAAGTATAAGGAGCTTATTTAATCTAATATAGGGAGTCTTGGGAAATATTTTGGTTGCCATAATCCTATCTTTATCCAAAAAGTTTCTGGATACCATTCTTTAATAGTTTCTGAACTGCATTTATTTGGCTTGTTACAGGCAAACTCTTAAGTCTTACCTGAGTAATTTTTATTCCTTACTAGAAAGGATTCTGGTAACTTTCAGTTGCTAGTGGACTATGGGTTCAACATTAATAGCAGTCACTCCTAAATCAGTCAATCACTTCTTTCTGACAAAAGCACTCCATCTCCAACAGCATCCTAGATGCCTTTTTCTGATGCGCCTCTGCTGACTCAAGCAACTTCCATAGCTCCTTTTATTCCTGCAGGTACCGAATGGAATGGTTATTCCTTCTCCACCAGTCTCCTTTATTCCTGTTCTTCCTCTCAACTAGAAAGAACAAATCAGCCGGGCCTGGTGGCACAAGCCTGTAATCCCAGCACTTAGGGAGGCTGAGACAGGAGATTCGCAAGTTCAAAGACAGCCTCAGCAATGTTGAGGCGCTAAGCAACTCAGACCCTGTCTCTACATAAAGCACAAAATAGGGCTGGGGATGTGGCTCAGTGGTCGAGTGCCCTGAGTTCAATCTCTAGTACCAAAAAAAAACAAAGCCTATGGTATCTGACTATGTCTCCAACTCATATGTCAGACAATATTCAATATTTTTTAAAATTTGTCATAACTGATCCTTTTTCTTTTATTAGGCCCTTTCTTGTTGCAAACTTTTAGATTCTTGCATCTTTGTAATCTGATCTAACAATTTAGATGATACATTTATGTGTGAACAATTTTTTCATGAATACTTCTTGGGAACAGGACATCCACTTAATGTCTTCCCACCACCTTGCTGAAGTGTTAGGTACTAGTCAGTAAATCATTGGTTTGATAACATAGCATGCAGGTTACAGTGTAGCATGCTGCTGCTTACAAAATATTTTATAAAATTACACCATTTGTTCCTAATACAAATCTTGTGAAGGTGAATTTCCCATCTGTAAATAGGTAGTAAGCAAAAGAAAACCCTTCCTGAAATTCACAATTTCTAAATTATAGCGACTTGAAAAGAATGGAAGCTGGCTCAAAAGCCTGTAATCCCAGCACTTAGGGAGGCTGAGACAGAAGAATCGCAAGTTCAAAGCCAGCCTCAGCAAGGGTGAGGCACTAAGCAACTCAGTGAGACCCTGTCTCTACATAAAACACAAAAAATAGGGCTGGGGATGTGGCTCAGTGGTTGAGTGCCCCTGAGTTCAATCTCCAGTACCAAAAAAAAAAAAAAGCTACAAAATGATCCAGTAGTAACTGCCTTCCACATTTACCAAGTAAACTACTCACTTTTAAAGAAAGCCCTTTCTAAATCCTGTCTTCTCAAATTTCCAGTTTTCTCATGTCATGTGAAAAATAACTGCTGTCCATTTCAAGGAATTGTTGGAAATGTTTTACATCTACTCTGTTTAAGAGAGTAACCATGAGCTCCATGTGGCACTTTAAATTTAATTAAAATGTAAGATTTAGAGCCGGGCACGGTGGCTCACGCCTGTAATCCCAGCACTTAGGGAGGCTGAGACAGGAGAATCGCGAGTTCAAAGCCAGCCTCAGCAACAGCGAGGCGCTAAGCAACTCAGTGAGACCCTGTCTCTACAAAAAACACAAAATAGGGCTGGGGATGTGGCTCAGTGGTTGAGTGCCTCTGAGTTGAGTCTCGAGTACCAAAAAAAAAAAAAAAGTAAGATTTAGTTCCTCTGCAACACAACTCACATTTATGTATGTATTTGTGTACTGGGGATTGAACCCAGGTGCGCTTTACCAGTGAGCCACATTCCCAATATTTTTGTTTATTTTGAGACAGACTCTGAGGCGGGCTTGGAATTTACAGTTGTCCTGCTTCAACCTTCAGAGTGACTGGGATTACGGTCCCTCGTGTATGCCACTACTCCTGGCCACTACCTTATTTCAAGTGATGGGTGGCTACCACATTGGTCAAGGCAGATATAAAACATTTCCATCACTGCAGAAAATTATATTGGAGAGTGTTGTGACCAGCCAAAGATTGGAGGAAGCAACATGAATGAACTGAAAACACAGGCTAGTGCCTGGTGGATTTTGAGTGAGAAGGATCTGACCTTTGGAACAGTGACATCACAAAGCACAGCTCACAATGACTCTACAGCACTTGGGCTCCCGGACCACTCTTCCTAACTCATGTCTAGATTCCTGAAGCCTCTGCACATGTAGTTCCTGGAGCTGTATTAAAATGACACCATCTTCACCTTCATCTTCTACCTGGGACAACCTCTTAGATTCTCTCTCTCTCGGCACAATATGGAATTGGCTACAAGCAACTTTTCTGGGAGAGACTAATGTGCCTCAGCAAACAAATTTGGGGCTACTAGATAATCTTGCTCCGGCTGTGCAAATCATCCTGGGGATTTGCTTTATAACTTTGTTGGCAATAGGATTATTTGTCTTATGGAAACGAAGTGTTCGGTCAATTCAGGTTGTACTCTTTTGTTACAGAGAAATTTAAATAGTTATAAATTGGATTTTGATTTGTTTCTCCCATGTTGCTGTCATTTATCTTTAAGACCATGCAGATAGATGATCAAGGGTGAACCCATGTCTCAAGCTGGTAAAAAAACTAAGTTATCCTGGAAAACCTCCACCACTGGGTTTTGAACATAAAAATGTTCTTTTCTCACAATGATCTTTTGCTTGTCTGCAATCATAAAATAGGCCAAACAAATTCTTAACCTTACCCCCAAACTTATTTGATCACTTATTCATCTTTGAGTGCCTACTATGTTTATAGAATAAGCATTGTAGGATAACCAGGATCCTGGGTATTTCTGTTCTTACTTTGACACTGCTCTTTAACTGATAAGGAAGCATATAAAGTCATTACAATGTTTTCATTATTATGTTTTAATAAGATAAGCCTCCATCCATATATAGGGGCTTTCTGAAGGAGAAGGAATTTAGCTAGCTAGGATAGTGAGAAACATCCAGGATTTTACATTCTTCTGTTTACTACTAATAATTGCTTATTAATAATATAGTCAAAGTATTTTGGTAATCCCAATAGTTAGTATGAAATGGATAGAGGTTATTTTCACATGACAAAGAGGAAACTGACGTGCATTGAGGTTCAATGGAAATAAAAGGAGACAGGATTTAAAGAGGATTTTAATAATATTTTTTTGTAATTGTAGATGGACAGCATGCCTTTATGTTATTTTTTTATTTTTATGTGGTGCTAAAGATCTAACCCAGTGCCTCATACGGACTAGGCAAGTACTCTGCCACTGAGCTGTAGCCCCAGCCCTAAAGAAGACTATCTTAAATAGTGGTTTACTTGATAAATGCAGAAGTTATTACTGTATCATTTTGTAGCATTCACTTACTTATTTGAAGTACTTGGGATTGAAATCAGGACATTCCGCCACTGAGCTACATCCCCAGCCCTATTCTATCATCTATCTGATAGAGGATCTTGCTAAGTTGTCAAGGCTTGCCCAAAACTTGGAATCTTCCTGCCTCAGCCTCCTGAGTAGCTGGGATTTACAAGTGTGCATCACTAGGTCCAGCAACCTCTCAAAACCCTGCATAGTAAGCAGGCCAGGGATTATCATCTCCATTTTGTAGGTAAGGTAACTTGATTATCACCTGCCCAAGTTCATGTCATTAGAGCTGGCAAAGCTGGAATTTGAACCCAATTTTTAGGATTCGAAATTAAGTTCTCCAAAATGTCTTTTACTGCAATCCAACTGACCTTCAACAGAGAAGAGTATGTGTATACATGTATTCAGTTAGCTAATAGAAGGATGTCAGGTAAGAAAACAAACTTAATGGGCACAGTGGTGTGTGCTGATAATCCCAGCAACTCCAGAGGCTGAGGTAGAAACATTGTAAATTTGTAAGTTCCAAGGCTAGCCTCAGCAATTTAGAGAGACCCTGTCTCAAAAAAATTAAAAGGGGTTGGGGATGTAGCTCAGTGATAAAGCACCCCTGGGTTCAACAGGAAGGAAGGAGGGAAGGGAGCAAAAGGAAACTAATTCTGGGTTTAGCTCAATCAGAAAGATGAGTTTGCGAGCCTTCAGACACCTCAGCCAAATTTTTTATTTTTTAATGCAGTGGGTGGTTAGTGGTATTATAGAGTTATTAATGGTGTGGCTCTGGACTCAGACTGCTTAGGCCTAAATTTCTATTGAATCACTTTCTCTGTGACCTGAGAGCAACACTTAACCTCTAAGCATCAATTTCCTTATCTGTAAGATGGGCTAACTAGCTGTACTTCCCTCATAGCATTGTTGTGAGGATTAAAGCTTAGCATGTGCATATTCAATAAGCAGGACTAGTTATTTTAACAAAAAAAAGTGATTTGTTTCATTCCTATCCCAGCAGGAATCTGTCTTAGCATATTACAACAAATTTTTATGACCAGGAAATCTAGTTTTTCAGACCACTATACTTAGAAGTGAGAATTTCTGGATTTAATTTTAGTCCTGGTTCTACCACTTCCAATATGGACCTTGGACAATGACAGGATCCAAACTCAAAGATATCTAAATGGTTATCCAGTTCTTTTTTTTTTTTTCCCTGCATAAATAGGTCATGAATTGGCAAGGCAACTTCTAGCACAGAGTCTGGCATATGGCAGATTTCAGCAAATTAACAATATTACATATAATGTTTTTTTTTGGTACTGGGAATTGAACCCAGAGCCTCATGTGTGCTATGCAAGCCTTCTACTGAACTATATCCTTAGCCCTTTTTATTTATTTTGGTACTGGAGATTAAACCCTGGGTGCTTACCCATTGAGCCACATTCCCAGCCCTTTATTTTGTATTCTGAGACAGGCTCTAAATTGCTTAGGGCCTCACTAAGTTGCTGAGGCTAGCCTTGAACTTGCAACCCTTCTGCTTTAGACTCCTAAGTAGTTGGGATTACAGGTGTGTACCACTGCACCTGGTTTATTATTTATTTTTATGTTTTGGTACCAGGGATTGAACTCAGGAGTACTCGACCACTGAGCCACATCCCCAGCCCTGTTTTGTGTTTTATGTAGAGACAGGGTCTCACTGAGTTGCTTAGCACCTTACTGTTGCTAAGGCTGGCTTTGAACTCGTGATTCTCCTGTCTCAGACTCCCTAAGTGCTGGGATTATAGGCATGCGTCACCGTGCCTAGCTTGCTCCTGGTTTATTAATCTTCATTAAATAAATGCAAATACCTCCAAAGTATAGTGGTCTGAAAAACTGCAAAGCACTTCAGTTTGTGATAATAATCAAAAGATTAAATAGATGTGAAAATGTTTTGTTAAAGGGAAGTTCTGGCATAGGAATGAGGTATTACTGTTACTATTAGATCTTTTGTTTTAAATCTATAGTAAACTGGCATTTCACATAAATGATCAAATAACACTCCAATTTTGCTGTTTTGTTTTAGAGAATACTGCTGTTTGTAATTACACTCTACCAACTTTACAAGAAGGGCTCAGACTTTTTTCAGGCTTTGCTAGCCAACCCAGAAGGGAGTGGTCAGAATCAAGACAATAGAAATTTCTTCCTGTCCTTGGGTCTGCAAGAGAAAATTCTGAAAAAACTTCAGATGGTGGAAAACAAAGTGAAGGACCTGGAAGGGATGATCCTTGCCCAAAAACCTGCCACGAAGAGGGATTGCTCCTCTGAGCCCTACTGCAGCTGTTCCGACTGCCAGAGTCCCTTGCCCACATCAGGGTTTACTTCCACATCTGAAATGTGATGAACTCAGTCTTTTCCAGAAAAACACTGTTTCTCTCATGTGTGCAGTGGTGGTATCAATAAAGATAGAGAACTATATTGAAATTATCCTGCAAGGACTGGCTCTCTATTCACTAGGGCCCAGCTTCTACTTGTGTGTGTAGTGGGGTAAGATGGAATATACAGATGGTTAAAAATGTCTCTGGGGATGAGGCTTGAAGGTAGAATGCTTGCCTACCATGCACAAGACCCTGGGTTCAATTTCCAGTGTGTGTGTTTGAGTGGAATTTGGGATTGTAGCGCTCACTTGTCAGACTGAAGAGCGTAAGCAACTTTGTAGGAAAGGAATGGAAGTGGATGAGAAAAGGAGGGAGGGTGGTCAGAGTACTGCCTTAGGATCCATGCTGAAGAGGTGGAAACGGAGGTATTGAAAGTGCTGTGCTGTGGACTGTTCCGTAGACATAGGCTGGCCTGTGCTGGTCCTTAGCATAAGAAAAATATGCAGCCCAGGGGATTCCTGCATTAATTACTCAAAGGTGAGTATTTTAGTCAGTTTTTTTGCTGCTCTGACTAAAAGATCTGGCAAGAAAAATTTTAGGCTGGGTGCGGTGGTGTGGTCGTGCCTGTAATCCCAGCTGGTCAGGAGGCTGAGGCAGGAGGATCACAAGTTCAAAGCTAGCCTCAGCAAAAGCAAGGGGGCTAAGCAACTGAGTGAGACCCTGTCTCTGAATAAAATACAGAATAGGGCTGGTAGCTTGGCACGGTGGCGCAATCCTGTAATCCCAGCACTTAGGGAGGCTGAGACAGGAGAATCCCGAGTTCAAAGCCAGCCTCAGCAATGGCGAGGCGCTAAACAACTCAGTGAGACTCTGTCTCTACATAAAACACAAAATAGGGCTGGGGATGTGGTTCAGTGGTCGAGTGCCCCTGAGTTCAATCCCCAGTACCAAAGGAAAAAAAAAAAAAGAATAGGGCTGGTGATGTGGCTCAGTAGCCAAGTGCTCCTGAATTCAATTCCCAGTACCCTGCCCCCAAAAGAAAAACAATTTTAGATGAGGAAACATGTATTTGGGGACTCATGGTCTCAAAGGTCTCAGTCCATAGACAGCCAGTTCTATAGGGGCTGGAGGTGAGGCAGGACATCGTGGCAGAAGAGTGTGAGAGGGAAGCAGCTCACATAATGATCAGGCAGCAGAAAGAGACTAAGCTCACCAAATATATACCCCAAAGGCGCGCCCCCCCAATGACCCATCTCTTCTAGCCACACCCTACTCACCTCAATTACTAATCAGTTAATCCCTATCAGGAGATTAATGATTTGGTGAAGGCTCTCATAACCCAATCATTTCACCTCTGAGTGTTCTTTTTTTTTTTTTGGCACCAGGGATTGAACTCAGGGGCACTCGACCACTGAGCCACATCCCCAGCCCTATTTTGTGTTTTATGTAGAGACAGGGTCTCACTGAGCTGCTTAGCGCCTCGCCGTTGCTGAGGCTGGCTTTGAACTCGCGATTCTCCTGTCTCATCCTCCCTAAGTGCTGGGATTACAGGTTGGCGCCACCATGCCCGGCTACCTCCGAGTGTTCTTGCATTGTTTCACACATGAGCTTTTGGGGGAGACTTCACATCAAAAACCTAACAGTGAGCAAGAAAATAGAAGCTGGGCGTGGTGGCTCAAGCCTGTAATCCCAGCACATAGGGGGGCTGAGACAGGAGAATCGCAAGTTCAAAGCCAGCCTCAGCAATGGCGAGGTGCTAAGCAACTCAGTGAGACCCTGTCTCTACATAAAACACAAAATAGGGCTGGGGATGTGGCTCAGTGGTCGAGTGCCCCTGAGTTCAATCCCCAGTACCAAAAAAAAAAAGAAAGAAAGAAAGAAAATAGGATGGCTCATTTAGAAAATGAGAATTTCAGACTGGCTGATGCACTGGCTATTTTCAGAGTTACAATTATGAATTTTGCGTTCAGGGCAAAATTCTCACCTTATCTTCAAATCAGCTTTAATTCATGATATGGTGAACAGAACAGATGGGAGTTGACAACATGCATTATCCAACAGTTTAGGTGAGAGGTTTGTTTTTGTGCTGCTGATAGAGTGTCCTGATAATCTCTGACAATGTCTCAGATGTCTAAATTCCATTCCAATCATCTTGTCTTGATTATGCCTTTGGGATATATCAAAGAAAAGTGTTAGAAAAAAGGCCTAGAATAGTAAGTAGACTGATGTCAGTAATGAAGGACATTTAAGGTCATATTGTACTGAGGTAGAATAGAAGGAATAAAGATAGGTAGAAAGAAGACAAATGGGAAGGAAAAAGAGATAGTAGCTGTAAATCTAAAAGCCCCATGGTCAGACTTACTCCCCATATCTGTATTTCTCCTCCAGGCTTATCACTCCCAAATTTCTGAAAGATCTACAAACCTTAGAGTTATTATAAATTCATTAATCTATGAAAATTGCCTCATTTTGGTCAAAGCTTTAAGTACAGTTAGTCTATACAATGTATTTTTGGATTAAAGCAAAAGGAGTTGTATTTAAAGAAACCAATAATATAGACACATTCCAAAGGCCATCCAGATAGAAGAGACGATGTCTATCTAAAGATCCTGAAGCCGGGCAGGGTGGCTCAAGCCTGTAATCCCAGCACTTAGGGAGGCTGAGACAGGAGAATCGCGAGTTCAAAGCCAGCCTCAGCAATGGCAAGGTGCTAAGCAACTCAGTGAGACCCTGTCTCTACATAAAACACAAAATAGGGCTGGGGATGTGGCTCAGTGGTCGAGTACCCCTGAGTTCAATCCCCAGTACCAAAAAAAAAAAAAAAAAATCCTGAAAGATCAGACCACCATCAACTTCTAGAGATCTGCAATCGAAGAATTGAGTTCACCAGGCTGATGTTGCTACCCCATGCCTTCCCGTGTCACCCCTCACAAAGTATTCTTTTTTTTTTTTACAGGCTTGAGCCACCGCACCTGGCTCACAAAGTATTCTTTAAAAGAGACCCCAAAAGCACTTCTCACTCTAGAGATAGCCTTCATTCTGCTTTGACAATGTGTGTCTTCACTTTTCTCTTTCTAATGAAGCTTCTCCTCTTCATTAAAATCTCACATTTCCTTAAATTATTTTCTGTAAAATGTCAAGAGCCTGGAAGGTCCAAATAGAAGTCTTGTCTCCTCTGCCTCTGGAGAGATCCTTATGATGAAAATACAATTTGGGTTTCAGACTATAATAAATGTATCATTATAGGTCTTTTAACAAGGGAGTAGTGTAGATTTAGAAGTCTATGTGGGAGACAAAGTAGAATGAGGTAGATAAAAAAGATAAAACAGGCTGGCTGCTTCTGTTAGAGTGCCACAGTGTGATAGAAACTGATGAAATCACCTCATTCCTTACTTTCAGCTCCTCAGAAAGGGGTGTGTGTGTGTGATTCAGACTATAGTCATAAGAAATTGATACCAAGCATTCATTCTATTCATAATAGGAATCATTCTTTTTTTCAAAATATGTATAGTCATGGCATCAATTAAAGATGCTTGGTGAGCAGAGAATCAAGGCAAGATAGGGAAAGAGTTTGAGGGCTATTTTATCACTTAGGTTATTTCAGTGAATCACCCCTAGAGCACTGTCTATGAGGTAGGGAGGAAAATCCTTATCCTCCAAATTCAAGCCTTTCTCAGTTGGCGATAGTCCTATCAACAGCCTATTATTGTTACCCTATCCTGGTCTTTCACTCTCTAGGTGTCCTCGCTGAATTTTTATCCCACTCTATTCTTGTGTTTGTTTTTTTCTTTTCCCCTCTTAGTAATGGGGATTAAACCCATGAGTGCTATTTTAGTCAGCTTTTTCACCACTGCTATGGTTTAGATATTAGGTGTCCTGCAAAAGCTCAAAAGAAGCCAGGCGCGGTGGCGCAAGCCTGTAATACTAGCACTTAGGGAGGCTGAGACAGGAGAATCGCGAGTTCAAAGCCAGCCTCAGCAATGGCGAGGTGCTAAGCAACTCAGTGAGATCCTGTCTCTACATAAAACACAAAATAGGGCTGGGGATGTGGCTCAGTGGTCGAGTGCCCCTGAGTTCAATCTCCAGTACCAAAAAAAAAAAAAAAAGTTCAAAAGAACTGACAACAATTTTAGAGGAGGAAAAGTTTATTTGGGGCTCACAGTTTCAGAGGTTTCAGTCCACAATGGGCCCAAGTGAGGCAGAACATCATGGCAAAAAGTGTAGAAGAGGAAAGCAGCTCAGACCATGGAACAAGAAAGCAGAGAGAACTCACGCAACTCTCCAGGGTCAAAATATATACCCCAAAGGCACGTGCCCCCAGGGACCCACATCCTCCAGCCACACCCTACCTTACAGTTACCAATCCCTATCGGGGGGGTTTAACGCACTGATTAGACTAAGGCTCTCATAACCTAATGATTTCACCTTTAAAACTTTCATTTTCTCACACATGAGCTTTTGGGGGGACACCTAATACCTAAACAAGTGCTCTACCACCAAGCTACATCCCCAGTCTTTTTTTTTTTGAGACCGCATCTCACTAAATTGCTGAGCCTGGCTATGAACTTGCACTTCTCCATCTCATTCTCCTGAGTATCTGGTATTACAGGTGTGTGTCACCATGCTGGCTCTAATCTTTGAAGGCTGAGAGGAGTTCTTCGGCTGGGCTAGCTGAAACTGGTTCCATCTCAGATGGCCAAACAAACCTCTAATTTCATTTTAATAAGACATGAATATTCCTCCCTTTTATTAGTCTCATTTCCTTTATATCTATAACTTCCTGACTCCCAAGGGGTGAGAAGTTTTATTCTTGGCCAAGAATAGAAGTTTCTTTCAATGCTCAAGTGGTGCTCAGTCTTGTTATTGGTTCTACAACTCTGAGAGGGAAAAAGTACCCAGCCTTTGGAGTAAAAAGTTGATAATATTTTGAACCTCCTGTTTTTACATTCCACACAGATCAGTCTGTTAGCATTTTCTGCAAAGGGTGACACATAATTATTCACTTTCTATAATTCACTTATCTATCCACTGCTACCACTCTAGTCCTAGTCATCATCTCTTACTTGGATGCTTTTGCATGTGTGTGTGTGATGCTGAGGATTAAGCCCAAGCTTTGTATACATCAAGCACAGATGCTATTATTGAGCTACACCCTCAGATCTCACCTGGGTTCTTGAAATGGCCTCCTCCCTGGACCCCAGCTTCTGTCTGTCCTTACTACATTTATCCTCCTCATAGTAGTCAGAGGGATTATCACTTCTCAAAACCCTCCAATGGTTTATTCTTTCATTCTGAGTAAAAGTCAGGTTCTAACTAGGAGATTGTGCATGATGCTGCCACAATCTGCATTTCCCTTCCTCCTTACTCTTTCCATACGCTCTTACCAGTCCTTAGATGGGTTAAGCACTGTCCAACCTCAGGGTCTTTGCACTTGCTGTTCACTCTGATCGACATTTTCCCCAGTTACTCATGTTGCGGTGGGGGGGGGGTTGTGATCAACTATTGGCTAATCTTAAAGGCCTTCTTTGACCAATAGGCTCAATTCCCCTTTCCCTGCTTTTTCTTCATAGCAGTTATCACCACCTCCACTTTTACTGTGACATATTTGCTTATCGTCTCTCTCTCCATCCACCCCAGCCCACTAAGAATATAAGTTCCAGGAAAGGATGGGCTTTGTTTGGTTTACCCTAGCATCTTGCAGTGTCTGGTATTTTGCAGACATTTTTCTTGAATGAACGAACTCCAGTCAGTCTTGGCTTTTCGAAACTTCACACCATCTTCTTGTTCCTCTCTCTTCAGACATAGGGACAGATCATTGCCATGATACCATTTCCCAAGGATGAAGAGCTAGTAGCTAGCCTTTACTGGGTATTTATTTGGTCATATACATTGTTTAGAGCTTTATATGAATTTTCTCATTTGATCCTAACAATGAAGGAGGTAAGTACTATCTCATTTTACTGATGAGGAACTGATGCACAGAGAAGTTAACTAACTTACTAATCATATGGTATGGCTATGACTGGCACTCAAGCAGCTTGACTCTAAACCTGTGCTCTTAGCCAAAAGTTTGAATGACAGAAGTTTCTATGAGGCTTTGGACTCAGAGACAAGTAAAGACAAGAAGAGGGCTGGGGCTGTAGCTCAGTGGTAGAGTGCTTGCCTAGCATACGTGAGGCACTGGGTTTGATCCTCAGCATCACATATAAATAGTAAATGAATAAAGTAAAGATCCATCAACAACTAAAAAAAAATATTTTTAAAAAAAAGACAAGAAGAAGCCGGGCGCGGTGGCTCACGCTTGTAATCCCAGCACTTAGGGAGGCTGAGACAGGAGAATCGCGAGTTCAAAGCCAGCCTCAGCAATGGCGAGGCACTAAGCAACTCAGTGAGACCCTGTCTCTACATAAAACACAAAATAGGGCTGGGGATGTGGCTCAGTGGTCGAGTGCCCCTGAGTTCAATCCCCAGTAC
>CM053400.1:27617406-27634409 GCA_028644305.1 Xerus rutilus
CAAGAAGAGTAAAGAGGGCATAGTAATGATGACCCTAGAAGAGAATATTTTGAAGGTATTTATCCTCCCATCTCAAAGTTTTCAATATAAATTTAAATAGTCTAAGAATGTAAATTCTAGAAAATTATAAACAATGACAATTAAAAACTTAAATCACTTTTTATAATGCATCGGATAGAATGTATATAGCAATTGAATAAATACCCTCATCTGTTAAAAAATACATTAAGCCGGGCGCGGTGGCGCAAGCCTGTAATCCCAGCACTTTGGGAGGCTGAGACAGGAGAATTGCAAGTTCAAAGCCAGCCTCAGCAATGGCGAGGCACTAAGCAACTCAGTGAGAACCTGTCTCTACATAAAACACAAAATAGGGCTGGGGATGTGGCTCAGTGGTCGAGTGCCCCTGAGTTCAATCCCCAGTACTAAAAAAAAAATACATTAATGAGTTTTTCAACATCATTCTCCCCACCCTACCCCAGTAGTTACAGATATTTATTTAGAAAAGCAAGGAATACATATTCAGAGAGAATGCAGGCCATCTCAAGAGTGAGAGATGTCTTTTGGGGTAAAGTAAGAAATAAACATTCAGGGGAGAATTTATCTTGAGTCAGGAGCCTTTGCAGTAAGGTTAGTAATACACATACAAGGGAGAATGTGGCCCCTCTCCAGCAGGCGAGACAGTCTTAACATTGTTCCTTTATCATCTCTAACTTATATTTAGGTTCTCTTCCCCCACGTTATCCAAATGTAATTAGTTCGTAATTAATGTTCAAAAAACTTTTTTATCAATAACTTCTTTGCAATAAAATATGCATGAAAGTAAAATTTTTAACAATGCCATGTAACTTATGACTCTATGTATTACAATTCTTCTGAATTATCATTGTAAATGTTTAGTATATAGCTAGTCAAAACAACACACAAATTTTGATAATACAGAAACGTAAGTGGTACAATTCTACTGAGAAAGCATTTCTTAGGGTTGGGGATGTAGCTCATTTGGTAGAGGACTTGCCTAGCATGTATAAAACCCTGAGATGGATGGAGCTTTCCTATAAATTAATTCATGCACATAGATGAGTATTTCTTTCTGCTAAATCAACAGGGTTATTTCAATTTTATTGCTTTTTTGTTTTAATAAATGCAGTGCTATGCAATGCTAAGAAATATTCAAATACATAAATAGATAAAAATTCTAGTAGTTTTGTTTTAGTAATGTCAATCTATTTGGGGGCTTTTCTCTGAGTTAGAGTTCAAAATCAAAAGTGATCTTTCATCAGCTGACAATTCAATTGGGTCAACCATTAATTTTGTTGAAAACAAAGAACCAGAGAACATCTGACTTACAAAATAATTTTTTATCCTGTTATTACAGCCATTTTGTGTGTGTGTTTGTGGTGCTAGGGATAGAACCTAGGACCTTGTGCATGAGAGGCAAGCACTCTACCAACTGAGCTATGTCCCCAGCCCTGCCTTTTATTTTTAGTTATTTTAATTTGAGACGGAATCTTGCTAAATTGCTGAGGCTGGCCTTGAACTTGCCATCCTCCTGCCTCAGCCTCCAGAGTCGCTGGGATTACAATAGTGCACCCTGCTCAGTATCACTGTAATTTAAATACACATTTAGCTCAATTTTTTTTTTTTTTTTTTGGTACTGGGGATTGAACTCAGGGGTACTCCACCACTGAGCCACATCCCCAGCCCTATTTTGTGTTTTATGTAGAGACAGGGTCTCACTGAGTTGCTTAGTGCCTCGCCCTTGCTGAGGCTGGCTTTGAACTCTCGATTCTCCTGTCTCAGCCTCCCTGAGTGCTGGGATTACAGGCTTGAGCCACCGCGCCGGCTACATTTAGCTCAATTTATTGTTAAAAAAAAAAAAGTAGGCAACTTAGCAACACCAGTCTATAGGACCAATTAACCAAATTAGATTTACTTTTGAGCAGAAAAATTCTGACTTCACTTTTCAAGTGAAATAAATGTGTTAACAGGTGTCGCAGTGACACATTTCACTTCTAAATTCTAAGAAATGGCACCGAGGCTTGATCAGAGCTTGTCCCCTACATAAAGACAGGCCTTTCATTTTAGGTATTTCTAACCTACGCTATCTTGCCTTACTCCAGGACACACTTGGGCAAAATGCCGCTTCCGGGTACATTTGGGGTGGATGAGATAAGATCTGTAAATGAAATTCTCATTGCCACCGTCATTCTCATCACTAATATACCTGAAGTCAGAATACAGTCCAAAACACTCCAGGTGTAATGCCTCGCCTCGTTGTTCTGGTATCCCAGGGCTGCACCTACCGCAATTTGACAGCACGAGTTTAGAGGAAAGATTTTGACAGCCTGGGACGTCTACTGTACTCTCCCATTCTTTCCAGCCACCTCAGGGCGGGGATGGCGGCCCACTAGCGGGGCGACCACTAAACCCTGAATACCTGTCGGCTCGTCCCAGCCCAGAAAGCAAAGAATATGCTGCAGCCCATTCTGGGCAACCTAGGCCCCAAGAGACCTAAGGGAATTGCCACTGGGGGGGTTAGAAAGCCCCTCCCTCGGCCGTGCTACAAGGCCCAGGAAGAAAGCCAGAACTTTGGGCAGGAACCCAACGTCGAGGAGAAACGGAAGGATGTTGGTGGAACGCCGCTCCGCCAGGACCGGAACTCAGCGTCTGGGTCCTGCCCCCTTTGGGCCGGAAGTGAGGAAGGTGGGGCTGGTCCTTTTTTACCAGAAACTAGGAGTCTCTAGCGGGTGTCGGCCAGGGAAGGTGTTTTTGCGACACTGCCGGCAGCGCGGAGGGGCTGGCATGGGGGCGGGTGTCTGTGTAGAGGCACTCGGAAGGGACCGATATCGCTGTGGCACCGCAGGGACGCTCTGAGAGGACGGGTGTCTGTGTGGCACCGGTGCACGCTGAAGGAGCCTGTGGGACCGGGTGGCCATGGGGATGTTGGCGTCGCTGGACGCGATGTGGGAGATGCCGGTCGAGAAGCGTATCTTCGGGGCAGTGTTGCTCTTTTCCTGGACAGTGTATCTTTGGGAGACCTTCCTAGCACAGCGGCAGGTGAGCCTAGACAGGGCCCACCTGACCCCAACATCCGCCAGCCCTAGGCCAGCCTCGGAATGGATCCTAAGTCCTTGATGTTTGCTCCGGTCCGAGCACCAGTCTCGACCCCGTACCCCTTGCTGGACCTTCTGACTTGGCCCTATGGCAGACTGTGGCTTTAAGGGGTTCTTGGTACCTCAGGGAAGTTTTTCGTGAGACCTCAGCTTGTTAGAGTCTTAAAGGGGAGCCCCTCAAGTTTAAGCTTATGCCTGCCCCCCAGCCTCTTAGGATCTTTTGAGTCCAGACTCAGACTCCTTGGTCTTTGGTTTAGGCCTTCAAAAGGAAGCTGCAAACATATTAGAATCACAACTTCCCCATAACATTCGTGTTATATTCAACCAGAGGATAAGGAAACCATTTTCCGAAAATAAGGATGTTGCAATTCTTACAAAGACTAGCACTCTTTCCTCTTTTTTTTTTTCTTTCTTTTTTTTTTTTTTTTTTTTGTACTGAGGATTGAACTCAGGGGCACTCAACCACTGAGCCACATCCTCAGCCCTATTTTGTGTTTATTTAGAGACAGGGTCTCATCGAGTTGCTTAGCACCTCGCCGTTGCTGAGGCTGGCTTTGAACTCAAGATCCTTCTGTCTCATCCGCCCCAGCCGCTGGGATTATAGGCCTGCGCCACCGCGCCCGGTCTCCTTTTTTTTTCCTTTTAATCTCCTTAAAGTACATGTGTTTTTGCCAAACAATAACATTTTACTGTTTTTTTTTATAAAAGTCTACATTATTTTCGTTAAGAAAAATGTAAATAGTATCCTTGCGGCACACAACTGTGGTCTCAGCCACTCTGGAGGCCAGCCTGGTCAACTTATTAAGAATCTGTCTCAAAATTTTAAACGAGGGTTAGGGGCTGGTCATGATACTGCATGCCTGTAATCCCAGCGACTGGACCCTGTCTCAAAAAATAAAAAGAGCTGTAGATGTAGCTCAGAGGCAAAGTGACCCTGGCTTCATTTCCCAGTAACAAACAAACAAAAAAAAAGAGGGTGGGGCCGGGTTTGAGGATGTAGCTCAGTGGTAGAGCACTTGACTGGCATGCCTCAGTCCATGGATTCAATCTCCAGCTCTGGGGGAAAGAAAAAAGTAAAATGGAAGGCAAAAGTTATTTAATAATTTAATACATTTAATAATAACTACATTTAATAATAACTCCCTAAAGATAACTATAATAAACAACTTGAAAGAGATCTGAACTTTTTTTTTTCCAGTACTGGGGATTGAACCCAGTAACTCTACATAACTGTAAGACTGAGTTACATCCCCAGCCCTTTTTTAAAAAAAAAAATTTTGAGACAAGGTCTTGCTAAATTGCTGAGGCTAGACTGGAACTTTGGATCATCCTGCATCAGCCTCCTGAGTAGCTGGGATTACAGGCAAGAATCACCTCACTTGGCTGAGATCTGAACTTTTATTTTTATTTATTTAATACTGGGGATTAATCCCAGGGGTTCTTTACCATTGAGCTACATCCCCAGTCTTTTTTATTTTTTATTTGAGACAGGGTCTTGCTAAATTGCCCAGTCTGGCCTTGAATTTGATTGTCCTGCCTTAGCCTCCTGAGTTCCTGGGATTACAGGCATGCATCACTGTGCCTGGCTAGATCAGAACTTTTAAATGTGTTTAAACATTTAATTGATGGTTTTATTGCAGTCTCTCACTGTTGATTGCTTTACTTAGAATTGTCACTGATGGTGGTTTTAAAACCTAACTGTTCTCTTTCTTGAGCATTTTAGTCCTTTCATTTTGCAGATTTGTTTTTCAATTTGCATTCTACATGAATCTGTAAACAATTTAAATTTTCCCCTGTCATTGTCTGGGTTATATCTCAGTCTTTGTAGTTCACTATATTCAAAGTTAGGTATTAAAGCTGTATAGATAGGTATGCTAACATAGCTCTTGTATAACTTCATTAATACAGAGTCTATATGATTTAGAGAAGATCTTTGCATGAAGTAAACACACAGTATGTGGTGTCAATTTTGGATAGTAAGATATTGACCATCTATCTGTCTTACTTTAATAATAAGCCTTAATAACTACTTAATAGTAAGTAGTCACAGTAACTACTTTTCGGTAGTGCCTCTACTGAGTTATGCTTTAACGCCCTTTTATTGATGTACCATATATAGAGAAAGCAATTGTTGTGAAACCATTCTGGAAGATATTTCTCTTGTATTTTTTGGTATCTGTTCCCTGTGGTATGTTCCATGGGCCAGAATTACCATTTAGAATTTGGCATAATAAGAAAATTGATCTCAGAGACCTGATAAGTTTCTGTGATTCCTTAAATCTTTCTTAATTTGGACCAGATTTAATGACCAGCCATAATATCTGTTATTACTTGTGGTTAATATGTTTACTTCTCTTTTCCACAATTTTTTTGTCCTGTATTATAGGATATATGTCATACCCAGAATGAGTGACACCCTTATGATATTAAAGCTTTGGTTTGCTTATGTAAATTGAAGTGTGAGGATAATCTTGATTTTAATTCTGCCCTAGTCAGCTAGCCTTATATTCTCTTGTTTTGCTTTTACTTTCCTGCATCAGTTGTTTCAGTAATCAGTGTACATTACCAAATGCAGTATTTCATATGTATGAAACACACTCTGCAGGCTTAAGTGACAAGTTAATGCTATAAACTATTCAATGTGTGATCATAAATTTCTATTGCAATAAACAGTTGACTGTTTTGTTAAAGTGTTTTCTTTAAAATTTTTCAGAGAAGGATATATAAAACAACAACTCATGTACCCCCGGAGTTAGGACAGATCATGGATGCTGAAACATTCGAGAAATCTCGACTGTATCAACTGGATAAAAGTACTTTCAGCTTCTGGTCAGGACTGTATTCAGAAGTTGAAGGCACTGTGAGTAATTTACCTCAGATTGTTTAATACTTTGCAATGATTGTTTTCATTTTTGTATTTTTTATGACACAGAAGAGGGTACCAATGCCTACCAGTTCCACAATGCTTTCCTAACCTTTGTTATTATTATTTTTTACCCACTTGAGACACTTTAATGTCATAAGCATGATCTGATATTTATTACTTCAGTAGCTATTGAGATGTAATTCATATTCCATAAATTCACCCTTTAAAATGTACAATTCAGGTTTTTTTTTATAATTATACAAATAGTGGAATTCATTACAACATTCTTACATGCACATAACATAATTTGGTAAATTTCTTTGCCTAGTACCTTCTCTTTTCTCCTCTCCTCTCTCCCCCTGGCCCCCTTCCTTTACTCTACTGGCCTCTCCCCTGTTTTCATGAGATTCTCCTTTTTTCCCCTCTTTTTTTCTAACTTCCACATATGAGAGAAAACATAATGACCCTTGACTTTCTGAGTATGGCTTATTTCACTTAACATAATGCTCTTAGATTTCATGCATTTTCCTGCAATGAAATAATTTTCTTCTTCATGAATGAATAAAACCCCATTGTGTACATATGCCATATTTTCTTTTTCTATTCATCTGTAGATGGACACCTACGATGGTTCTATAACTTGGTTATTGTGAATTGCACTACTATAGACATGGGTTTGCATGTATGTCTATAATATGTTGATATAAATTCTGTTGATATACTGAGGAGTGGGATAGCTTTGTTATTGATAGTGATGGGTATGGAGTAAAAGAATCAGAAACACATCAGGTATAGTGGCACATACCTGTAATACCAGTGACTTGGGAGGAAGAGGATCACCAAGTTTGTGGCTAGCCTGGGCAACTTAGGGAGACCCTGTCCCAAAATAAAAAAGGCTGGTGATATTGGTCAGTGGTAAAGCCCCCCCTGGTTTCAGTCCCCAGTACTGAGAGGAAAAAAAAAAAAAACATATACATAACTGTATAGTCTGTTGAAATACGATAACTTTCACCTGCAGGTCAGGTGTGAAAAAGGACCTGTGTGTGTTATTCTTTTTTTTTTTTTTTCTTTAATATTTTTTAGTTGTATGCAATCTCTTTTATTATTTATTTTTATGTGGTGCTGAGGATCGAACCCGGTGACTTACGCATGCCAGGCAAGCGCTCTACCGCTGAGCCACCGCCCCAGCCCCTGTGTGTGTTATTCTTGTAACAGCCTCCACTGGTCTTCCTACCTTTATATTGAAATCTCTAACCCATTCTCCACTTTATAGCCAAAGGAATATTTCTGAAGCACAGTTTTGTTTTTTGGTACTGGGTACGGGAGTCCAGCCTCCGCAAGGTGTTAGGTCCTGAGGTGGGATGAGTGGTGTCGGTGAAAATAGCACCAGTGAGACACAGAGACCAGGTTTGGTGCAGCTGTGTCCGTCCAAGTTCAGACCAGCACTTTATTTATAGTGATTTACAGTCATTGATTAAAAGAAAAGAAAAGGGGGTTACAAATCATCATGAGTTATTCATAAACACAGAGTGGTCATCTATAATTGTCCTGGATAACTACATCAGCATCAAAGGATTTTTAAATCTTAACTAGAGACTTTAACTATAAGGGTCCTTATGTCCTGTTCTTAAGATTAATATCAATCTAGAGATCACTAAGCTTCCTATTGTATTCTCAAAAAACAAGATGAAGCTAACAAAGGTGTTTTTAACTATGAGAGTAGCATAAGACTAATAGGTCACTGTGGTAACTACACTTAAAAGCATAGCCGTCGACGCACATGTGGTCAATGGCTTCTGCTCATGTCCAGAATTGCCCAAAGCTGCAGGTTAAGTTAACTATTACATACATCATCAAAAGATCATTCTCTGAACTTTCCTCGAGCCCTATCCTGTAGCAACCATTGTTTACATAATTTGAGTTCAGTTTCTCTGGGCAGGCATCAAGGCCTTTGTTTCTTAGGACTCTCTCATGTAAACAAGGAACTACAATTAACATGTTTTCTATTAACCCAAACCGTTCTTTCTCCAGTAATGTAGGCTCCTGTGTATGGTGGGGGAGGGTCCAGTCCTAAGTTACCTGGACACCTGCCGTATTCTGCCTTTACCCATGTCAAATATCACTGGATTTTACTATAGGGGGAATCCATTTTTGTCAGGGCCTGCGAGGAGGCTTGACCAACATATGAGCTTTAGGCATAGGACTAGTTGGAGCCACAATTTCCCATAGCTCACTTTATTGAAGTTGCCAAAGCAGCCTTCTACAGCCAGGCCTGAGAGCACTTCCAAATGTAATTGCGGAAACTGGGCCTAAGTGTTCTGGATAATATATCTAAAGTGAAGCTATCATCAGGGGAATTTCTAGAATTACTACTAAGAAACATCATATCAGTAGTACTATCCTGATGGGGATTTTCTTGTTTATTCTCCTGGGTGGTCAAATGCCTCTCCATGATTACAAGAGACTTTAGGGGACCAGGATTGACTGATCCTGTCTTTCTGGGAATTAGAATAATGACACAAACAAGCACAATTAATTCTGTCAAACTAAGAAGGGGCATCCCAACAAGAAACATATTGAGGAGTGCATCTCTTCCCCCTGATCCATTGCAGGCACCAGAACTTTGTCAAACAGTGTCTTGAGGATATTGGGCTATGGCACTGGGGATTGAACTCAGGGGCACTCGACCACTGAGCCACATCCCCAGCCCTATTTTGTGTTTTATGTAGAGACAGGGTCTCACTGAATTGCTTAGTGCCTCCCCGTTGCTGAGGCTGGCTTTGAACTCGCGATTCTCCTGTCTCAGCCTCCCAAAGTGCTGGGATTACAAGTGTGCACCACCGCGCCAGCTTGAAGCATAGTTTGTTTTTTTTTTTTGGTACTGGAGATTGAAATCAGGGGCACTCCACCACTGAGCCACATCCCCAGCCCTATTTTGTGTTAGGGGGTCTCACTGAGTTGCTTAGCGCCTCGCCGTTGCTGAGGCTGGCTTTGAACTCGCGATTCTCCTGTCTCAGCCTCCCTAAGTGCTGGGATTACAGGCTTGAGCCACCGCGCCCGGCTGAAGCATAGTTTTGATCTTGTTATTCTATATAAAATCTTTCAGCGGCTTGCTGTTTCCATTAGGGTAAAGTACAAATTTCTTGGCTTAGTTATGTGGTCCTTTTAAAAAATCTGGCCATAGATCCTTTCCTCCACCCCCACCCCCCCACAATGTTTTGTTTGTTTGTTTTTATTATTGTCAATGGACATTTATTTTGCTTATTTATATGCAGTGCTGAGAATCCAACCCAGTGCCTCACACATGGTAGGCAAACGCTCTACCACTGAGCTACAGCCCCAGCCCTGGCCATAAATCCTTGAGCCTCATCTTTTTGTTCCTTCCCTTGAATCTTCTTTTCTTTTCTTTATTGACCTTCTTATACCCAGGTTGGCTTCCTAGGACTTGGCATGTTTTCTCGTGCTGGTATCTTTGGCTAAGGTGCCATTTTCCTTCTACTCCACCTTCTCAGTGGAAGTTGGTTAATCCCTATTCTTCCTTTAGAATCCAGCTGAGACATCATCTCTTCTAAGAAACCATTTGAAACTCCTTGCCCTTCAAGACTTGTCAGAGTTCTTATCACATTGTTTTAAATTTGCTTGTTTAGTTGGTACACTTATTTCTTAAAGAAGGGGTACTTTAAAGTCTGTTTATCATTTTATTCCTAGTGCTTGGCATATATAATAAGCACAAAACTCATATTTACTCAGTGAAATAATGAATGGGGCCATTTTAGCAAAATACAGGACCAGTCTTACCTGCATTCTGAAAAAAGGCTATGTGGTATAGAGCAGTGTTTGCCATCATTTTTCATGATCTCCCCTTCATTGCCTCTCCCTTCTATTACACATTTTTTTCTGCTAATTGCCCCTTTCATGGAATTTTTGTAAAATATTTTTTTAGTTGTAGATGGATACAATATCTTTATTTATTTATTTTTATGTGATACTGAGGATCAAACCCAGTGCCTTACGTGCGAGGCAAGCACTCTACCACTGAGCTGCGATCCCAGCCTCCATTTCATGAAATTTTAATATCACAGGTCTGTTTTTATACTGTGGATATATATATTTGTGCTTCATACATAAAGAGTAAGATTTTAGCTGGGCTGAGTGGTGCAAGGCTGTAATCCCAGCACTTTGGGAGGCTGAGACAGGAGAATCATGAGTTCAAAGCCAGCCTCAGCAACAGCAAGGCACTAAGCAACTCAGTGAGACCCTGTCTCTACATAAAACACAAAATAGGGCTGGGGATGTGGCTCAATGGTCGAGTACCCTTGAGTTCAATCCCTGATACCTAAAAAAAAAAAGAGTAAGATTTTAGCTGGGCCTGGTGGCACATGCCTGTAATCCCAGTAGCTTGGGACACTGAGGCAGGAGAATGGCAAATTCAAAGCTACTCTCAGCAACTTAGCGAGGCCCTAAGCAACTCAGTGAGACCCTGTCTCTAAATAAAATATATTTAAAAGGGGGCTAAGGATGTGGCTCTGTGGTTAAGTACCCCTGGGTTTAATCCCTGGTACCATAAAAGAAAAAGAGTAAGATTTTCTTTCCTACTGTCGAGAACAATTGAAAATGCATGGTGTAGAGATCCTGAGTAACTCTGAGCTCTGGTGACTTAAGTTTGAATGTCAGCTCTACCACACTAGCTTTGTGACCTCAGACAAGTCACTCAACGTTTCTGTGCCCGTTTTCTCATTCATTAAAGTGGTATGGTAATAATAATTCTTCATAACATTGTTGAGAGGATTAAATAAGTTTATATATGTAATATTTTTACATTTAGGGACTAATCCATTGTTAAGTGCTCCATATTGTAGGCTAATACCATGTTTGTCATCACCATTGTTCCTTCAAAACTCTCTTAGGTCCACCGGTTCCACAAAGAGAAAGATTCCTATATCTATGAAAATAATTGAGATTGGCTCCCATAATTGTTTCATGAGTTAAAGAAACAAAACTGTATGTAGCTTTGTTAAAATGATGACAGAATTGTCATGGGCAGTGGTACACATCTATAATTCCAGCTACTTGAGAGTCTGAGGCAGGAGGATTACAAATTCCAAGTCAGCCCAGACAACTTAGTGAGGTCCTGTCTCAAAATAAAAAGGGCTAGAGATGTAACTCAGTGGTAGCTAGTCACAAAATTGTCCTTGACAAATATGAAATATTAAGACTGTTGTGTTTAGATCCAGTTTATTAGAATTGCTTTCATTTCCTTAAGATAATGGCAAATGACATTGTGGAGGAGATAAATCAAATCTTGGTATTTTATTGTTTGTACTAGAAATTTAACCCAGGGCACTCTAGGACTGAGCTACACCCCAATCTTTTTTTTTTTTTTGGTACTGGGGATTGAACTCACGGGGACTCAACCCCTGAGCCACATCCCTAGCCCTATTTTTTTGTGTTTTATGTAGAGACAGGGTCTCACTGAGTTGCTTAGTGCCTCGCCATTGCTGAGGCTGGCTTTGAACTCGCGATTCTCCTGTCTCAGCCTCCCTAAGTGCTGGGATTACAAGCGTGAGCCACCGCGCCCGGCTGCGCCTCGCCATTTCTGAGGCTGGCTTTGAACTCGCGATTCTCCTGTCTCAGTCTCCCTATACACCCCAATCTTTTTTAATTTTTATTTTGAGACATGGTCTTGCTAAGTAACTGAGGCTGGCTGCCACTGCACCCAGCTAATTTGGTATTTTAGAAAAAATTAATAAAAGATTTGGAAAATTAAATTGCATTGGCTTTTTGAGCACACAGCTATTTCTAGTAATTAGTCTTCTCAATATTGACTTTTTAATTATATTTTTTAATTAATCAAAGACTGATTTAGGTATTGAGACAATGAAGATTAGTATTAAAATTTGATTCCTTTCAACCAAACCAGGAAAGGTAGCATTATTGTGGATTATATTTGACTTTAGTTAACTTATCTGCACATTTTTTTCCTGTGAGGTTCTAGTAGGAACTCAGCCTTCAGAGAGAGATGGAAATAAAGCTGGTGAAGTTAGACACTTTCCTCCTTTCTCTCTGGTGATTGCTTCATTTTTCTATTTCTTTCACCTTTATTCCTGCCTTGCCCCGCCCCTGCCAGGTGCTGCAGGCCAGGTCCTTGCCTGTGCTAAGCATGCTTCTACTACTGAGCTATATACCCAGCCCTCATAGTTGCTTCTTTGAAGTTCTTTGACTTACTCCTTGATAAACTAGCATGGAAAGCATTTTTAGTCCTCATGGTTGTCAGTAGTAAATAATTCCAGGAAAGATGGGCATTAGCTTGTTTATTATGGTTGATGATCATGGGATTGGCTCAGTTTTTTTCTAGGAGATTACAGAGATTGGGCAAATATGTATATAAAGAAAGAGGCTTTGCAGTAAGCTGTGGCTTAACTAGAAGCAGTACTGATGGGTTCAAGCTTGGGCACAGTAGTGATTATGATTTGCACTTCATATAGTTTTTATGTTCATTGTTTGATGTTTACAAAAATGAAGTAGAATGGGTAGGCATTATTATTGCCTTTATGGATAAGGAAGTAAAGTCTCAGAGAAGTTAATTGGCTTGCCATTTAATTAAGTGAGACAACTGGGTTTCAAACTCCTGATCTGAGTCTTCAAAATTATATTGAAGAAACCATTCTTGAAACTCTAAAGATGACAACGCAAATGTGCTAAATTTATCTCTGGGGATTTAGTAGCTACATTTACCATGGGATAGGAAACAAATTTGGTGTTACTTTGAAACTGTTCTCTTTAAAACAAATTCATTAATTCCCATTTTACATTGATTAAAATTAATAGATCTGTATGTTTTATCACAAAAAGTGAGATTTAGACTGTTTCTTTTTTCTTTTTTTTTTTCTTTTTGGTACTGGGGATTGAACTCAGGGGCACTCGACCACTGAGCCACACCCCCAGCCCTATTTTGTGTTTTATGTAGAGACAGGGTCTCACTGAGTTGCTTAGCGCCTCGCCGTTGCTGAGGCTGGCTTTGAACTCGCGATTCTCCTGTCTCAGCCTCCCTAAGTGCTGGGATTACAGGCTTGAGCCACTGCGCCCGGCTTAGACTGTTTCTTTTTTTTATATATATTTTAGTTATACATGGACACAGTGTCTTTATTTTTATGTGGCGCTGAGGATCGAACCCAGTGCCTCACATATGTGAGGCAAGCGCTCTGCCACTGAGCCACAACCTCAGCCCCAAGACTATTTATCTTAATCAATATTTTCTACCTGAGGAGATGAAGCAGTAACCTTGTGAATGTCTAGCCTCTCTAAAACAGACTTTCCCCAATGTCTCACAGATGTCAGTAAAGACTTTATTCAAGAAATGAAATGGCTGGGTGCTATGTTATAGGCCTGTAGTCCCAGCTATACCAGAGACTGAGGCAGCAGGATCACTTGAACCCAAAGAATTTGAGACAAGCCTGAGAAACATAGTGAGGATCCCATCAAGAAATGGAAGCCGAGTGTGGTGGCACATGCCTGTAATTCCTGCACTTTGGGAGGCTGACACCGGAGAATCGCCAGTTCAAAGCCAGCCTCAGCAACCACAAGGCACTAAACAACTCAGTGAGACCCTGTTTCTAAGTAAAACACAAAATAGGGCTGAGGATGTGGCTCAGTGGTCGAATACTCCTGAGTTCAATCCTTGGTACCAAAAAAAAAAGAAATGGAATAGCAGGACTAGGGTTGTGGCTCAGTGGTAGAGCACTTGCCTAGCAAGTGTAATGCCTTGGGTTAATTCTCAGTACCACATATAAATAAATAAATAAGTAAATGTATGCCAACAATTAAAAAGAAATGTAATGGCTGAGGAGTAGAAAAGTTTAAATTGTTGCTTCTCTAATTTCTCTTTTTTTTTAAGTTGTCAATGAACCCTTATTTTTTATTTTTTTTTATATGTGGTGCTGAGAATCGAACCCAGTGCCTCACACATGCTAAGCAAGTGCTCTACCACTGAGTCACAACCCCAGCCCCTGCTTCTCTAATTTCTATGTGTTTCTGTGTGAGCAGTTTTGCTTTTTGTAGCTTCATTTTTCTCATCATTAAAATGAGAAGTGGTGACTTGTGAGGCAGAGGAAGATGATCACGAGTTGGAAGCCAGCCTGGGCAATTTAGCCAGACCCTGTCTCAAAATAAAATGGAATGAAGGAAAAGATACTATTTTAAGCTGAGTTTCAGTTGCCTCATCTGTAAAACAGAGATGATTATATTCCCTGCCATGCCTGCTTTTCTTTTTTTTTTTCTTTTTTATTTTTTTTTAAATATTTTTCTAGTTGTTGATGGATCTTTATTTTATTCATTTATCATTTATACGTGGTGCTGAGGATCGAACCCAGTGCTTCACGCATGCTAGGCAAGCGCTCTACCACTGAGCTACAGCCCCAGCCACTATGCCTGCTTTTCAAGACTATACTTAAGTAGTATATGTAAAAGCACTGGGATTGCTTTTGTTAGGAGCATTAATTCTTGTCCTAGGACATTCCCAGGAATGTGCTCAGTGAGATTATTAACATAGGAAAAGGTTATAGTTCACCGTGCTTTGTTTTTCAGTCCCCTAAGTAAATTAAACAAAGTTTGAAACAGCAGTTTCCAATTACATTCATAAATCATTCAAAGTTCATATTAAAACTACCCTTGATATTTATTTAAAAGCTGGACTTTTAATAATAGGTGTTTTAGCCTTTCACCAAAAGCATTACAAATCCTTAATTCTACATTATTTATTAGTGTTGGGAATAGGATAAAAAAAAAGACAACCCAGGTCAATTAGCTGAACAACTGGAGCATATGCCAAGTAGTGGTGCCAAAGCATGTCTTTTGGGAACAATGTTTACTTACTTCCAGGGTTGAGATAATTGTAAACTGAAAATGCCTGCATATAGAGGTAGGGAAGCCTATAAAACAGCAATTTATTTAAATGATTTTTAAATGTTACTATCCATCAGATTCACTTGGAGCTGGGCCCCACTTCCAGTGTTTGATTCCATACGTTTGCCTTGGGGCCCAAGAATTTGCATTTCTAATACATACTGCTGCTATTGCTACTTATGATTAAAAGTCGGATTTGAAACCTGTAATATTAAACCAGTCCAACATACTGGTGAAAATCGAAACAGTGGGGTTGGGGTTGTGGCTCAGTGGTAGAGCGCTTGCCTCGCATGCGTGAGGCACTGGGTTCGATTCTCAGCACCACATATAAATAAATGAATAAAATAAAGGTCCATCAACATCTAAAAAAAAAATTAAAAAAAAATCAAAACAGTGGATAGTATAAAGTATAGGTAATGTTGCGGAAAGTAGGAATACTCGGGTGCTGCGGATGGAAGTATAATTTGGTATAAAAATTTTAGAGAAGGGCTGGGGTTATGGCGCAGTGATAGCACGCTCGCCTAGCACGCATGAGGCACTGGGTTCGATCCTCAGCACCACATAAAAATAAAAATAAAGATATTCGGTCTGCCTACAACTAAAAAATAAATATTAAAAAAAAAATTTTAGAGAATAAGCTGGTATACATCTATAATCCCAATGACTCAGGAGACTGAGACAGAAAGATCCCAAGTTTGAGGCCAGCCTGGGCAACTTAGCCAGACTGTTTCAGACTAAAATAAAAAGGACTGGAGATGTAGCTCAGTGGTAGAACACTTGCATAATATGCTCAAAATGCTGGATTCAATCCTCAGCACCACACACACACAAAAAACATAGTAATACCAAATAAATTTAAAGATCACCATGGATCTAAAAAAATACAGTACAGAAAGTAAATGTGGAATGATAAATATAGTATATCATTTTATATAGTCTTAAAAATACATAAGTTACTGTGTTATTCATAAATACAAGCTGGGAGTGAAGGCACGTAGCTGTAATCCCAGCAACTTAATCACAAATTCAAGGCCAGCCAAGGCAATTTATTTATTTATTTATTTATTTATTTGGTACCGGGGATTGAACTCAGGGGTACTCAACCACTGAGCCACATCCTCAGCCCTATTTTGTGTTTTATGGAGAGACAGGATCTCACTGAGTTGCTTAGTGCCTCACTATTACTGAGACTGGCTTTGAACTCGCGATTCTCCTGTCTAAACCTTCCAAAGTGCTGAGATTACAAGCATGCGCCACCGCGCCTGGCTCAGCCAGAGCAATTTAGTCAAACCTTATCTCAAAATAAAAAATAAAAAAGATTTTGGGATATAGCTGACTGGTAGAGCACCCCTGGTTTCAATCCCCACTGCCACAATAAATAAATACATACATAAAAATGGAAAGCATATCAGAAAGATATCCACGAAATATGATAGTGCCTAAATCTGTCAAACCAGGGCTTGGTGTAGCTCAGTTATGGTAGAGCCCATGCTTAGGATGTGCAAGACCCTGGGTTTAATTCTCAGTACAAAAAACCAAAATAACCCTAAATTATAAGAAACCATGTCTGAATGAATAGAAATATTGTGCTTTGAACCAAGGCATGTAATTGATCATTGCATTTCAGGGGTCCTGTCCAGAGAAAAAATAAATTGATTCCTCTTAACAAAATGAGTTCCAGAGACTTAGTGTCTGTTGTGAGAAGTAGAGTTACTGTGTTTTTGTTTTTGTTTTCTGTGTGTGTGTGTGTGTGTGTGTGTGTGTGTGTGTGTGTGTTGCTGGGGATTGAACCCAGGGCCTCATGGGTGCCACACAAGACCTCTACCACTGATCTGAACCCCTATCCCCAGAAGACAAGTTTCTTTTCTTTTTTTAAAATTTTTTTCATATGTTATTTATTTTTTTTATTTAGGCTTACATGTTAACAGAGTGCAATTTGATTCATTGTACATAGAGGATAACAACAATTTTCTAGTTGTAAGTTGTATAGAATCACAACATATATGCAGTCATACATAAAGTTAGGGCTATGATGACCATCATATTCCACCACCTTTACTGTCTCCATGCCCCCTCCCCCCTTACACCACTGTGAACAGAGATCCACCATTGTTCCCATGTCC
>CM053400.1:27642364-27690418 GCA_028644305.1 Xerus rutilus
GAAGTGAAGAATTATATTCCGTGTGCAGTCTCTAACTCGATTTCTGCCCTAAGCACCCTGGGCGTAAAGAGGAGGAATGGTTACTTCCTATGCAGAGTCCAAGGACTCACATGGTTTTGTTCTTCATATTGAATGTCCCAGCTTCTTATACTGAGAAGATGTTCAGATGAGTTGTTTTTTTAAAAATTTATTTATTTATTCTAATTAGGTATATATGACAGCAGAATGCATTTTAATTCATTGTTCACAAATGCAGCACAACTTTTCATTAAGCCAGGTGTATTTTTAGTCAGTAGGTGACTTTATTCCATGTGCTAAGCTGGGGATCCAGTCACTTTTCATCCAGTGTCCTAAAGATAGTAGAGAGAGTACCATCTTCTTATTTTCCCTAGCTCCCGAATGATGCTGTCCTTTGCCATCACATTTCATTGCTGAACCCGTCATTTGGTCTTACCCAGATGCAAGGAAGCTGGAAAATGTAGTCTCTGTTTCTTGGGAACAACTCTGTACAATGAAAAGAGAAGCGTGAATTTTGTTGATCCCACACTAAGCAGATAGTCTGGGTCCCAAACATTTAGCAGATAAGACAGAACGTTTGTGTCCTAGAATCTCCATTGAGCTGCTTGAGTTGACCATCCACTTTTCCAGGAAATCTAGTTATTGGGCAAAGTATTAAACCTGAGATTCTCTATCTATAATGGATACTACAGCACTGCTTCCTGACTTCTACTTGAAAATTGCCAAATGTTACTTTCTTCCTGATTGTGTATTTGAAATCCTGAATCTCCTATATGTGTAGATATACTGGGTTTTAAC
This sequence comes from Xerus rutilus, assembly GCA_028644305.1. Lineage (NCBI taxonomy): Eukaryota > Metazoa > Chordata > Mammalia > Rodentia > Sciuridae > Xerus > Xerus rutilus. The sequence goes on from CM053400.1 coordinate 27,643,181, forward strand.
TCAGCTCATTCTGTGTCCCTTTTCTGAATACCTTTTCTAAAGCAATCAGACTCTTAAGACTTCTTTTTCCTGTGCAATCCCTTTATCTGTAGGTTTTTTTATTTTTTATTTTTTATTTTTTTGGGTACTGGGGATTGAACTCAGAGGCACTCAACCACTGAGCCACACCTCCAGCCCTATTTTGTATTTTATTTAGAGACAGGGTCTCACTGCATTGCTTAGCGCCTTGCCTTTGCTGAGACTGGCTTTGAACTCTCAATCCTCCTGCCTCAGCTTCCCACGCTGCTGGGATTACAAGCATGTGCCACCACCCCTGGCCAGACTGCTCTTAAGTCTTTAAAAAGAAAGTTTTAAGCCCGGCGCGGCAGCACAAGCCTGTAATCCCAGCACTTAGGGAGGCTGAGACAGGAGAATCGCGAGTTTAAAGCCAGCTTCAGCAATGGCGAGGCGCTAAGCAACTCAGTGAGACCCTGTCTCTACATAAAACACAAAATAGGGCTGGGGATGTGGCTCAGTGGTTGAGTGCCCCTGAGTTCAATCTCTGGCACCAAAAAAAAAAAGAAAGTTTTAAGGGGCTGGGGTTGTGGCTTAGTGGTAGAGCACTTGCCTTGCACGTGTGAGGCACTGGGTTCGATCCTCAGCACCACATAAAATAAATAAATAAAGGTATTATGTTCATCTACAACTAAAAATAAAAAAAAGAGAAAGTTTTAAAAACCATCAATGTTTCCAATATTTGAAATAATGGGATACTAAAAGTTTTTATTTTTAAAAAATTTTCCTATGCATTTAGAGCTGATAATAACAGTTTTCAGTGTGATAACCAAAATTTTTACAGATGACAGAACAATCATAATGTTTTATATGATCATTACAAAGATTGAGTTTGCATAGTCATTTTTATGCTTTTAGACTATTATGTGAAGCAAGACCTGCCTGTATTCATTATGTGCATGTATTATTTATCTAATTATTCTTCTTTGGTTGGTTGGTTTCATATTTTCCTTATTACATATAATGCTACAGTGTACTTTTTTTTTTTGGTACTAGGGATTGAACTCAGGGGTACTTGATCACTGAGCCACATCCCCAGCCCTTTTTTGTGTTTTATGTAGAGACAGAGTCTCACTGAGTTGCGTAGTGCCTTGCTGTTGAGGCTGGCTTTGAACATACGATTCTCCTGTCTCAGCCTTCCAAAGTGCTAGGATTACACGTGTGCGCCACTGCACCTGGCTACAGTGTACATCTTTTATCTAAATCTTTATGCATTAGTTTCTGAGTATTTATAGAATCAACTTAATCAAAGGCTATGTGCAGTTAAAATTTAGTTAGCTGCTGCCAAATTCCCTCCTAAGAAAGCTTTTTTTGGTTTATAGTCTTCCATGGTGTATAAAGCATTAAAATACTCTTTTCATGGATTCTTGCTAACATTTAGTATATACATGATCTTTTTATTTTTGCCACTCTAACAGGGAAAAATGTGATTGCTCTATTATTTCAACTTACTACTGAATGGAAAAGTCAGGGTATGAAACAACATAAGTAAATAAAAGCTTGTATGTGAATATCCATATAGATATATTTCTTTTCTTTCTTTTTTCTTTTTTGGTACTGGGGATTGAACCCAGAAATGCTTTATCACTGAGCTCATCCCAGTTCTTTTTAAAAAAATTTTTTTAAACAGTTTTTATTTTTAGTTGTTGATGGATCTTTATTTTATTCATTTATTATTTATATGTGGTGCTGAGGATCAAACCCAGTGCCTCACACATGCTAAGCAAGTGCTCTACCACTGAGCTACAGCCCTAGACCCCCAGTTCTTTGTATTTTTCATTTTGATATGGTCTCTCTAAGTTGTTGAGGCTGACCTCAAATTTGGAATCCTTTGCCTCAGCCTCCTGAGTCACTGGAACTACAGGTGTGCATCACCATACCTAGATCCATGTAGTTTTTTTATACAACTGGTATACTAGTGAAGAACAGATCAGTTCAATTTTTTTAATTATAGTGGTGTACATCCTTGTACATACATCTTTGTGCACATATTCTACATCTACAAAAAGTCTGAAATAGTATATACCAAAATTCCAAAAATAGTTTTCTTTGAGGAGAATTTGACGATTTTATTTATTTTTGGTGGTGCTGAGGTTTGAACTCAGGGCATTGTGCATGCAAGGCAAGCACTCTACCAACTGAGCTATATCTCCAGCCCTTTAATGTTTGTTTATTTCAAGATAATAGAGCAATGAGCATGCATTTCTTAAAATCATTTTCTATATTAAAAAGGAGAAGAAAAGTAGGTAGATCTCAGCCTATCCTAGGTATAGGCAGTATTTTTTTTGGCAGAAATTTCTGCTTTTCCAAACTACCAACAAGGGTCTCATAATCAGTGTCCTTATTTTTTTTTTTATTAATTTTTTTGGTGGTGCTGAGGATTGAACTTAGGTCCTTATGTATTAGAGGCAAGCACTGTACCAACTGAGCTATATCCCCAGCCCTCGTGTCCTTATTTTTGGACAGTGAGATATGGCCTGACCCTTCTTAGCAAACAATGGATTAATGACTTAGAATGCTCTGGAGTTCTTTTGCTATATCATGAATTTGAAGTGAAATGAGTTGGTTCATCTCGAGGAAGGGATGCATTTTGCCATTATTCAAGATGTGTTGGTCTGAGTCACTTCCCCTCATGTTGCAGGACTTTTTTTTTTTTTTTTTAATATTTTTTAGTTGTCAGTGGATCTTTATTTTATTTATTTGTATGTGGTGCTGAGAATCGAACCCAGTGCCTCACACATGCTAGGCAAGTGCTCTACCACGGAGCCACAACCCCAGCCCAAGGACTTTTTAATGTTCCGTGTCCCATGGCCTTGAGGTGTTCACAGACAGGAATATAGCCAGATCTTGTTGTGTTTGAGAAGCAATGGGTTAAAACCCTTTCTCCCCACTGCCTGGGGAGTATCCTGTCCTAGGATATTTTCTCATCTCTGAGTTGGTTTAGAAATCTTCTGAGAAAAGGTACTGGAGTTGTATACTCTTCACATTTCCCCAGGGTAACTTCCCTGTCACACTTCCTTTGTCAACTTTTGTGAACTCTAATTCACACTCATCTGTTAGGAGTAAACCAGTCATAAAGAGGAGCAATGGAAAAAAGCATTTGGGGTCAGATTATGAAAATCTTTAAATGTACAATGAATTTAACCAGCCAGAAGTGCCTATAATCCCAGCAACTCAGGAGGCTGAGGCAGGAGAATCGCAAGTTCAAAGCCAGCCTGGGCACCTAAGTGAGACCGTCTCAAAATAAAAAATAAAAAGGACTAAGGATATAGCTTAGTGGTAAAGTACTCCTGGGTTCAATCCCTGGTACAAAAATAAGATAATTACCAAGGGTAGGTTTTTGCATTTTGGCTTTTTATGAAAAACTGGGCTCACTCTGCCCTATTTACTGTGGTCCAGCTTTTTTGAGTCTCCATTTTAAGTTTCCCTTCCTAATCCCAACCAGGCCTCTCTTGTCATCTTCCACATATTGGGTGCTGTTTTCTCTCTCCATGCTTTTGCAGATTGCTTGAAATTCCTCCTCCTCTCCTGTCCTTTCCTGTCCCAATAACTTCTCTCTCTCCAGAAAGGCATCTTAAGCTTCATCAGCTTTGTAAGCCTTTCTTGAATTCACCAGCATGTGTTGCTCTTTTCTGAATTCTTTTAACCATTTTAACTATGTGATGTAAGATTACTTTTGCTTGCATAGTGCCTATGTAAGAAAGAGTAATTGTTTCATTCTTTTTTAAAAATTTTTTATAGTTGTTGATAAACCTTTATTTTTATTTATATGTGGTGCTGAGAATCGAACCCAGTGCCTCACACATGCTAGGCGAGTGCCCTACCACTGAACCACAACCCTAGCCCCTAATTGTTTCATTCTTTTACTCCTTCCCTTGCAATTAAACTTTTTCTGAGGGTAGAGATGATATTTCAGTAATTGTATTAACCATAGGATCAAGCACATTGCTTGGAATAGAATAAGTACTCAGCAAATATTTGCTGATTTGTTCCCTAATAGTTTATTTGAAGAATGAATTACATTAACTGTATTCTCAGCTACTCTGGAAGCTGAGGCAGGAGGATACAAATTCAAGACTAGCCTTAGTAATTTAGTGAGATCCTTTCTCTAAGTAATAATTTTTAAAAAGGACTGGGGATGTAGTTCAGTGGTAATGCCCCCCAGGTACCAAGTCAGGTGGGGTGAGGAGAGTAAATTATATTACACCATTAAAAACTGCCATATTTTTTTTTTCTGTGCTTAGATCACTCAATCCTTGGTGTTTCTACTGTTGGCTACACTTTTCAGTGCATTGACTGGTTTGCCATGGAGTCTTTATAATACATTTGTGATAGAAGAAAAACATGGTTTCAACCATCAGGTATAATAAAAAAATACAGGTTTTTTTTTTTTTTTAATGTGAAAATGTTCTGTGCTTTTGTCTTGTGCTGTTAATAATTTTAACATAATTTGCTACTTTAGAGAATGAATTAACTGAAAAAAAGGAACTACAGATATGGTAAAGATCATAATTTTAAAAGTCTTGCTACATCAGGGCTGGAGTTGTAGCTCAGTGGTAGAGTGCTTGTCTAGCACATGTAAGGCACTGGGTTCAATTCTCAGCACCACATATAAATATATAAAGATCAATTGACAACTAAAAAATTTTTTTAAAAAGTCTTGCTATAAATTCTGTGAGCACTAATGTTTAGTGTTTTTCAACTAATAACATTTAAATGAATTTATCTTAAGCTGTGAAATGTAGAAAATTTACTTATCTTAGACTGCCTAGTATTAGTCATATAATACAGTCTCACTGCATGTTAATTTTAAAAATTATTCTAATAATGTATCCTTTGTATTCATTTGCTAGCTATTTAAAAAAGCAAAAACAGTTTCTCAGTTTCTAGTGGTGATATTTTCTTTTTTTAGACTTTGGAGTTTTTTATGAAAGATGCAATCAAGAAATTTATTGTGACTCAGTGTATTTTATTGCCTGTGTCTTCACTTCTGCTTTACATTATTAAAATTGGAGGTGACTATTTTTTTATATATGCCTGGCTGTTCACATTAGTTGTTTCTCTGGTGAGTAAAATATTTCATTTTCTTTTACAAAAGTTCCTTCTTGATATTACTGTGATTTAATCTTCACTAGCATGTTAACAGTTCTTAAGAAGATGAAATAGAAATAGATGCTCCTATAAATTTCCCTCTTGGGAAGGCACAGTAGTACATCCCTGTAATCCCAACTACTTGAGAGGTTGAGACGGGAGGATCACAAGTTTGTGGCCAGCCTAGGCAACTTAATGAGACCCTGTCTCAAAAAGGACTGGGAGTGGAACTCAGTGGAAGAATGCTTGTCCAGCATGTGTGAGGTCCTGGGTTCTAGCACTAAAAAATAATTTTCCTTAGTTTGTTTTTCGGTATATAAACGGAGGAGTTGATGGACTATACATTTTCTTCTCTTCATGCTGACTTACAGATCCTGGAAGCTAGTTATTGATCACCTTTTTTTTTTTTTTAATATTTTTTTAGCTGTAGATGGACATAATGTCTTTATTTTATTGCTTTGTATGTGGTGCTGAGGATCGAACCCAGGGCCTCACGCATGCGAGGCAAGCGCTCTACCGCTGAGCTACAATCCCAGCCCCTATTGATCACTTTTAATGATCCAGTTGCCAGGCAATTCTGAGTTGTGCATTTGTGAGTTGCCACCAGAGTGGATGTCTAAGTGTGTGATAATTTAATGACTCTTGACTGAACCCTGGGGCCTTAAAAGCATGAATTTTTTGAAGAGAGATTGAAGAGGGACAAGAGAAAGAAACCATACACTTAATATGGCTTTCTTCTGCCCTCCTCCCCCTGCCTTCACTTTTCTTTTGCCCCTCTTCCTCTGCCTTCTTTGCTTCTCCTTTCCCTTCTTTGCTCCTTCTTCCCTGTTTCCTTCCTCTTCTTCCTTGCATCCATTCTCTCCTCCTTTCTCTCTCTTTTTTTTTCTTTTTGAGAGAGGTGAGTACTGGGGATTGAACTCAAGAGCACTCAACCACTGAGCCACATCTCCAGACCTATTTTGCATTTTATTTAGAGACAGGGTCTCACTGCGTTGCTTAGTGCCCCGCTTTTGCTGAGGCTGGCATTGAATTCGCCATCCTCCTGTATCAACCTCCTGAGCCGCTGGTATTATAGGCATGTGCCATCATGGCCACCTTTTTCTCTTCTCTTTAATCCTTCATTGCCACCTCCTCTCCTTTTCTCTCTTTTCTCTCATCCCCGCCCAACCTTCTTTTCTTTCTTTCCCATATGCTAAACTGGTTCATAGCACAAGTACTACAACACAATCAAATTGTTTGTTCACAGCCCCCAGAAAATATCATCTGTCAGTTTTTCAACTTCACTGATGATGATGGTTATTTTAATCTGAATTACTTGAAGTTCATTGCTTTACTTCCCACTGGTGGGATCAGGATCAGCAAATGGGTGCAAGGTGGATTTATAGATATATATGACAAACTGAAGTAAGAGGAAAGAGAGCAGAGGAAATACTCCAGAAGTGCCTAAGCAGGTGCTGTTTTAACCACAGTGGACAATTATGAATTGCGGATAATTGATTTTTGTAGAAAAACCAAGTAACAGCTCTAGTAAAAATGCACAATCTCTTGTAATGTTTGTTTAGCACAGACTTCAAGTGTATCTTGATTACTCTAAAAAAGAGAATTACTTGTTATGATTGGCTTATGATGTTCTGGCAATCCTCATGATAGTTTTGATAGGTCTATTTATCACCACCCAGATCTTAGTCACAGTAACATTATCTTTCTAAATAAAATTGACAGGTTTACTGTATTATAAGACTACTACTTTGACTTAATTCCAATAAAAGAGATATTAAGCTGTTACTGTCTGGAACTATTTGAATCTGGGAATACCAGAGTGTTTTCATTCTCAAGTTTGGAGTGGATGTAATTGTTTCGATATAATTCAATATATATAATAATGAATAGTTTTTCTTTAAGAACATATTCATAGGTTATTCTGATATTTACTTTTCAGGTTCTTGTCACAATCTATGCTGATTATATTGCCCCTTTATTTGACAAATTCACACCTCTGCCTGAGGGAAAGCTTAAACAAGAAATTGAAGTAATGGCAAAGAATATTGACTTTCCCTTGACTAAGGTGTATGTTGTTGAAGGTAAGACTGCCTGAGGGTACAGATTTATTCCAGTGATTTGTTTTGAGTACTCTATTCCTAAAATTTTAGTGAAAGAATGAATCAGTGTTTGTTTTAATTTGTTATTTAAAGGTAAGACTTTTTAAGATTTTTAAGAATTAATGACATAGTCCAGGGATAAAAATTGGAGTTCTGATGCCAAATCCTGCTCTTGCCTGCAGCTGTTTTTGGTGAACTTTATAGTATTGTTTCTAATCTCTGAGGCCTTTTTTACTTTCTATTATGTTGTATATTAGACTAATTTATTTACTTCTCTTATCTGCTTAGCTCCTTTAAGTGATTGAGTTGGAGTATTAAATAGTCAAATTCCATTTAGCAATAGTTTAGAAGCTGTAAAGCAAAACCATTGTTATTGGCTTTGTTTCCTCCAACAAAACATCCAATATTCTGGAGGACTCTGTTTAACCTGTAGATTACTAAAACTGTAGCACCTTTGGGTAATTCAGATTAATTATACTCTGCTTTTCTGTTGATTGCCTTTGAGAGTTAAGCTGTTTGCTTGCATAAGACTACTAAAGTCTCAAGGCAGCCTACAAAGCTGGAGAGAAACACTATTTTGTGTGATACCATAATTTTCAGAATCTATTAATTAAAATTCATATAAATGAGCCAGGCACACGGTAGCACACGTCTATAGTCCTAGTAGCTTGGGAGGCTGAGGTGGGAGGATCGTGAGTTCAAAGCCAGCCTCAGCAAGGGCAAGGTGCTAAGCAACTCAGTGACACACTGTTTCTAAATAAAATACAAAATAGAGCTGGGGATATGGCTGAATAATCCAGTGGTACAGTGCCCATGAGTTCAATCCCCAGTACCAAAGCAAAACAACAAACAAAGAAAACCCATATTGAGAAGGAAAAAAGCTGAGAAAAGACAGGTTTGTGAGGAGTTGAGTCCTAAAGGCTGCTGTATGTAGAGATATCTTTCAAACATTGTATTAGTCACAGTTCTGCAAGCAAGAACAACTAACTGGTTGATTTAAGCATAAAAACTTGTTCATTGAAATGGCATATGATAGCTCACAAAATCTCCAGAAAGGGAAATTTACCAATCTTGGAAAATGGATTGGTACATAGGGAGGCCACAAACTCAGAATCATACTTCAGAACCAATCTGGGGAGGACATTGCTGTTGCCATCTCAGAAAACTGAATTCAGTCGTTTGTACCCCTAACATTCCTGCTACTAGCACCTGTAATTAATTCTTCACTGCCTTGCTTTTTTGTGTAATTACCGACTATTCAGAGTTGCCAGTGGGTGTATCTAACTGACTAAGCCAGAGAATGGGATAGCTGCCAGGAGTGCTGGGGAAGCCAATATCTGTTTTTTCATATTTCTCCATTGAGAAGTGATCTCTCACAAGAATTACATGGGGTAAAATTCGCTGATCTCTGAAAGGGGATTGCAATATTGGGCAGGTAAAACAGCATATATAAAAACACAAACAACTATGTCTATAGACATCCATGTATGTCAGGGTCCAGATGTCAGGCAGCTGGATGAGTCTGGTGTTTTAGGTAGAGATCAGGACTAGGAATATAGATTCGGAAATATCTGGCACCTGGATGGTGTTTAAGGATGTGGATAAGGGCACTTAGAGGAGAGAAGAGGGCCAGGGTCAGAGCTAGCAGGGGAGGAACAGCCAGCACAGGAGGCTGAGCAGGAGATACCATTGAACTAGGAAGAAGACCAGGAGAAAGTGATGTCTCAAAAGCCAGGATAAAGTGTTTTAAGGGGGAAATGGTCACTGGTGTTAAATACTGCCAAGAGAATGATAAAGATGAGACAGCCTTTTATCTTCATGGAATTGTTGATTTTCACAGTTCTCAAATATATTACTTCATTCTTCAGATGGTGGTATGAATCCATTTAGTAAGCAAGCATTAGTGAATGTCTGTTGCAGGCCAGGCACAGCAATACAAAAAGCTTATGATCTAGAATAGGGACTCTATAAGATTTCTTGGAGGACTGGGGATGTGGCTCAGTGATAGAGCACTTGCCTATTACATGTAAGGCCCTAGGTTTGATCCCCAGCAACACACACACACACACAAAGAAGAGGAGGAAGAATTCCCCAAAAGTTTTGTTAGAAGTCAAGTTCCTGGCTTCTACTAATAGAAATTCTGACTTAGAGGTTTCCAATATCTATTTCTGTAAAGCACCTATAGGTGATTTTGGTTTAGGTACTCCTTGGACACAATTTGAGATACCTAAACTAGTGGGAGAAATTAAGATACTAATTTTTTTTTTTTTTTTTTTTGGGTACCAGGGATTGAACTCAGGGGCACTCAACCACTGAGCCACATCCCCAGCCCCATTTTGTGTTTTATGTAGAGACAGGGTCTCACTGAGTTGCTTAGTGCCTCGCCATTGCTGAGGCTGGCTTTGAACTCGCGATTCTCCTGTCTCAGCCTCCCTAAGTGCTGGGATTACAAGCGTGAGCCACCGCACCTGGCTTAAGATATTAATTTAATTTGGGCTGGGGTTGTGGCTCAGTGGTAGAGCACTTGCCTAGTGCATGCGAAAATAAAGTTCCTTCAACAACTAATAAAGATATTTTTTTTAAAAAAAGATATTAATTTGGGCTGGGATTGTAGCTCAGCGGTAGAGCGCTTGCCTCGCATGCGTGAGGCCCTGGGTTCGATCCTCAGCACCACATACAAAGCAATAAAATAAAGACATTGTGTCCATCAACAACTAAAAAAAATTTTAAAAAAAGGATATTAATTTAATTTTCTGCCTATTTCCATAAATACTTCAGAAAGCTTCTAAGAAATTTTTTTTTTTTTGGTACTGGAGATTGAATTCAGGGGCACTTGACCACTGAGCCACATCCCCAGCCCTATTTTGTATTTTATGTAGAGACAGGGTCTCACTGAGTTGCTCAGCGACTCGCCATTGCTGAGGCTGGCTTTGAACTTGCGATTCTCCTGTCTCAGCCTCTCTAAGTGCTGGGATTAGTAAGAAATATTTTTAAAAAAATATTTTTAGTTGTAGAGGGACACAATACTGTTTATTTATTTTTTTATGTGGTGCTAAGGATTGAACTCAGTGCCTCATATATGGTAGGCAAGTGCTCTACCACTGAACCACAACCCCAGCTCCAAGAAGTATTTTTAAACTAATTAAAATAGTGGAGTCAGAGAAAATGGAGGTGCATTAGAAGTGTGATCTCAGAATAGTAACACGATTTTCCAGGGCCTGATTTCCTATATTATTGACAAAATTGGACTATATGTTTGACTCCTAATATCCAGGCAACCAAAGTAAAAAGTGCCATAAAATGCAATAAATAAATAAATAAATACTACTATTTATCAAAGCTTTATTATATTCTAATATAATAGAATATAAATACTGCCAAGTACTTTACATTAGAATGAAATAAAAATACTGCCAAGTACTTTACATTAGAAATATTGAATAGGTGCAAAATTCACATTTTCTTTTAAGAGATCTCTCATATCTTCTTTTAAAGAAAAGCATGTAAAGCCAGGTGTGGTGGTGCATGCCTGTAATGCCAGCACTTTGGGAGGCTGAGACAGGAGAATCATGAGTTCACAGCCAGCCTCAGCAACAACGAGGCACTGAGCAACTCAGTGAGAACTTGTCTCTAAATAAAACACAAAATAGGGCTGGAAGTGTGGCTCAGTGGTTGAGTGGCCCTGAGTTCAATCCCCAGTACCAAGGAAAAAAAAAGGCATTTAAGTGCCAGGTGCTATGGTGCACATCTGTAATTCCATTTATTTGGGAGGCTGAGGCAGGAGGAACTCCAATTTGAGGCCAGCCTGGTCAACTTAGCGAGACCCTGTCTCAAAATAAAATTTAGAAAAGGGAATGTGACTAGTGACTAGTGATGTAGATCAGTGGCAAAGTGCATGCCTAGCATGTGCTAAAACCCAGGTTCCATCCCTGGCACCTCAATAAAATATAAATAAAAATACCCAGGCTTGGGCTGGGATTGTAGCTCAGTGGTAGAGCGCTTGCCTCACAAGCGTGAGGCACTGGGTTCAATCCTCAGCACCACATAAAAAAATAAATAAATAAAGATGTTGTGTCCATCTACAACTAAAAAAATATTAAAAAAAAAAATACCCAGGCTTGGTGGTGCACAACTATAATTCTAGTAACTTGGAGATGGAGGCAGGAGGATCACAAGTTTGAGGCCAGCCTCAGGAACTTAGCAAGACCCTCCCTCAAAATAAAAAATTAAGCCAGGCATGGTGGCGCACACCTGTAATCCCAGCACTTTGGGAGGCTGAGACAGGAGAATCATGAAAATTCAAAGCCAGCCTCAGCAACGGCAAGGCGCTAAGCAACTCAATGAGACCCTGTCTCTACATAAAACACAAAATAGGGCTGGAGATGTGCCTCAGTGGTCGAGTACCCTTGAGTTCAATCCCCAGTACCAAAAAAATTAAATTAAAAATTAAAAGGGGTCTGGGGTTATGGCTCAGTGGTAGCGTGTTCGCCTAGCACATGTGAGGCACTGGGTTCAATCCTCAGCACCCCCTAAAAATAAAATAAAGATATTCTGTCCACCTACAACTAAAAAATAAATATTTTTTTAAAAAAGTTAAAAGGGCCAGGACTGAGAATGTACCTCAGTGCTAAAGTACCCCTGAATTCAATCCCCAGTATCACAAAAAAAAAGACAATTACTATCTCATGAGGTAGATACTAACCTTACTTCATAAACAGGAAACTAAAGCTTAAAGAAAGTTTTCTAAATTTGTATGGCAGAGCCAAGACTTGAACCCAAAGTCTATACTCTTAACTACTATACTACTACTACTAATAATTATTATTTATTACTAATTATTATTAATAATAATTAATAATTATCAATAACTATTATTATCCATAATAATAATAACTTTAATGTTTTTCTGATTATGGAAGCAACTGTTATTTTTAAAGCCCTAGAAAAGAGAGAAAAGTAAAAAGGAGGAAACAAAAATCCATTATTCTGGAAGCTAGTGATAAACACTTCAATATTTTAGTACATTTCTTCATAAACGTTTTTTAGTGCTTTTTATTTGTTTATTTACATATTTTTTTTTTCTTGACAATACTGGAATCTTATTGTGAGGTTTTGTATATTTCACAATACATTGGTTAGCTGTTTCTTGTTAAAATTCTTTGAAAGTGTAATTTTTTTCTGGCTGCTTAAAATTCCATTTCATAGCTTTATCATCATTTAATCATTCCAAAACTGTTGTATATTTAGAATTATTTTACTTGTAAAACTGTGATGAATATAAGTATTTGTGGTCAGCAATGCAGGGAAACAGTCCACTGCTGGTGGTGATTTTCATTGATACAATTCTTCAGGTGTTAGTTTGAAAATGATAATGTTCTTTTTAGTAGTTGAGTTTTGTAGGAGTCTCTCCAATGGACCCAAACTTTTTAATTATATTCCATGCTTTGAACTTTCTTTTCCTTAGGATCTAAACGCTCTTCCCACAGCAATGCTTATTTTTATGGCTTCTTCAAGAACAAGCGAATAGTTTTGTTTGACACTCTACTAGAAGAGTACTCTGTACTAAACAAAGACATCCAGGAGGAGACTGGCGTGGAACCCCACAATGATGGAGAAGGGGACAGTGAAGAAATAAAAGCTAAAGTTAAAGTGAGTTCTTACTTTCCTGAGAGACTCTGCCTTAGTTTGTATACATAGTGCCTTTGCCAACTCGAAATGACACTAATTTCTATGCGATGAGTGTCGGATTCAGGGAGACTACCAAATGAAAATACCATGGCTGCTTTATAGTTCTGGTATTTGGGAGAGATTACTTCTATTATTATATGCTAACTACCTTGCAAGCTTTTACAGATCACAAATACATGTTTATGGTTTCTTCAAGAACAAGCAAATAGTTTTATTTGATACTCTACTATTTACAATCAAAGAATTCCCACAGGGCAAATAAAGAGAAGGTAAACATCTAATTTTTAGCTTCATTGAGACATAGCAATTATAGGCTTTGGCACCCTAGAGACAGATTTGAGTCCTGATTCTGTCTTTTAGTAGCTGTGTGTTCTTAGGTACATTACGTAATTTAGCCAGTTTTATTGTTTAACACGTATTTATGAAACGTGTACCCTGTGCTAAGCAACTCAGTGAGACCCTGACTCTAAATAAAACACAAAATAGGGCTGGGGATGTGGCTCAGTGTTGGAGTGCCCTTTTTTTTAGTACCCCCCCCCCCAAAAAAGTTGAAAACCCTAGTCTCTGGCATCAGACTACTTGGCTTCAAATCCCAAATTTTCCACTTCTTGGCTGTGTGGTCATAATCAAATTAGTTAATTTCTCTGTGGCTAAATTTTTTCATCTGTGGATATAAGTGAGAATAAGAAGAGTACTTGTATAGTGGTTGTGCTATATAAATGAGATAAGTATGCACTACAGGCCCTGGTATATGGTTACTGTGTAATAAATCTTAGTAACTTTTTTTTTTTAAGTACCAAGGATTGAACTCAGATGCACTCGACCACTGAGCCACATCCCCAGCCCTATTTTGTGTTTTATTTAGAGTCAGGGTCTCACTGAGTTGCTTAATGTCTCGCTGTTGCTGAGGCTGGCTTTGAACTCAGATTCTCCTGTCTCAGCCTCCCAAAGGCTGGGATTACAGGCATGCGCCACCGCACCTGGCTTAAATTTTAGTAACTGTTGTTTTCTAAAATCTTGTATGTGTTAAAGAAAAAAGATAAATGTGTGTGTGTGTGTGTGTGTGTGTGTGTGTGTGTGTGTGTATCCATACAGACGTGATTATCTTTTTATATAATATTGGTTTGAGAAGTTACACTGAAATTAAGAGAAGCAGAACTTCAATAATTTTTTAAAGTAAATTTTAATATTAGTTTTTACCTTTTTAAAATAATGCAAGCATGCTGCTTAAAATTTTAGAGCACAAAAAAGCTTATGAAACTTAGCAGTTTTATGTTCCTCCCTTTCTTGTGTCCCTCCACTCCCAAGTCCCTTCTGTCTCACAGATTTCTGCTTTATTAAAGCTGCTTCAGACATTTCTTTGCACATTTCTTTTATTCCTTTTCTTTTTTTCTTTTGTAACCCACTCTACCACTGAGCTACATCCCCAGTCCTTTTCATTTTGAGGAAGGGTCTTGCTAAATTGCTCAGTCTGGCCTCAATCTTGTGATCCTCCTGCCTCAGCCTTCCAAATAGCTGTAATTGCTAGCATGCACCCCACTGCACCAGGCTTCATTTACCCATTTCCATGTCTGAGTGATATATGTATGCTACTGTCTATTGTCACTATTGACTTTCTATTATGATGAGTGAAGATTTACTCCCTTGTCCTAACATCTGTTTGCCTTCCCCCAATTCTTCCAATACAATTGTTACAATTCTTGTTTTTATCAATATTTTATCAATATTCAGTATTTACATTATTGTACCAATGCAATTACAATTCACTACCGACTTACCTTTTTTCCTTCCTAGTTAATAATTACTTTTGTATGTGCTTATTTTTTTTTTTTTTTTTGAGTACTGAGGATTGAACTCAGGGGTACTCGACCATTGAACCACATCCCCAGCCCTATTTTGTGTTTTATGTAGAGATAGGGTCTCACTGAGTTGCTTAGCACCTCGCCATTGCTGAGGCTGGCTTTGAACTCGCGATTCTCCTGTCTCAGTCTCCCTAAGTGCTGGGATTATAGGCTTGAGCCACCGTGCCCGGCTATGTGCTTAATTTTTTTATCCAAAGTTAATTGCATCCAATTTTACTTTTAGTTTCCCTCATCCCTCTAACACCCTAGGAGAGATCTCTGTTCTCTGACTGTGACATTTCTTCTCTGAAGTCCTGCTATACATGTCTCATGTTAGACTTCTCTGTGGTCATCCCGTTTCTAGATTGAAACCCATGTTGATTTATTTTCTTTTGGTGGCATAGATCTTCCACTAGTTTCATTTGATGAAAAGCTAGTACAGTGATGGAGCGAAATGATGGCAGTCCTCACAGACTGTCTTTTGAGTCACATGGTTCAAATCAGGTTAGGTTACCCTCTGTGTCTGCTATCTAATTATCATTCTGGGATTGTTCTTTCCCATTGTCCTAGATTTCCTTCACTTCTTTCCTGTGCTGGATCTCTTGTGTTCCCTAGTGCCTGGCTTTGTGTACTTTACTCCCTCATTTTGGTAGAGACAGGTTGCATAGTAGGTAAAGTGTTAGAATTGGTGCCTCAGAATTTATTTTGTCTGTCATACTGGCTTGTTGCTTTAACTGAGATATACATTTCTAGATTGGAAATACTTTTCCTTTAGGATTGTGAAGGCATTGTTCCATTGCCTGCTTGATTCCCGCATTGCTGATGAAGTGTATCACTCTATTACTGATCCTGAGTATGTGACTTGCATTTTGTTCATCTATAATATTGTTGGACCCTTTCTGTTGGTTTGTTGGTTTGTTTGTTTTGGGACTGGAGATTGAACTCAGGGGCACTCGACCACTGAGCCACATCCCCAGCCCTATTTTGTGTTTTATATAGAGACAGGATCTCACTGAGTTGCTTAGTGCCTCGCCATTGCTGAGGCTGGCTTTGAACTCACGATTCTCCTGTCTCAGCCTCCCTAAGTGCTGGGATACAGGTTTGCGCCACCGCGCCTGGCTTTTCTGTTGGTTTTAATCCATGATGTTGGGCATATGCATTGCCCCCCTTTTAACCTGGAAATCAAGATCTTTGTTTCAAGCAACTTCCTGGAATTATTTTGTTGATTTCTTCCCCTTCCTTTTTTCTGTTCTCTCTTTTCAGAGCTCCTGACTTGAGTGAACTTTCCTGTCTTTTCTTTCTTTTTTTCTATTTCTTAATGTCTTTCTTATACTTTCTGGGTGATTCACTTATCTTTCAATCTTTCTTTTAAGCTTTGATTTTGTAAGAATTTCCCATTGTTATAGCATTCTTTGGTTTTTCCATAGGTGTAGTATCTTATCTCTCTAAATTTTCTCCTTAAATAATTTCTGTTTATTCCATTTTGTTGTTGTTGTTGTTTCCTGGATTTGGTCTTCCATCTTCACAGCTTACCTCATATGTCTGCTTATTGTTAGTTATCTGCTCCTTAGAGAATTGAGACTAAACTGGATTGTAATTTCTGCACCTGTAGGTGATGCTTATCATTTTTGAGCTTCACTAAATTCCTGAGTGGAATTTGGTGGGCAAATACCTGGTATTAAAATTGTTAGTTATGTCCAGTGGGAGAATCAGAATTCACAATAAATATTCTTCAGTCTTCTGCCTGGAGGATCTGTTCTGGGAGCCAAGTGTGCAGAGAGAACGGGGATGAGAGGAGGAGTCCTCAGTGTTCTGCCTGCATAATAGATACATGGCACGTTGCTAGTGGACCCTGACCCTCAGCCATTTTGAACTGTATTGAAAGGGTCTCTTCTTTTGCCCTTTCCAGAAAGATTAAATTTTCAGGCTTCTACCCTGATAAGGGAGAAGCACTTGTTTATTGACATGGAGTTGGAGAGGGAATCTGGAGCTTTAACCATTTCTCAAACAGCTCTTAACAGTTCTTCTGTTAGCCGCCTCCTCTTTCTCCCCAGTTCCAGAGGTACCTGGTGATGTCTTCCTCCAATCCTTTTGAAGACTCAGCAGTATAAATCAGAATTGATTCTCCATTTTTCCACTGCTGGCTTATGATTCAACTTTTTTTGGTCTCCTTAATCAATTGTCATTTGTCTGTTTTCCTGCCTTCCAAATATTGTTGCTGTTTTCCATTTGGTGTTCCCCCACCACGTGTGTTTATATCTTTTTAAAACTAAAAATTTTAGAAATCAAATTTAAAAAACAAATCTTGCCAGGCATGATGGTACACACCTGTAATCCCAGCAGCTTGGGTGGCTAAGGCAGGAAGATCACAAGTTCAAAACCAGCCTCAGGAAAAAGCGAGATGCTAAGCAACTCATTGAGACCCTGTCTGTAAATAAAATACAAAAAAAGCTGGGGATGTGGCTCAGTGGATAAGTGCCCCTGAGTCCAATCCCCTGTACCAAAAAAAAAAAATCACTCAACTAAATTGATGTGAATGTTCCTTCTTTTATCTTCTCTTTGAAATCTCATTTTTTAAAATGGCAGTTTCTGGTGTATTTTTAAGTGATGAATGATGTATGCTTTTTGTAGATGATTTAGAAAATAGGAAAGATATCAAATAGACATCACTGTAGTTTTACAATATAGAAATAACTACTGCTAATATTTTTTATTTTATTTTATTTTTTTATTTTATTTTTTTGGTACTGGAGATTGAACGCAGGGGCACTCGACCACTGAGCCACATCCCCAGCCCTATTTTGTGTTTTATGTAGAGACAGGGTCTCACTGAGTTACTTAGCACCTCCCCGTTGCTGAGGCTGGCTTTGAACTCTTCCTGTCTCAGCCTCCCCAAGTGCTGAGATTACAGGCTTGTGCCACCACTGTGCCCGGCTCTACTGCTATTTTGCTACACTTTCTTTCCTCCTTTTTTCACCCAGTATACCCTTTTAATAAGTCAGAACATAATCTTTGAAAATATTTCTAATGGGTATATAACAACTGTTACTTGATTATATTTGTCATGAGCAATTTCCCATGTCAGAATATAAACTTTAATTTTTTTTTAGTTGTAGATGGACATAATATCTTTATTCATTTATTTTTATGTGGTGCTGAAAATCGAACCCAGTGCCTCACACGTGCTAAGCAAGCATTCTACCACTGAGCTATAGCCCCAGCCCCAGAATGTAAACTTTGAAAACAATTTCTAATGGGGTTATTATATGGCTGTCATGACTATTATGATTTACTTAAATATTATCTTACTGATAAAGATTTATATTTTCCCCCCTAATCTAAATTACTCCAGACTAAGCAAAGTTAGACAATGCCTATTTTGTTTGAGATTCTATCTTTAGTGTTTAACCCATCTCTTACTGGAGTGGTGGTTCAGGGAATGTTTTGTTAAGCAAATGAACCATTTTGCACAGAAGTCTGATTGTTTCTTGCAGTGCTGGGGATCAAACCCAGGGCCTTATGGATGCTAGGCAAGTACTCTACCACTGGGCTGCATCTCAGGCTCCTGCTTGTTTCTATTTTGTTTAGTTTGGGTTTTTTGTTTATTTGTTTTGTACTAGGGATTTAACCCAGGGTTTCTTTACCACTGAGCTACATCCCCAGCCCTTTTTTTATTTTTTATTTTTGAGACAGGTTCTTGCTAAGTTGCTTAGGACCTCACTACATTACTGAGGCTGGTCTTCAACTTGAGATCCTCCTCTCAGTGTTCCCAGTCTCTGGGATAACAGATGTATGCCACTGTGTCCCTGATTGTTTCTTTAAGTATGAGTCTGTGCAGGGAGATTACTGGGTTAAAAGGTACAAACATTTTGAAGGTTGTTGATAATTTATTATCCTTTTATTTTTTTGATTCAGAATAAGAAACAAGGATGTAAAAATGAGGAGGTGCTTGCTGTACTAGGCCATGAATTGGGGCACTGGAAGTTGGGACACACAATCAAAAATATCATTATTAGCCAGGTAAGTTTAGAGTGACATTGGTTCTTTATAGCATTAGAGTCAAGAGATCAAGGCACAAGAGGTCATATAGTAGTATGGTAAAGACAGACTTCATAGTCAGAACCCCTGGCTTCCCATCACAGCTGTTTTTTTATCTACATGTATGACCTCAGGCAACTTCCTTAACTTCTCTCTGCCTCCATGCCTTCATTGAATGATAATACTTCATAGAATTGGTTAAGAATTAAATGAATAATATGTATAAAGAGCTTGGAGCAGTACATGAAATATGATAAGTAGTTTATAAGTATTTATTGTTGTCACTATCATTATCACCTCCCAAAGTTGCTCAGATTTAAGAGCTGTAAAGATGAGAAGAAGCAAATATGGATAAATTGGACATTAAGATGCTTTTTTAGTTGTAGATGGACACAGTACCTTTATTTTATTTACTTTTATGTGGTGCTGAGGATCGAACCCAGTGCCTCACACCTCCTAGGCAAGCGCTCTACCACTGAGCTACAACTCCAGCCCCTAAAATGCTTTTTATAAAACTTTTTCTCATGTTAAAGTAATTATGTATTCACTGAAAATTGTAGAAAAAAATAAAAATAAAGAATAAAACAAGCCAGGAGCGGTGGCACAGGCCTGTAATCCCAGCACTTAGGGAGGCTGAGACAGGAGAATCGCGAGTTCAAAGCCAGCCTCAGCAATGGCGAGGCGCTAAGCAACTCAGTGAGACCCTGTCTCTACATAAAACACAAAATAGGGCTGGGGATGTGGCTCAGTGGTGGAGTACCCCTGAGTTCAATCCCCAGTACCAAAAAAAAAAAAAAAGAATGAGACAATTTCAACAGCATTTCTCCTTTGAATATTAATACCTTTAAACCAATGAACAGGTGCTCAGGTCCTGGGTAAAACAGCACTAAATCTCATTGCCTGGTTTTGAGCACATACAGCCTTAATGTCTTAAGTATGTCTCTAACCTTTCTGAAAGGTTAGCTGGTTCTGGGTGATGAATTATATGGGAAGACTTAAGCCCCTGGGGACATGTTCCTATTGCTGTATGTTTTTAGGTAATAAAATGGATTATTTAGCTTGAAGGTTTGTTATATGGATACGTGACAATGAGTAAGACATTAAATAAATCCAAACCTATGTTCAAAGTAAGTATTCGGTCTAATAAGGAAAATCACTACCCCTTCCATGAAGGAAAGTATCCAATGAGATCAGCTTACCACAAGGAGGTGGGCTGGTCCCTGAGGTGTGGTACCTTGTCAGGGCTGGTGCTGATTGCATCTTCTGACAAACAAGGTACCTGGCAGGAGCCAGTGGGGGAAGATCTGTGTTGGTGACTAGTGCATTGATTCCTTTTCTCTCATGAGCCCCTTGATAAGTCCTAGAATGGCTTGAAGAAGTGGGGGCTAACTTCCACAGAGCAGGTTTCTGCTCCTGACCATCAACAGCCTCCCTACCTCTGAGACTCTTTGTTCAACATTCATATAAAGTCAAAATATAATCATAGTCTGGGCTAATTTTTGAAGTTTTCAATATACCTTTTTCCCAAGTCTTCTTGTTAGCTGTTTTCTGGTTTTGTTCCAAATCCCTGATCATCTAGCCAAACCATTATTTGCCCACTGCAAATGAATTAGTGTATACATGCATATATATATATATATATATATATATATATCCTCAGCAGCTTAGGTCCTGAATTAGACTGCCTGGATTGTGAGATATACTACTTAAAGTTCCTCTTACTGAAAAATTTCCCTTCGCCACTTCCTTCCAGGTGCCCCTGAGTGGCACTGTAATGCCACAGCAGTCCACTTTGAGCTGGTACCAGTATATTGTACTGTTATTTGTACAGTAGGCTCCAGTTTTTTCTTCCATCTAAATTAAATGACTATAAGGGAACTCATAAGTAATGATTGGTTGAGGGATGGCAGAATGGCAGGAGTTGGCATCCTAGAGTATGAACACCTGCTCCTTAACTTCTGCTTCCTGACTTGCTTCATTTGCATGCCTGTGTAGACCACTATCGGCTGATGATAGATGCCTCTGGGCAAACCCATTCTCAGCTGGGCAGCTCCATAGGTGTCCTATGGTCAAGAATTCTGTCTCTATAGTGCCAATAGCAACCCAGAAGTAATTTTTCAAAAGGACAGTGATTACTTGATGAAAATGGACACACAGACTGTTAAGTCTGGGCATCTTCTCTAGGAGTTTTCTGTTGGAGCTTGTTATGGATCCACTTCATCCTGGGGTGACTGGTGAGCTTCCTCTCGTTGTCAACCCCACTCTTAAGTGGCAGCTTCTTGAGTCATCTGGCAAATGCTTTGGAGTGGCACACTTAAATAGGGTATGTGTGGCCTCCAGTTCACTGATCTGCTGAGGGAAAAGAATAGTATTTATAGCTGGGTGCGGTGGTACACGCCTGTAATCCCAGCACTTTGGGAGGCTGAGACAGGAGAATTGCGAGTTCAAAGCCAGCCTCAGCAACAGTGAGGTGCTAAGCAACTCAGTGAGACCCTGTCTCTAAATAAAACACAAAATTAAAAGACTGATATTTATTTTTCAACTTTACTATAAAAGGTATTTTGGTACAGGTATTTGATTTTCTTTTTCTTTTCCTTTTTTTCCCTCTGACCTCCAACTCCTCAGTACAGTTCCTGTAGTCCTATAGAGAAGTCCAAGAAAGCCTGTTGCTTTGGAGCCTCCACACTAAGGTCGGGTAGGAGCCTTGTGTCTGATTGTGGTCTTCTAGAACAACACCAGAATCCATTCTATCCCTTTAACTTTGTACACAGAGAAAGTATTCCATTTGCTGTTGACTACTTCAGACCCTTAATTATAAGAGGCTCAACTCAAACCTACCCCTGAAGAAAAAACTATGCAGTCTAAACATTTGGGGGAATTTTATTTTCCTTTTGAGAGTAAAAGGGAAACTATAAAACTGCCTAAATAACTTTTGCTATAATTACACTAACACCTCTCTTAAAATCACACCAATCACTTTTGTAGTAGTATGGCACAGTGAAATCAGCCTAGAAATAACTTAAAAATTTTTGTCCTCCTTTCTAGATGAATTCTTTCCTATGTTTTTTCCTGTTTGCTGTATTAATTGGTCGAAAGGAGCTTTTTGCTGCATTTGGTTTTTATGACTGCCAACCTACTCTAATTGGACTATTGATCATCTTCCAGTTTATTTTTTCACCTTACAATGAGGTAACGTATAATTTTTAAAATTATCTCAGATATACCCTTGTTTGTTTCAAATCTAGAACCTTTAGGGTAGTATTAAAACACATCAAAACTACAGTTTTAACAAATAGATGAAATAATCTTTTAGTCACTTGATTGGCCAGTATGAGAAAGTAGTAGGAAAAGCTAAGCCATATAAATAAATGTTTGTGTACTTTAGGGAGAGGGCAGATAAAGAATTAGACTTCAGCAGTGAAAACCTTGATATAATATGTACTTTAGAAAATTAGATATAGATCAACTATTGGAAAGCCATGTATTCACTAGTACATAGATGAAAATCTTCACTCTGAGGGAACTAAAAAATAAAAATTGAGTGTACATATGACTAGATTAAGGGAGGTTATATGACAATGTTCCTCTGATTCTGTTCTATGAACTCCTGCCTTAAAATAGCCTTAGGGTTCCACTCAGGACCTTCTAAATCAAAACTGGGTGAAGTTGAAGAACCACCGTTCTGTGATAGTTGAAGAATCACTGCTGTGATAGGGGGGTTCCATATGGGTGATAAGATATAGGTTAATGAGACCATTGAACAAATCTGATAACAGCACCATTTCATATTTGGTAAGGCTTCCAACGTAAGCCAAGAAATAATACTGGGGATCTTGTACCTCCATTCTGAAAAATTCTTTGTTCAGGTTGTATAGTAAGAGTTTTAACCCTGGTGCATGTATGAAGACACAAATAGTGTGACCCTGGTGCATGTATGAAGACACAAATAGTGTGACCCTGGTGCATGTATGAAGACACAAATAGTGTGACTCTAGTGAAATAAATTTGAAATAGAAGAAAAGAAAAAAACAAAAAAAACAAAAAAAAAAACAAATAGTGTGACTCTTTATGATTTGCAACCAGAGAAATGGAAAAACTGAGCTCTGTTTATGTACTATGACTTGAAATGCATTTAAATAAAAAAAATAAAATATAAAAAAAAAAAAAGAGTTTTAAGACAAACTAAATTAATCCTTTTTTTCACTTAAAAAGTGGATGTGTAGGGCTGGGGTTGTGGCGCAGTGGTAGCGTGCTCGCCTAGCATGCGTAAGGCACTGGGTTCGATCCTCAGCACCACATAAAAACAAAATAAAGATATTAAAAAAAAAAAAAAAAGTGGATGTGTAGGACTGGGGATATAGCTCAATAGTAGAGCTCGTACAAACCCCTGGTTTGATCCTTACTGCCATAGAAACAAAAAAAGTAAAACAACAAAAAAGTGTGTGATGGGGTTACCAGGAAAGAAAAATGGAGCGGAATAGATCATATCTGTATAGCATTGTCAACATAAACTAAATAAATTTTGTAGAGAAGTAAGATTTAGTATCTTTTTTTAAAAAATATTTATTTTTTAGTTGTAGGTGGACACAATATTTTATTTTTTATGTGGTGCTGAGGATTGAACCCAGTGCCTCCCGCATGCTAGGCGAGCACGCTACCACTGCGCCATAACCCCAACCCCGAGATTTAGTATCTTTAAACTCTAAACATTTTAATATTTTGTTTTAACTTTTATAGAAAATATTTATAGGGGCTGGGGCTGTGGCTCAGTGGTAGAGCGCTTGCCTCGCATGCGTGAGTCACCGGGTTCAATCCTCAGCACCACATAAAAATAAATAAATAAAATAAAGATAAAAAAAAAATCAACTAGAACAAAAACAGAATCCATTAAAAAAAAAAAAAAAAAAAAAAAGAAAAAGAAAATATTTATAAAGCCGGGCGCAGTGGTGTACACCTGTAGTCCCAGCACTTCAGGAGCCTGAGAAAGGAGAATCGGGAATTCAAAGAGGTGCTAAGCAACTCAATAAGACTCTGTCTCTAAACAAAACACAAAATAGGTCTGAGGATGTGGCTCAGTGGTCGATTACCCTTGAGTTCAATCTCTAGTACCAAAAAAAAGTAAAATGTCATATACAGTTTGTTACTGCTTATAGAATATCGGTTTTATAATGACATTATCATTTGTCTCCCCACCCCACCCCAATACTGGGAATTGAACCCAGGGATACTCTACCACTGAGCTACATCCCCAGCCCTTTTTATTTTTTATTTTGAGATGGAGTCTTGCCAAGTTACTGAAGCTGGCTTTGAACTTGTGATCCTCAGCCCCCTAAGTTGCTAGGATTACAATTGTGTGTTAATGTGCCAAGCACTCTGTTTTGTGTCACAATTTAGGAATGCCATAAGGACATTGAGTTGTGTATACTGAATTATTTCTGTATTTCTTAGCAGTTGTACTTTTTTTGTGTGGTGCTGAGGATTGAACTCAGAGCCTCATGTTTGCTAGACAAGTGCTCTATCACTGAGTTGTGCAGCCTGGCCTCTTGAACTTGAGATTTTCCTGCCTTAGCATCCCAAGTAGCTGGGATTATAGGTGTGTGCCACCATACCTGGCTTCAGAATATTTCGAGTTAAGAAATAGGCATTATGTCATTCAACTTGTAGTACTTCAGTATGCAAAGAAATTTTTCTCTCAGAATTTATTTTTTCAGGTGGAGTTTTTCCTTTCATAATGGTCTTCAAAACTTGGATATTTATTCTGGCAATATTACCATAGCTCAGAACACTAATAAAAAATTCAGTTTTGAGATTGTTGTCAGGATGTGACAATTTTTTAGAATAATATCAGTAAAGAGTGTCACTGTCCTTTAAAGGTAGATAAGTGGACCAAATGTGCACACCTGTAATCCCAGCAACTGGATAGGCTGACATAGGAGGATTGCAAATTAGAGGCCAGTTTCAGCAGTTTAGCAAGGCCCTAAGCTAACTTAGTGAGAGCTTATCTCAAAATTTTAAAAAAATGAAAAGGGGTGGGGTGGTAGCACAGTGGTTAAGTGCCCCTGGGTTCAATCCCCCATACCAAACAATACATAAATGTAGATAAGTGATCAAGAATATATTTTTTAAAAGGAAAAAAAAAAAAAGCAGACAGTAGGGGGGTGTTCCAAATACAAATTACCATGCTTTAAGTGGGCCTCTGAAAGGTGATGCCCTCTGGCTTCAAAGTCACCAGGAAGTTCAGCACTACACCTTTAAATTGTGTTGCCTCCTGCAGTTTGTCTAACCTCACTGAGCTCCACTTCTTCAATGTACAGCAGAAGTAAGAGATTGCTGGAGAATATGTAGTGTCTACCTTAGTTCTTAGCACACAGCAACTTCTCAAACACTGCTGGTTTTTAGTAAGAATAACATTCATGTGGATATATATTGGTGACGGCTCTGTTTGCTTGGTGGGGAAAGGCACAATTTATAATAATTTTCTCCCATAGGTTCCCAAAATACCAGTGCTGTTTCATTTGATCTGCCATTTCTCTTACCATAAGCCAGCTTCAACTGTAGTCTCAGCTCAGGAAAGCTTCCGTGGCAACAAAGAGATGCAGGGCAGCTAAAACCTTTCCTTTCCTTTTTCAGGTTCTTTCTTTTTGTCTAACAGTCCTAAGTCGCAGATTTGAGTTTCAAGCTGATGCATTTGCCAAGAAACTTGGGAAAGCTAAAGACTTATATTCTGCTTTGATCAAACTAAACAAAGATAACTTGGGATTCCCTGTTTCTGATTGGTTGTTTTCAATGTGGCATTATTCTCATCCTCCACTACTAGAGAGACTTCAAGCTTTGAGAAGTACAAAACAAGACTGAGATGCTCAGGGTCTGTGACTGAAGACATTTCTGATTATTTCTGTCCTGGCAGCATGTTCCAGCTCTTGATGTTTTTAAACTTTTTTTTCTTTTCTTTTCTTTTTTAAAGAAAAACGATTAAGTACAGAAAATCTCAGATTTAAATACATTTAATATTCTCATTTCAAAAATGATTTTAATAATCCATTTCTTAAAGGAAACACTGGATAAAATTTTGAGGCTTAATATTTTTAAAGGCATAGTTTTATCTTTGACATCTGATTTACCATAAGTTTATACAATTATTTAAGGAAATACAAAACTTGTTTTATTTATACACGTATATGGAATCTGCCTACAAGGTATTAGGGGCATTTAAAAGAGGGAACACTACCTTTGAGTTCTTTCTGTGAGGCAGAAATCATTGTGCTCATGCCTAAGTTGAAACTTGTTTTTACCCTCATGCTGTTATAATTTAACCTGGCCAATCAGTGTTTTAAATAAGAAAGATAATGTTTGGTAAGGCTAGTATTATTTAAATGAAAGTTGTTAGAAATATGCTCTATGGTTCTACTAAATTTCAAATTTCTGTTCCCTCTCTTGATACACGCTGATCAGGAATTTCTAATACTGTTGTGAAATTAGAAATTATGTGTAGGATGTTTTAAAGCATTGATTTTTGTTTTTGTTTCTAAGAAAATCTGTTTTTATCTTTCCTTCCACCTGGTGGGTGTGATAGAGTAAACTAGCTTTTTCTCATTCATTCGTTCATTCTGTTGTAGTTAGTAAACAGTCCATCCTTCCACATAGCAGAAATTGAACAGGTTTTGCAATGTTAAAGGTGGCAGAACACGTTAAAAAGAAGAAATGACATCTTAAGAGACATAAGGGTGACATACTGATGATTCTCTTATGATATTATAGGAAAAATATAGTTTTCTATCTTTCAAGGACAGAAGAGTTTCCATTTTTATTTTTGTAATTTTTATCTGTAATCATAAGTACTATTTAATTAGGCCTGATTCTAATTTTGAAAATTATAGTTCTTGTTACACAGGTAGTGTTTACCATCAAAACAAATGTCTTGAATGATTTTCAGTTTAAAAAGTTGTGGGTTTTACTGCTTCAAATCTCTGTCCACTTTTTGAATAAGAACTTATTTTGTGCCTAATGTTTTCACTCACTGATAATGTTTACCTTCTGGGCATTTACTCCAAAGTGGGACCGACTGTGTACCTTTGGTATCTGGCCATAAAGTCATTTGCTCAGCAGACATTTGAGTGATGTCTTCTTCACATGGAAATATAATAAAAATGAAAATCTAGTTTAGTACTGCATTATTATTTTCCTATGGCTAAAGCAGAGCTGTCCTGTGTTTTTTATCCAGCATCCTTTTCCTGTGACTTCATGCTCTAAGAACTGCCTTTCCTTCCTTCTGTGCCTTTAAATACAAATTTCAGTTCTGCACAAGTGAAACATTAAAAATTGCCAATGCAGATTTACATACTTGTCTTTAATTTGATGTTGTTTGTGTGTCATATGTTGCCCAGGAGTGTGTGTGTTACCTTAGGAGAGTGGGGTGCCAGAGTATGAAGTTAAGTGTGTATGAAGGTACAGTCCTAATGCTAAGTGGTATCGACACCATTACCCGTGCTTCACACAGTTCTCTTTAGGGCCTTACATTGTAGACCATCTCCAGTTCCTGCCAATGTGTCTTCAAAGCTTTATTTGTAATCATTTCTTCACCATTTTGCAGCATCAGATTATCTTAGGCCTGCATGGTCTGCCCTGGCTGCCTCTTTGATCTTCCTTACATATGGCAACAGTAATTAATATTTTAATGTGTAACTGACTTAGTCACCCACAATGTATGCATGCTAGAGGCATAAGTAAAGCCAAAGAAAACTGACTGGTGGGTTCCTGAGATGCTGACCAGAGTAGCACTCTGTACTCTAAGATCTGGCAGATGAACATGGAGCAGAATCAAATAGGTCAAAGCCTGAAATAAAATGGCATGTCCCCAGCAAAGTTGATCTCTGAATCCAAGGCAGAGCCTGTGTTGTGTGTATATTACTGCCTTTATCTGGGTTGACCCTTTGCTGGGGTCTGAGAGCTTGCTAGTAAATTCTGCCTCTGTTTGGGATAGATTGGGGGTGTAGCTCACAAGTAGAGAGCTTGCCTAACATGTGCAAGGTCCTGGGTTTAATTTGCAGCACTGCAAAAACAAAAACAAATCATACTGATGTGAGCAAGAAATGAAAGCACCTGTATGTCAGGATGAGTGTAGTTTGATGGGATGGAATTGCACTATCAGACAACATGCCCGGGGGAATCCTAGACCTTTATTATCCAGAATGGTTTCCAGGGAGGAGGATTTCCTGAAGAGTTGGGCTAGAGATGAACAGGAAGATACCCCCATGTGTTCTAAAAACATGAAACGGGGACTGCCTATACCCTGTAGGCAGGTAACTGCTCTATCTTTGGGTCAGAGCTCCCCTGTGACTCTAGATGAGGTTAATAACAAATAAGATATAGTAGGCCCCCACCCCTGTCCATGGTTTTGCTTTCTCACCATGTTGCCAAGTATTGATATTTGTCCTGAGTCTTTCAAAAGAGACTATATTCACATAATTTTATTACAGCATATTATTATAATTCTTATTAGTTATTCATCCTCCTATTGTGCTTAATTTATCAGCTAAACATCATAGGTATATATGTATGTATAAGAAAAAAAACAATGTAATAGGGTTCAGTGACTGGTGGTCTAAGCAGATGTCTGGGGCATCTTAGGAAGAGGTAGCCTGAAATATGAAGGCTTTATTGTGGAGGCCCAAGGGGCCAGTCTGCTGTGTAGTAGAGGGGAGTAGGAGATACAGTCATGAGGGAAGATTTAGTAGGTCATCATAAGAATTCAGGCTTTTACTTGGGTGCAATTGGGAAGCCATTGAAGGTTTGGAGCCAAGTGACATGATCTGCCTTGATTTAACAGGGCCACTCTGGCTTCTTTGTTAGGAGCAAGGGTAGAAGCAGGATACGAGTGGGTAGGGTCTCCCAGTGCTTCCAGCAAGAAGTCCTGGTATAGACTGAAGTGGTAGTTAGGGAAGCAGGCCAGGCTGTGTCCTGGATTTCGTGGTAAGCTTCTGGAAGGGTCTGGACTGCCTTCCTGCAATGTCTCTGTCTCTCTCTCTCATTTGCTCTCTTCCTCTGTTAGGGAGAGAATGAATCCAGGAGCACTCCATCACTGAGCTACACCCTCAGGCCTTTTTTCATTTTATTTTGGCCACAGGGTTTTTATTAAGTTGCCTAGACTGGCCTTGAACTTGTGATCCTCCTCCCCAGCCTCCTGAATAGCTGGAATTACAAGTGTCTGCCACCACACCTGGCTCAATGTCCTTTCTGTTAAGCTTCTTAAATCTCCCTTTTCCTAATTGCAAACAGAGGAGTTGGATTCCTACTTCATTTTTGTTGCACTAGATTTTCTGTCTCCCAAGACTTGGTTGTAGAGGGCCTGGTCCCGATTTCTGGCAGTAGAAAGTAACTGGTACGCTTGGCCATTTGAACACACTTCAGCCACCCACAAGCTAAGACCAAGTCCCTTGCTTTCTGGTTTGATGATTGGTGGGGTTCTTACTCCTTTGAGCAACCTGAATGTATTATTCATTCATTTCATAAATATTTTATTGAGCTTGCTGTGTGCTAGAGAATAGAACAGTAAATGGGAGATCAAAATTCCTGCCCTTGTAGAGCTCATATTCTGGTATTTTATGTTGAATATGAGAAATGCTCAGAAGAAACAATCAATCACAGGAGGGAGATCTGGAGGCCTGAAGCAAAGTGGCTGGCAGTGATAATATTTGGGGGACAGTGTTCTAACAGCAGGCATAGCACATGTGTGGCATGGCATGTCTGAGGAGCAGCACAGGGTCTGAGCATAGGGGTGAAGTCAGAGAGGCATGTGGGAGACATGTAGATCACACTAAATGAGCTGAATGAAATGCACCCACCAGAAAGTCTCATAAAGGGTACTGGCCACTGGTCCTTAGGAATTAGCCCTCTTTCAGTCCTATTAATGCCTGAGTCCTAAGAAATGAGGTGTAACTCTACTTGAGATTGTGAATTATCATCTTCTCTGTGGTAATTGAAACCCTCCAGTAGACCCAGTCCTGGAAAATGACAGGGACAAGAAAAGGGTCTGCAAATAAGGAAACCTCAAGGGTGGGTGTGTTCTCTAAGCCCAAAGTTTCAGGCCCAAGTATGTGATCAGGTTTATAGTGCCTGATAGCCTGTTCAGAGCTGGGGCAGCTTTCATCCTCTTCCCTCCCTCCTCTGGGCCCTCAGTTCTCTGTATTCTAAAGGTTCCCTGGCAGGCATTTATCAGGACATCTGTGGGGCCTGGGATGCTGTAAAAGGATTTGCCAAGCACTAAAAGCAAAGCTACCTCAGTGGCCCTTGGTGCTACCCCACCTTAGTCTTCCTGGCCGACCCTGGGATGGGGTAAGGGAGCTCAGGTTTCACTAGTGTGAGTGTTGAGGAAGCGAGGAGTGAGGATGTGCGTTTGTGGTGAGGTGTGGGAGGGCCTGGGCTTCAGCAAGATTCTTGGACCTCAGGCTGGAATCCAGGGCCTCCAAAGGGCTAGGGTTGGCAAGGTGCATCCTTTAGGGGCAATACATGCTCAAATCAATACTGGGGCAAAGAAATTGGTCACTCCTTGACTTTCTAGCTGGCCTAGAGAGCCATGGGCTAGTCTCCAGACTTTGATCATCCAGGCTCACATCTGTTTTTCTCACACCTTAAAAGCCCCTGGAAGGCAACAGCCAGGTCTTCTATCTTCCACTCCAAGCTCCTACCCCAGGGCTGTACACATTGGGCACCAAAACTCCCAGAGGACTCCCAGGTGCCAGGCCCTGGCAAGACACTGGGTATGCTATGCTTGGATAAATATGACATGATTGAGTCCTTGCCACAATAGACAAAGGCTCAGAAGAGATTTGCCCAAAGCCACACAGCAGATCATCATCTGCCTCCCCTTCCCTAGCTCTTCCCCACAGATGTTCCTCATACAGGTCATGCTGTCCTCATGCTGACAATTCAGGATGTGCCCCATATTCCTCTCCCCTTCGCAAGCCCCTGGCCACTCTCCCCAGGCAGTGGAGGTCCAGCAACAACCTCCATCCCCATCCACAAAAAACTGAACCCAGGTCTGGGAATGTAGCTAAATGGTAGAGTGTTTGCCTAGCCTGGGTTTGATCCTAAGCACTGCAAAGGAAAAAGGAAAAGAAAGAAAGAAAAATTGAGCCCAACAAATCATGTCCTGGTTTGTAACCAAGTTGGGGGCTTTTATTTACAGAAAGGCCATGGTGGACCTTGGGAGAAGTGGGTAGGAGAGGGTAATGCCAAAAGAAAAGGGAGACGGATGTTTAAATACTCAGATGAGGGGCAGGAAGGAAGTGGGGCTGGCTTAAGGATGGCCACCTCAGAGAAGTCACCCCCAGCAGTCACCCAGTGAGTCCATAGAATGAGAATGGGATCAGGAACCAAGAGAGACATCAGCCTACCTGTCCCAAAGACAAGATGGCCAGTGGAGAATGGAACAGATAAAGGAGACATTTGGTAACATCCAAGTGGTGCTCCAAAAGGAAAGCCATCCTGTCCATCCTGTGCCCTTTGGAGCGTCCACTCTCCAGTGACAATTGACCTATCAGCTACCTTTTCACTCTGATGCCCTCTCTTCCTTTTCCCCATGTTTTAGAACTTCTGGCCTTAGGATCACTGAGTCCCAGATAGAAAGTCCTGGGAAAGCTAGTTTTCTAGGCTGGGGTGCATGTCCACCTAGAGGAGACCCAGGATGCCTATGGGCTGTGTTCTGTCCTGCTTTTCATGGCCCCTTGATAGACCCCGGCTCTGTGAGTCGGGCTGAGGCATAGGCTGAAGCCCCCAGACAGGCTGCCGGCTCACAGAAGCCTGGCAGCCCCACAGGGCCCGGCAGGCCAGGTCGGCCTGCCTCTCCTGGAGCCCCTGGGGACCCTCTGTCTCCATCCTTGCCGTTGATTGCCTGACCAGGCCGGCCAGGGAGTCCTGCAAAAGAGTCAAGACATTAGGGCCTTCTCCTGACTTAGCCCTAGAATTCTAAAGTGGGGAAATATTACAGATGGGGACATGAGGCCAGGGAAACCATAGGAAAAGGACTCTTCCCAGAGAGAGATCCTGGGATTGTTCACTATGCCCAATTCCTAGTCAGTGAATCTTGGGAGCACAGGCCTGTCCTTCCCCTTCATGAAGTAACTGCATCTCAGGAAGTCCTCAGAGTCCCAGCTTCCACTTCCCAGCTAGCCCCCACCCAGGAACTCCTGGGTGCTCCAAGTTGGCTGAGTGTGAAGCCTCCATGGAAGAGACCCAGGTGTCTCTGAGTCATTAATGCCCAAGTTCAGGAACCAACTGTAGCCAAGTAGGGGCAAGTTCTTACCTGGGATCCCTGGGGGCCCAGGCATCCCAGGGTGCCCACGTCCTACTTCTCCTTGGTCACCCTTCTCTCCACGCTTTCCTGCAGACAAAAAAGGGGGTCTTAGTTTTTCAAAATTTGGAAAACGTTTTTCCCACCTTGTTTGCTATTTAATTCATGCTTTACATATAGTAATCATTCCAGTTTTGTGCTAGTTCAAAATAGGGGAAAGCTGGAAATGACCACTGAGGGCTGGTTAAATAAAGAGAAGTCCAGACAAAGAATGGGAGATTATGCATCTGATAAAATTAATTACAGGAAAACATGCAATAACAATATCTAGCATTTACCAAGCAGTACACTAAATACCAATGTACCAAGCAGTAAATTAAGGACAAATCTGAATTACTGCCAAAGGTAATCTCCACTAAATACTATGAGGTTAGTACTATTAACATATCCATTTCACAAATGATAAATCTAAGGCCCAGGGATATTAATGGGTAACTTGTTCGGTGCCATAGTGAGCAAGTAGCAGAGTCTGGATTCCGCGTCTATCTCCAGAGACATGGACAAATAATGTTTATGGGGTTACCAGTAAGTAAATTAAATAACTCTCCCAAAGCTATAAAACAGTGCATTGTTTTCCATCAATGTGCTTTGGGGGAAGAGCCCCAGGAGTGCCTCCTCCACAGTCTGACTGAGGTGGAGGTGGGGAACAGGAGGTTGAAATTCAGCAGCTTTGGCCAAATTCCCACTGCCCAGCCTGCACTCCTTTCAGAGAACACAACTTACCCTTGGGCCCAGTGTTGCCAATTTGACCCACAGCTCCCACGATGCCAGGAATGCCCCGAGGGCCAGGGTGCCCATTCGGCCCCTGCTTGCCTGGGTATCCAGGGGGGCCAGGAGGTCCTGGGGGACCCATAATCCCAACTGCACCAAGGGCTTCCCGCTTGGCACTCACAGCCACCTCTGCCAGTTGCTCTGGAGAGAGAGGGGAAAGAGATCTTCTGTGAGATGGGTATCAACTCGGTAACACTACCAAAGGCACAGAGAGCATCCTGATGGTCCCTGGCCTCTAGGTCTGCAGATAGAAAAGTCCCACGTTCAAGTTCCCTTTTTTAAAAAATTCATTCATTCATTCATTTTTTTGTAGTTGTAGATGGACAGCACGCCTTTACTTGCTTATTTTTTGTATGTGGTGCTGAGGATCAAACCCAGTGTCTCACACATGCTAGGCAAGTACTCTGCCACTGAGCCACAACCCCAGCCCAAGTTCCCTTTTCTTTAGGCCCTTGTCCAGAGTGATACATCCAGGTTCCTGCAGCTCCTTGGGGGCAGAGTTGGAATGAACACTTGGGACTCCAAACCCTCAGGCAAGGCCATGTGGAGAAGCTCCTGAAGCTGTCCAAGCCCTGACATGGGCTATGAGGAGTGGCTACCTGCCTCCTCTCACCTTGCATCATCTTCAGCACCACATCTATGATGTGCTGGTCACTGGCAGCTCGGCCCTGAAAGCAGAGAAGCCCTTTCAAGAAGAAGCCCCTGGCTGCCAGGATGCCACTGCTGCACCCTCTGACCCCCTCCAGTCCCAGTTATCTCCCAGGAAGGATTTTTGTTTCTGACTGAAACCCCTCCTGCTTCACGTGTCAAACCCATACTCTATGAACCAGCTTCAGGCTCATAAGCCAGCGGGCCTCTGGGAACTTCCAGGCTTTGGGGGATTAAGTCCCACCCCCAAAGAGATCTCCTAGCTAGCAGAACCCCTCCGCCCTGGGGGCCAACTTACCGCCACACCCTGTCTCCCTGGCTGGCCCGGCACGCCTCGGTCTCCAGCCTGTCCTCGAGGGCCAGGCAGCCCGGGGTAACCCTGCACCCCTGGGGCGCCAGCATCTCCGCTGGGGCCAGGGTAGCCGGGCTCTCCGCGGACTCCTTGCTGCCAGAGGCGGGGTAAAGGCATAGAGGGATGAGAAGGCGCCAGGCCCGGTGGGGTTAAGAGGGTGGGGGGTGGGAGGGTCGGGAGGAGGAGGTTCCAGGGCCGCGCCCAGGGAAGTGCGGTAACCACGGGAAAGGAGGGTGTGACTCACCTGTCCCTTAGGCCCCGGCTCGCCAGACTCGCCCTGCAGATACAGGGAGCACAGTCACCAAGCGGTGGAGACTCCAGGGCGCAGCCCTCGCTCCCCACAGCCCCCGTACCACCCACTCACCTTCTCGCCTTTCTCTCCCGGGAGGCCAGCCACCCCCGGGTCTCCCTGCAGAGACAGAGAATCGCGGCTCAGGCACGAAGGAGGCGGGAGGTGAGGTGGAGCCGGCCCGCCAAGACTAGGCTACACAATCTGACTCCCCAAGCTCGGGACCCCACAAGTACCGAAAGAGACTGGGACTCACCACTCCGCCGCGGGGCCCGGTCTTTCCTGGGGAGCCCTGGAGAAAGCGAGACGAGGGGCTTGACGAGTTTACCCCTCCAGGGAGCGGAGGGGCCGGAGGATCCCCCAGATCTCCGCACACCCCTCTCTCCAGCTCCGCCTCGCCCCCCAGACCCAAGTCCTGGGATCTGCTATTGGAGCGCTCAAGATCTGACCTCCACCAGCCTCCCTCCCCCAGTTTGGGGGCTGCATTCCCAGGAATTTTCCAGCCCCGTTTGGCACACCTTATCTCCCTTGATGCCTGGCAAGCCTTGGGGCCCTGGAATTCCGGGGGGTCCCTGTTCCCCCTTGGGACCCTGAGGAGAAAAGAAACGAGAATAGTAAATAAAACGAGGTGCCAGGATATAACCCCGCAGCCCCTCCTTAGTTGGTTGTGCTCACCTGTCGTCCTTGGGGGCCTGGCTGTCCCACTGGTCCCCTCTCACCCGGGTCACCCTGAAATGGAAAGAGAAGGTCATGCCCTGGCTCTTAGCAAGGATAGCCACCCCCTGCCAGGCCCCAGACCTTGGCAGGGTCAGCTGTCCTCCATTCCTGCTATTATCAGCGGAGGGTCCTTTGCTCTCTTTCACAGACCAGCAAATTGAGGTATTGCCAGAGAGAGGACCCAGATCCTGGATCTACCAGTGCCAGCTGCTGCAAGTTCTCCAAGGGAGGGACCACTGCACCAGACACTTACCTTCTGTCCCATGATGCCTCGGGGACCAATTTCTCCTCGAGGTCCTGGTTCTCCCTGAAGAAAGGAGAAACTGGGGGTACACAATAGGCCTAGTAGGATCCTCCCTTCTACACCTGGGTCACCCCTCCCTACCTTCAGGTCTCAGCTAATTGGCTTCAGTTAGGAAAATGGGCCCAGAAAGGAGAAAGATGGTCAGTGGGTCAGGGAAGACACCCAACTAACACAGGCTGCTCCTCAGGTTGGAGCTCCACCCCATGACCTCACCCTGGCCCCACTGAGTGCAAAGCCCTAAGCTGTGGAAGAGCCAAAGGCCCCTGTGTCAGTGGGTAGGGCACTTACCTCCTTTCCAGGGGGACCAGAAAATCCAGGGAGACCCTGCTGGCCAGGCTCACCCTGCAGGAAAAACAGTTTTCAGGTTACTCTGGATGACCCAGTTGACCCTTGGTCTCAGCCCAGTGAACACTGAATACAATCTGCAACTAAATGAATAGGGAAGGGGGAAAGGATGTTCTTGGTCAAGTTTTCTGTATTTTTTCTGTGTGTTTCTCTAGATTTAAAGCCATCCTTTCTCCACTAAGACAGGCCAAGGGCAAGCTGGTAGGGGGCAAGCAAGGAGAGAGAGAACTTGTGTTCAGGCTGATTCGAGAGCCTTAGTTGACCTTGCAGTCCTTAAGCCATGACCCATTCCATGCCCTCCAGCTCCCTTGCTCATATGAAAACAATTTCCCTCCCAGTCGGGGTCACCTTACCTTGTCTCCAGGACCTCCTTTTGTCCCTGGCTGGCCTGGCACACCCTGCAGAGAGAAATAGACACCAGTTTCTACCTCGGCACAAAGGAACCCCATATATCTGTTGCTTTGCTTCTCATCCCCAATTCAGATTCCTTCTATCTTGTGGGAGCTGAACAGAAAACCCAGGCATGGTGTCAAAAACTTGACAGTATTTTCCACCCCTGCCCCAAGGCCTGGTGGGAGAAGGAGTGGGATACAGAGAATGGGTTGCCTACCAGGGCCTGTGTCCATGGGGAAAAGATGAGCAACTGTGTGCATCTGGGCCCACAGTGAGGGCATGCAGGCACACAGCCTGCACATGCACAGTTAAGCAGACTTTGGCCAGTCAGTGCCCCCGGCAGGGAGGCAGGTGGGCTTCCATGGACTGAGCTCCAGAAGATATGCAATGAAGATAGGCCCGAGTGGTGGAAAGGCACGGAGAGAGCAAAGAAGGGCATTCCAAGCAGAAGGACCAGCAAAAGCCTAAAGGTGTGGAGACAGAAAAGTCACAGCAGTGTTAAGAAGGACAGATGGGCAGAGGCTGATGAAGCTGGAGGGGTAGGCTGAAGTCAGATTACGGTGGCCACAGAAAAGATGAGCTACAAAGTCAGGGATTGGTATCTGTCCCATTTATCACTTGTCCTGCCACTTAGTGTATTTAATAGCTGTTTACTGAATGACTAGACAGAATGACGTTCCTAAGACTGGAACCACCAAAAAGAAGACTGGAAGGGCTGGGGGTATGGCTCAGTTGGTAGAGTCCTTGCCTCACATGCACAAGGCTCTGGGTTCAATCCAGTACCACCAAAAAAAAAAAAAAAAAAGGAAGAAGACTGGAAGAACAAGCAATTGTTCAAATAATGGCGTAAGCCAGGAACCAGAGAAGATGGTAATGAGGTAAGAGATGGTGACCTAGTGCGAAACCAGGTGTAGGGGCTGGGGATGTGGCTCAATTGTAGAGCACTTGTCTAGCGTGTGTGAGGCATTGGGTTTGATTCTCAGCACCACATAAAAATAAATACATAAAATAAAGGTATTATGCCCATCTACAACTAAAAAATTTCACACACAAAAAATGAGAGAGACCAGGTGTAGATTTTAATCTCATCCTGGGGAAGTGGGCAAGAGAGTGCTTGACTTCTCTAAGTCTAAGGAGAAGCAACCTGTTCATGGGCAACCCCTATTGCTCCACCTGATACTTACCGCCAAGCCCTGGTGGCCTGGGCTTCCTGGTCGTCCTGCCTGTCCTACATTGCCCTGGAGAGACAAGGAATCAGAAGCACAAATTAGAGCTGCAACTAAGGGTCTTCAGCTTCCACCCAAGTGCAGACAGAGAAACAGATCCAGAGGCACAAAGAGATGTGCCTGAGACTGTAGAGGATCCCCAACTCCAAGGCCCTCGGGATCATGTGAGGGGACCCAAAGCCCAGCAGTCCCCACTCTTACCTTCATGCCAGGTGTGCCTGGGGTCCCATCCTTGCCATCGATGCCTGGGGGGCCCTGCTCAGGAGGACAGTTCAAGGGACACTCACAATGGGGATATGCCTGGAGTCAGACCACCCACACATGATCCTCTGTGACAGCTGCAATGTGCAGGTAGGGAATGGGTGTGCCCATCTCAGCAACTGGGGCAGGGGAGCCGAAGTGGGAAACTCCATGGTCCTCCTTCATGTGGATGAATACCCTACATTGCTACAAGGCTCCCAGGATCTCTCCTACAACATCATCCCTGTTTACAAGTGAAGAACCTAAGGCACAGAAAAGGAGATACTTCCCATACAGAGCCAGCCTGCATGCAGCAGCAGAGTTCAGTCTAGAATCCAGGCTCTTCCTCTAGGGGTTTGGACAAACTGACCCAACCCTGTCCACATACACCAGGGACTGGGCCTCTGGCACTTACAGTTGCTCCCTTTGGGCCTGTTATCCCCTGGAGTCCTGGAACACCTTGGCTACCCTGTAAAGTAAATAGAGATCCAGTCACCTTCAGGATACTGAGCCTCTGCTGGCTGCATAGAGAGGGGCACAGCTGGGATCAGTGGCCTCTGGGTCCCAGAGTGCCTATGGCACAGACTATCCTGTGTCCCTCTGAAGGAGAGGAACTTAGAACCAGGAGAGTGAAGAGGTCAGTGCTAAGCAGTTGGGCGAGACTGGGCTAGGCTGGGCAGGAATAGGGATTATTAGGTGATGTTAAAGAATAATTGTTTGAGGGGCTGGGATGTGGCTCAGTGGTAGAGCGCTTGCCTTGCATGCCTGAGGCACTGGGTTCGATCCTCAGCACCACATACAAATAAATCAATAAAGATATTGTTTCCACCTACAACTAAAAAATATTTAAAAAATAAAATAAAATAAAATAATTGTTTGAGCCGGGCGCGGTGGTGCAAACCTGTAATCCCAGCACTTAGGGAGGCTGAGACAGGAGAATCGCGAGTTCAAAGCCAGCCTCAGCAACGGCGAGGTGCTAAGCAACTCAGTGAGACCCTGTCTCTACATAAAACACAAAATAGGGCTGGGGATGTGGCTCAGTGGTCGAAAGCCCCTGAGTTCAATCCCCGGTGCCAAAAAAAAAAAAAAAAAAAGAAGAATAATTGTTTGTCAGGCACAGTGAGGCACGCCTGTAATCCCAGCAATTCAGGAGGAGGCTGAGGCAGGAGGATTACAAGTTCCGATTTAGGGAGGCCCTAGGCAACTTAGCAAGAACCTGTCTCAAAATTAAAAAAAAAAAACAAATTAAAAAGGGGTAGGGGTTTAGCTCAGTGGTTAATCACCCTGGGTTCAATCCCCAGTTGGGAAGGAGGGGATAGAATAATTGTTTATTTTGTTAGTTGTGATAATGATGTGATTATGTGAGAAAACGTTCTTAGTTTTTAGAGATATGTTCTGAAGTGTTTAGGGGTGAAATGACACAATTCTAAGTATTTGCTTGAGAACATAAGGGCAAAGTAATAACAAAGAGAAGGAAGGAGGGGAAGAGGGACAGATGAAGTGCGTATGGCAAATGTCAGTAACTGTGGAACCCACAAGACTGCCTGCCATACGGGGTTCCTTATAACAGTCTCTCTTTTATTCTTATCTTAAAATTTGCATTAAAAATAAACAAAATAATAAGGAAATAGTTAACTACGCTTTTGTTCAATTTTTCTGTGAACTTAAAATGGATCAGAAAAAGTCTATTAATTAAAAAAAAGAAGAGCGAAGAGAACCAGCAACCACACCAAATCCCATTAGCCCCATGGCTGATTTGCTGGAATTTCATTGTCTGGCCCCAGTGGCCGTGGAACTGGATCCGATGGCTTCTCCTAAAATCTGAATTTGGGTCAACTGGATTCTTGGCACAGATGGTCTGAACCCCCCAGCAGTCACTCCCACACACAGACACACGCACACACACACATATATACACACACTTGTGTGCATATACACACACCAGCCTTGAGGGGAACAGAGTCCTGCCCAGTACTCCCCAGGGGCACTGACTGGACGAGGGATGCCTGAGAACTCACCACATCACCCTTCTCCCCAGCTCGGCCTGGTGGCCCTCTTGGACCTTCCTCACCCTGGCAAGAAGGAACAACAATCCATGTCACATGGGTTCAAGGGGAGCAGCACCCACTCTATAGCCTTAGGAGTTCCAGCCTGGGTCCAGGGGACAAGAGCAGACTTACCGGTGACCCAGCAGCACCAATGGAGCCCACCATGCCTTTATACCCACGAGGACCCTGGGGAAAGAAAAGGGTTGAGGTCAGTCCTAGCTGGACCTCAGAGTGCTGGTCATAGCAGCTTTTGTAGGACATGCCTAGATTTACTTACCATCTCTCCCTTGGGTCCTGCCATGCCTGGGTAGCCCCTGATGCCCTGGGGACCCTGTCAAGACAGAAGAATGATAACAAGGCAATTTCAAGGCCCACTTCATGATATCTTTTTGGACCCCCAGCCATTTTCACAATGTCCCTTGAAGCAGGCGCCAGAGTCTCTATCTTATAAATGGCAAATTGAGGCTCAGGAATGGAGAAATACTCACCATGGCCACTTGAAGGACAGTGGCAGAACCTGGACTTCCACCAGGCCTTCCAGCTGACAGCTTTGGTTCCTGTCCCCTAATTCCTGAGAGCCTCAGTCTCCTTCTTCCCACCCAGAGACACTCCCAGCTGGACACAGGTCTCTTATAAACTAGAGGCCTGAGCAGGGGAATGACCCCATCAAGGGCTCCCAGGAAGAAAGAGGGTACAGAGAGGTGTTTCTTACCGGTGGTCCAGGGATGCCTTGTTCTCCAGAGGCACCCACATCTCCCTTGGGACCCTAAGAACAAGGATGAGCTATCAGACAGGCAGACAGATGAAGAGACAAATACCCAGACAAGCAAAGATACCAGTCACCTTCCCCAGCACAGGCAGATAGGAAGGACCTTTAGACCATGCAGTTCCATATCCCAGATGGGAAACCTAGACCACAAAAACAGAAGGGAGTTTCCCAAAGACACATTGGTCTGGAACATAGGCTTCTTGCCTCCCAGCTCAAGGTTCTGTCCCCTGGGCCCACAGGAACAGGAAAAGGGATGAAAAAGGGGGACAGGCTGCCATAGGACTGTCTCCATCTAGCCACCATCTCATAGCCCTCAGCCCTCAGACTCACCGGCTTCCCTTGGCGGCCAGGATCACCCAGAATCCCTCGTTTGCCAGGGTGCCCCTGAAGGGAAGGAGTGAACTCAGTATGAGGTCTCTTCCCAATAGCTTGCTTCACCCTCCCAGAATGAGGGCTCTTACCTTTACTCCCTGCAGCCCTGGGGGGCCTTTCATACCCGCCGGACAGTTGGTTGGACACTAGAAAGAAAACCCCACAGGATCTCGAGGTCACTTGCCTGGTTCAGGCCAGCTGGGCAGTGCGTCTCCATTCTGCCAACTCCCTAAACAGTCTTCCCAGCTCAGCTGGCTGAATCTCTCTACCACTGCCCCTCCCCACTACCCACAGACTCTATCTCCACAACACCCCCATCAGCCTCGTCCCAGACCCCGCTTCTCACCAAGAAATCAGCGCTGCCTTCCAGGCCCTGGATGGTTCCTGGGCGTCCCTGAGAGGAGATGTATGAAGATGAAGCCTGAGCTGACCCTTTCCCACCCCAAGCCACTTCCCTAGGAGCACATGGCCATGTGGGGGAGGGGAGTTTGAGGATACTAACCGGTTTCCCAGGAGGCCCTGGGGGCCCTGGTGGTCCTTCTGGTCCTGGATCCCCCTGGAAGCAAAACAGGGCCAAATGGTACCACCATCCAGTCCTCCCAGCCTCGTCTTCCAGTTCCTGCCACTGCCCTGTCCACCCTGCCCTCCAGGGCATCTCCTGAGAGTCATTACATTGGGGAGATCAAGCAGATTGGCAGGAGATGGCACCAGCCCTTAACCTTCCTGAAAGACCTGCTGAAGGGCTGGGGCTGGGGCTCAGTGGTAGAGCGCTTGCCTCGCATGTGTGAGGCACTGGGTTTGATCCTTAGCACCACATAAAAAAATAATAAAATAAAGATATTAAAAAAAAAAAAGACCCGCTGCAGGGTGGACTCAGCAGGAGAGGTTTTTGCCCCAGACCTGGAGGACCCCACCACCACCCCAGTGGCCAGAGGCAGGTCCAGAAACTCTCTGGAGTCCACCCCAGTTTGCCAGCCTGGAGACAGAGGGCAAGAAGCAGAGTGAGGCTGGAACTCACCTTGGGTCCTGGGATTCCAATCTCACCAGGAAGCCCAACAGGTCCTGGTGGTCCCTAGGAAGCAGAAATATGAATGTCCAGGATGCTTCAGACCATTAATCCACCTGAGGCAGGAATGTAGGGACAGGCACCCAAAGTCCCTTCTCCACTATGACTTTTACCAACACCAGAGAGACTGACAGATTAGGGCTTGAAGGACCAAAAAATTTCAGAGTCAGCGGATAGGCACAGTGGGCTAGCAGCATCTCCAAAACCCGCCCATTCCTGGCACTATCATAGCATGCTGGCCCCTCCCCATGAGGACTATTCTGCTGGAAGTCCTACTATTGTCCCCTCCTTCCCTGGGAGTCCTGGGGACCCTGCTGCATCCCTGAGGACTTACAGGAGGTCCAGCAAAACCAGGGCCCTGGAACAAAAGAAAAGGAGATTTGGTTCATGGCTCCCTCTGCAGGTCCTCTCTACCCACAGAGGGTCCCTCAGAGCCCTTGCACATTGTACTTACTGGCAGGCCAGGGGGGCCTGGGAGCCCGGGTTGGCCCTGGAAGAACAATGGGGGAGGCTTAGAGACTGGGGTCTCCTGGGTCCCTGACCTTTCTACTACAGCTCCTTCCAAACTCCAGCCCTAGATTGCCCACACTGAGTCCCCAGCAGGCCACTTACCTTGACTCCAGGAGTCCCCATGGCACCAGGCTCCCCTTTGGCTCCAGTTAAACCCTAGGGAAGAAAGAGAAGGTAGGACTAGATGGGGGCAACATGCTCCCTGACCTGTGGGACAGAGAAGTTTCAGAGAACTCTCCTGACAGGACCCAGGCTTCCTTTCACCATACCCCATGGAGGACCTTAACACCTCCTTTCCCCTTTCCTTGGCTCCCACAGTAACCCTGGGAAGCTGTGAGAAGCACAATTATCCTCTTTTGAAAGATGAGAAACTAAGGCCCAAAGATTTGCTGCCCTAGGTTTCACGCCTCCCAGTTTAGAAGTCTAGAAGACCTAGGAGCCTGTGCTGCCCATCTACTTGATGTCTGCCCTGGAGACTTTTTTGATCCTGAATTTTCTCATCTGCAAACTGAGTTAATCATGTTTCCCTCTTTGGGATGAATGTGAGAACCAATGTGCTAATAGAAGGAAATGTAATGGTAATCTTTGTGGAGTGTGGACAAGTTGGGAGGGGCCCTGGTGACTGGTCCCAGCCTTGG
This sequence comes from Xerus rutilus, assembly GCA_028644305.1. Classification (NCBI taxonomy): domain Eukaryota; kingdom Metazoa; phylum Chordata; class Mammalia; order Rodentia; family Sciuridae; genus Xerus; species Xerus rutilus. The sequence continues at coordinate 27,686,028 of CM053400.1, forward strand.
TCACAACTCTTATTTATTATTTTTATTTTTATTATTTTTTTTTGGTACTGGGGATTGAACTCAGGGGCACTCGACCCCTGAGCCACATCCCCAGCCCTATTTCGTGTCTTACGTAGAGACAGGGTCTCACTGAATTGCTTGCTTAGCGCCTCGCCATTTTTGAGGCTGGCTTTGAACTCGGATTCTCCTGTCTCAGCCTCCCTAAGTGCTGGGATTACAGGCTTGAGCCACCGCACCCGGCTAGTCACACCTCTTGAGCCAGCAGGGTAGAGGCAACTCATGGGTGTTCCTCCTTCCTCCCATTCCAGTGACTGCTCCAAATGTATCCCCCAGTAGATGACTGTCCTCTTCCCCCTGGGGCTGGCTGTGTCTAGTAGCTTATAGCTTTGGGGGCTCCTGGGACTTCTGTGGTATCAACTAAACAATATTCCTCTCCTGAGTTGTGCCTGGGGCTGTGGAGGGGATGGGAATGGATAGGAAAGGAAAGGGCAGGGCACACAATGTCAGCCCCACCTGGTATATTCAGACTGATTGCTGGAGGCCAGAAATGGGAGACTAAGTCCTGATGCTGCAGACAAGCAGGAAAACCCTGAACCTCACAGAAAGAAGATCCCCTTCTCTGGACCCCAATTGCCAGTGATTCAGTGGTGTGAGGTTTCAGTGAAGTCACAAGTCTTATGAAGGTGGAGTGGAGGCTCACAGCTGAAGATTTTCCATCCTGATGCCCATCTCTGAACAGAAGATGAGTGAAGAGGCCAGAACTGGGCTCTGGAAGTCAATAGGCGGAGGCCTAACCTGCCCTGCCTGGTATTCAGGTACTCACATCAATCCCAGGCTTCCCATCTGGCCCATTTGGCCCAGGTTTGCCAGGCTCTCCCTTGGATCCCTTGAAAATAGAGATGGAGCAAATATTAGCTAGAAGAGAACAAGAACTGGAAGAATCAAAATTCAGAAGTCAAAGGGAGAAAAGCACTCACCGGAGGGCCAGCTTTCCCAGGGGGTCCCTTGTCACCCTGCAAGATTCAAGTTGATGAGACAACACTATGATTCATGTGAACACCCACAGGCCCTGGCTGGCCAGTCCCAAAGACTCCTCTCTTCAAGCTCCTTTCTTCTGTCCTGGGTCCCCTTAGTCTGGCACTTTTGGAAAAATAGACCCCTTTTCCTCCAAGACATTGGTAGATTCACTGACACCAACCCCAGGCAGCTGGAGAGGGGGATATCCACATGCAAGGGAGTTTAGTCATGCTGCTGTTGTTAACGTGCCAGTTATGAGGCCTGCAACTGGGCTCTATGGTAGCTGGGAGAGCTGACCCTCTTGGACTTGGGCAATTGGGGAGAAAAGCGACAGGACTTTTAGAGAAGGTGGGAGGAGTGAGGTGAGCAGCTGCTCCATTCTGGACTGTCAGATAAAACTAGAGGTTGGGGCAAGGGCAAGGATCAAGGGGGCCAAGAAGAGACAGATCCAAAATGTTCCCAAGGAGGGAAGGACCTATTTTACCAGTGACAAAGAACCTTTGGTGGAGGCAGTCAGGGCCGGTGGAATAAGATTCAGCCCCAGAGGGGCCCCTAGGCATTCCTGAGCCTGGAGTAGTGGGGTCTGGCTGGGGCCCAGCTCCCTGTGTTTGGGGGTGGGGGCACCACACTGAATAGAAGTCTGTCCAGACAGTAAACATAGAGCTGACCTCCTGCGGAAGCCTCCTGAATGAGATTTTTAACCCTTACCATGCTAGGGAGGGCAGGGGAACAAGCCCAGCTGATTCTAAATCACGCAGAAATAAGGGAAGAGACGGGAGTGTAGCGGTCTGATCAAGGCTCCCCAGCTATCCTGAAGAAGTGTCTAGGGGTGCCAGGGGCAGCGCGAGAGGTTAAGGCGTCTCCCATCCCAAAAAGAGAGGAAAGGACTGGAGAGGGATAAGGACTCGCTGTGAGCTGTGGTCGTCAGACTGAACAGCGCTCCCTTGTCTGCGGACGGCTATAACGGGCTCTGCGTCTCAGAACTGGGTTGAGGTTTCTGCTGAACAAACGGGCTCCTTGTGGTGCGGGCCGGTGCCGCCTACTGGCGACTGGGGTCACTACACCTTCAGACACCCGCTCCCCATCCCCGCCCCATTTCCATCACTCATAAAGTTCTCCTTTGTCCTCCGCCTCCCTTCCCCCTTCCGTCCCAAGTTAGAGACTCACGTCGATGCCGTCAGATCCAGGCACTCCTGGCGGCCCTGGAGGGCCTGGGGGCCCGCGCTCTCCCGGCGGTCCTCTCTGAAAACACAAGCAGTGGTGCAGCCCTCAGTGCAGGATGCCAGGCGTCCCCAGGGCTGCAAATGACCCTGGGTTCGGTGTCCCAGTACCATACTTTCCTCGGAAAAGGGAGCTAGCTCTTCACGGAGCTGCGAACTCCCGTTTGTTGAGAGCCTGCTGTGTACCAGGTACTGTGTACCATTACGTCCATTATCTTATTAAATGCTCAGAACTCTGCGGCTAATGCTATTAAGGGCCGCAATTTAAAAGCGAAGAAACAGGCACAGAAAGATTAAGGGTTCAGGGTCGATTCCTTCCCCTGTAGCATGTTGCCCTAGCGCTGTCGTATTGGGGAACAGATGGAGATGCTGGCAGCTCAAGTTAATCACAGAAGATACGCATAGTGGTGCCTACCCGACTTTGGTTCTCAATGAATGGTAGCTTGTATTGTTATTTTTGGATGAACAACAGGTATAGGAGAAGAGTTGGCACCTCCTTCTGTCCCCCTGGTGCGGGTAAAACCCGATGGGAAAGTGGTGGAGGCACAGAAAAAGACTTAGGGAAGGAAAGGGAGTACTCTCTTTCTACTCGGAGCACCCTGCTCTTTCTTCCCTGGGGTGTTCCTCTTACCCCGCAAGCCCTGACTCAGGCAGGGGTCCCACGCGTGCCAGGTGCCCATGCCTTTCCTGGGCCGAGAAGTGCCAGGTTGGCGCACCGCAGGAGAGCTGCGACCCGTGCGGGCACCAGACAAGGCGTGGACTCCATCCTACCCTCGCAGGGGTCGCGTTAGGTGCTCGCACCCCCCAGCCGACACCTGGAAGCGAGGACCAGCGCGGGCGGGTTGGAGAGGCCGCAGCCCGGCGACAGCAGCGTCTGGCTGGAGCCAGCGCCCCCGGGGAGGCGGCGGGGGTGGAGGCTTCGCAGCCGAGTGAATGGGCAGCATTGTCTTCCCCGCCACCTGGGCTCCCTCGGCTGCCAGGACTGGGCGTCAGTTTCTGCCCTATGCTGACGGTCCCGGGCAGGGCCGAGCACCGCAGGTCAGGGGCCCTCAGGCTTCCCGGCTCATCCATCTCTTTTCACAGTGCGGCAAACCGTACGATGTACCACGCGTAAAGGGGCCTGCGCCGCGGGGCTGTCTACTGCTGTCCCCTCGGCCAGGGGGTGTCAGGAGAGGGTGCGAGACAGGCAGAGCCCTTCATCAAACTCCCCGATCCTGAACCCTGCACCTCGCACCCGGGACCTCGGCACCCGAGCGACCGCGAAACTTACGATCTGAGCCAGGGCGAGCCCGAACACCTGTAGGAGAATAAGGAGGCCGCGGGGGGAGGCTGCAGCGGCCATGGCAGGCGGCGGCTTCTGGAGGGTGGGTGCCGGGCCCACGCACGCACTGGAGGCGAAGGCTGCTCTTGCACCCGGCGGGCGGGCCTCCTGAATAAGACGCGAGGCGGGGCGGGATCTGGCGGGGTCTGTCACCTGAGAGCACCAGAGGAGGGAGGCCGGCGCCCACCTCCCAGCTCCGCCCTGCTCGATCCCGCCGCCCGCAGATGCCCGCCCACCGTTCTCCTGGCCCAAGCTTGCCAGAGCCCCCAGCATGGAGGCATGGTCTCCTTTCTCTGTGAGGAGGCAGAGGGGGCTGTTGGGAGACACCTCCGGCCTGACCTTTAGGGCTTCCCATATCCCCCCGACCCGCAGCCTCATCATTTTCCCCACATCCTCAGCTGCCTCTGCTTGTGAGCCCCAGCCTGACCCAGTCCTCTCTTCTCCAGGACCCAGGCTTAGAGGCCTCGGGTTCTGCAGAACTTACAGCAGGGACTGAGTAGCCTCTATTCATCTTGTTGCTCTTCCGGTGGCTCCTTCCTCTCCAGGGACCATCAAGGCTCTTGCTTATTAAAACATACCAAAGTCCTTCCAGGATCAGCCATCTGGTGAATTCTACCATCCGCTTCTTTCTTTCTTTCTTTTTTTTTTTTTTTTTTGGTACCAGGGATTGAACTCAGGGGCACTGGACCACTGAGCCACATCCCCAGCCCTATTTTGTGTTTTATGTAGAGACAGGGTCTCACTGAGTTGCTTAGTGCCTCGCCATTGCTGAGGCTGGCTTTGAACTCGCGATTCTCCTGTCTCAGCCTCCCAAAGTGCAGGGATTACAGACG
>CM053400.1:27690518-27741433 GCA_028644305.1 Xerus rutilus
CCGCTTCTTTCTTCCCCCTTGCGTCAGTGCCAATTCTTAAGCGGAGCGCGGGGTGGTCTGCACCCACCTCTAAACGTCCTCATCTCCCTACTTCTGTCCCACTTGGGAGGTCCCCAGTGAGGTTCAACCCTCTTCAGTCCTCCAGGGAGGAGGCAATTGGCAACTCAACCCGCCTTCAAGTCTTCCCTGCGCAAGCCTCTATCATCCAGTCCCCCTTCTGCTACAGTCATATCACTTAAGGATGAAGACATATTCTAATAAAAATGTCATTAAGATGACTTGGTCGGGCTGGGATCGTGGCTCAGTGGTAGAGCGCTTGCCTCACATGCATGAGTCACTGGGTTCGATCCTCAGCACCACATAAAAATAAATAAAATAAAGATATTGTATTCATCTACAACTAAAAAAAAATTTAAAAAAAGATGACTTGGTTGTTGTGCAAACACAGAATGTAGCTACATAAACTAAGTGATAATATCACTAGGCTCTAATCTTTTGGAACCACCTGTGTGTATGAGGTCCATGATTGACCAGACCTCTTTACGCCAGGCGTGACTGTATTGCTTTCTTATTCTACAGCTCCCTTATGCACTATTGTCTCCAGGATTGGGCCTTCTCATCTTTGCCAAGTGATCTCTCCCATGTTCATGGAAACAATCATCACTTTATTTAGGGGCATGTCCAAAGCCTACCTGTCTAGTAGCCTCTGCCTTCCCTTCCCTTCTATTTACTTAACATTGGTAAAGTGCTTTGGAATCTGGCTCTCTCACCAACTGTAGGTATGACCATAGGCATAGGCACCTCAAACTACATGCATGAAAGTCTTAGTGTCCTCATCTCTGAAATGGGGATAATAATCGTCCTTATCTTAAAGAGTTGTGCAGATTGAATGAGATGATGCATGGAGGTGCTTCACTTAGCACTAGCATATAGTGGGTATTGGTACATTTTAGTTAGCATTATGCCTTATTGAGTATTCTCTCTTTTTTTTTTTTTCCTTTTGGTACTGGAGATTGAACTCAGGGGCACTTAACCACTGAGCAACATTCCCAGCCCTTTTTTGTATTTTATTTTTTTTATTTTTTGGGTATCAGGGATTGAACTCAAGGGTACTTGACCACTGAGCCACATCTCCAGCCCTATTTTGTGTTTTATGTAGAGACAGGGTCTCACTGAGTTGCTTAGCACCTCGCCTTTGCTGAGGCTGGCTTTGAACTCATGATCCTCCTGTCTCAGCCTTCCAAAGTGCTGGGATTACAGGCCTGTGCCACACGCTCAGCTTCGTTTTTGTATTTTATTCAGAGACAGGGTCTCACTGAGTTTCTTAGTACCTTGTCATTGCTGAGGTTGGCTTTGAACTCTCGATCCTCCTGCCTCAGTCTCCCGAGCTGCTGGGATTGTGGGTGTGTGCTACCACACCTGGCTAAGATGGTTTTGTTTTTTTATTGTCCATCTCTTCATCTCTTTGTGGGCCAAACACACAAAGACCTCATGTAAGTTCCCTTTTTTATGTGGAAGTTGTGGAAATGGGTTGGGCTTTATATATGGAGAGCACCCATTGATGTATTAATTATCTTGCCACATAACCAGTCATTAAAAAATTTAGTAGCTTAAAATGACAATTTCTTGGATAAGGAACTCAGGAGTGGCTCCATTGGTTGGTTCTGGCTTGGAGTTTTTGCTATGAGGTTGCAGTCAGGTGGGGCTGGGGCTGGGTCATCTAGAAGTCATCTTCATTCACTAGACTGATGTCTTCTTGGGAAGATTCCAATAGCTGGGGTGAAACAGTTGGAGATTTTTGAACACTGCTGTTCTTTAACCTTCTGAAGGCTTTGCATGAGGTCTCTCTCATGTGTCAAGGTGGCTGAACTTAACCCAGCAGCTCAGAGAGAGAATGAGAGAACCAGATGGAAGAGATTCACCTCCTCATTTCTCTTGGTCTGTCCTTAGAAGATCAATGCACTGACTCATCCTTGGAAGTCATACAGTGTCACTTTCACCATGTTCTTTTTTTTTTTTTTAATTTTTTTTAGTTGTAGATGGACACAATGTCTTTATTGTATTGCTTTGTATGTGGTGCTAAGGATTAAACCCAGGACTTCATGCATGCGAGGCAAGCGCTCTACCACTGAGCTACAATCCCAACCCCACCATGTTCTTTTGATTGAGGCAATTAAAAAGTTCTGTTCAGGTTCCAAGCAAGGGAAAAGAGACCCCACATCTTTTGGGGGGGGGCCGGTCCGAGAGATTGAACTCGGGCATTCCACCACTGAGCCACATCTCCAGGCCTATTTTGTGTGTTTTTTAAATATTTTTTAGTTGTAGATGGACACAATGTCTTTATTTTATTGCTTTGTATGTGGTGCTGAGGATCGAACCCAGGGCCTTACGCATGTAAGGCAAACGCGCTACCACTGAGCTACAATCCCAGCCCCCTATTTTGTGTTTTATGTAGAGACAGGGTCTCACTGAGTTGCTTAGCACCTCACCTTTGCTGAGACTGGCTTTGAACTCGTGATCCTCCTGTCTCAGCCTCCCGAGTCACTGGGATTACAGGCATGTGCCACCACACCTGTTCTAGCACTCTTTAGACGTGTATTGGACAAGTTCTCCCCTGTTGGAAGTCCTTGTGGCGTCCTCAAGGGCTTGATTCTTAGCAAATATTTAACCACTTCAGTTTTGCATTGTGTGTGTGTGGTACTGGGGATTGCACAAGGGGTGCTCCACCACTGAGCTACATCCCCAGTCCTTTTTGAGTCAGGGTCTTGCTAAGTTGCCAAGGTTGGCTGGCCTCAAACTTGTAATCCTCTTGACTCAGCTTCCTGAATCACTGAGATTACAGTTGTCTGTCACTGTGCGCAGCCCAATTTTTTTTTTTTTTGTACTGGGGATTGAACTCAGGGGCACTCGACCACTGAGTCACACCCCCAGCCCTATTTTGTTTTATGTAGAGACAGGGTCTCACTGAGTTGCTTAGGGCCTCACCATTGCTGAGGCTGGCTTTGAACTCGCGATTCTCCTGTCTCAGCCTCCCAAAGTGCTGAGATTACAGGTGTGCGCCACTGCACCCAGCTCAATTTTTTTTTTCCAATATGGATATCTCTTTTTGTACTTTTTATTCTAGTAAAAAATGCAGTTTATTAGAGCGCTATGAACCCCTGCCACGTTTTTTATCATCTACAGGTGAAGACTGAAACACTTTATCTGGAATTCTTGATCTGGCAACTTCGTGAGGAATCCAATCTGCACCAATAAGACTGCACACCTCTTGTCACAGTGTGTAGAGCGCCTGGGGTCCTGTGGGCCACTGACTGCACAGTCCCACCATAAGTGCAGTGATTGTTTTCTTTAGAGGCAGCACTTGCCAAATGTCACATCTTTTTTTTTTATTTTTTTTTTGTTGTTGATGGACCTTTATTTTTTATATGTGGTGCTGAGGATTGAACCCAGTGCCTCACTCATGCTAGGCAAGCGCTCTACCACTGAGCCACAACCCCAGCCCCAAATGTCACATCTTAACTCAGTTTTGTTTACACAAGAATACCGAGGCTTCCGAGGAATGAAAGTTTCCCCAGAACACATCTGTTCTTCCATAGTTTTTCCCTCAGGGTAAGTCCCAGTACTGGGCATTTCTTCTCTTTTCCACTAAGGCCACAGTATAGGTATCTTGGGATCTGCACAAAACTGAATGATATACTGGAGTGCAGGGTGGAGCTTTGTTCTGTCTGCTATTAGCCTTTCTCAGAGAATTCTTAGAACCTTTTTTTTTTTTTTGGTACTGGGGATTGAACTCAGGGGCACTCGACCACTGAACCACATCCCCAGCCCTATTTTATGTTTTATGTAGAGACAGGGTCTCACTGAGTTGCTTAGCGCCTCGCCGTTGCTGAGGCTGGCTTTGAACTCGCGATTCTCCTGTCTCAGCCTCCCTAAATGCTGGGATTACAAGCGTGAGCCACTGCGCCCGGCTTCTTAGAATCTTCTGTTTGACTTGAGGCCTGGACCACTCCTCTTTACACACCTCACACCGCTAATCTCTTAGCTTTCCAATCTCCTGAGCCTTTCTTCCCCACTCTGACAGAAAGAAGGGCTGGGCTTGAAAGGCCACCAAAGAAAGCCACCGGGCTTCCCTATGCTTTCTCAGGCACCCAGCTCCAGGGCAGCAGTAAATCAAGCTGGCTGGTGCTCTGGCGCCACCTTGCGGTCTTCTTCCACAGCACAACGCGCGAAGAAATGGACAGGTGGTGGTAATAAAAGCAAATTGCAGGGAGATGAAATGCAGAGAGAGAGAGATGAAGCTCTGGGAGAACTCAAGGAGTGCAAGATTATGGCTTCTGGAGAAGCAGAACTTAGTGCTTGGATTCAGCTAGAATGGGGTCCTATTTCTACCACATGCTGATTGTGTGGACATGGGGAAGTCACTTTACTTCTTTGAGCCTCAGTTTCCTCATTTTTAAAATAAGGAGAATACCAATGCTTCTTGATATTCACGGAGTGTTTAGCACAGTGCCCAGAAGGCTTGGATGCTTATTTCTGCCAGAAGGAACATTGTAATCCAAAGCAGGGAGTGTGGAACCCATGTTCAGAAAACAGGGTAGGTGACAGATGATCCTTTGTCCCTCCAGGGAAGAGCAGTCACAGATAGTCGGGTCCATGGAGCAAGGTGGGACAGGGGAATGGGCCAGTTAATGGCATCACGTGAGAGGAGCTGCAGCCCTTCCTGGGAACAGCTGTCCATCTAGACTGAGCCCAGTCCTAAGCAAGTTCACTCACCTGGACTCTGGCTGTGCTCATATGTCTCGGCAGGAAATATTCCCACCTATGCTTCCTTCTCCAGCTAAAGAAGAGCTCCCCAGACTTCTCTGAACTTCCAGTCCTGACCCTGAATACATCTCACCTCCCACATGTTCCATCTGATTCTTCTCCAGTTCTGGTCCCACACTGATAAGCAACAGTGCTGGCATCCACCAGCTATTCTCAATTGTCTTCATCCTATCTCTCTTCTTACTCTTTATACTCTTCCAGGGCCACTTTATCCACTCCCGCTGACTTTAACTATCACTCATATGCTGGTGAAGCTCTATCACTAGAGCTTCAGATCTGTTTATTCAACTGCCTCTTGGATGTTCCACAGGAACCACCAACTTGACATGTCCCAGATTAAATTATCTTCTTGCCCATAAACCCATCCCTCTTCCTGTGTGGCCTACACAGCCAAAGATCCCGCCCTTTGCCCTATTGCTTAGACCACAAATATGGGTGTTAGCCTTGACTCTTCCCTCTCTCTCCCCAGAAGTATTACCACATCCCAGTGCCTAGACCTCATATATGTTTATCTAATTCATCCTCTTCTTTCCATACCCACTGAGACCACCTCCCTCACTAAGCAATCTCATTTGCTTAATTTCAACTGCCTCTTTTTAAAATTTAAGTTATAATTAGCTATGATAGTAGAATTCATTTTGTCACATCACACATAAATGGAGTATACTTTCTAATGCTGGTTGTATATGATGTAGAATCACACAGGACATGTAATCATATATGCACATAGGGTATTAATGTCCAATTCATTTTACTGTCCTTCCTACCTCCTTACCCCTACAACTGCCTCTTAATCTGACTTCTTGCTTCTGGTTTTGCCCCTTTGTGTTCCTTTCTGGAGATTCTAAAAATGAGTCCATTACCCAGCCTTTTCTAACTTCTAGAAACTTTCCACATTTTTCAGTTCATGGTCCCCTTCCTCTATCTTCAAAGACAGCAAAGTTACATTTCTCTGACCATTCTTCCACAGTAAAATCTCCCTCTGCTCCTTTCTTCTGTCTTTCTCTTCTGCTTTTAAGGACATTTGTGATTACACTGGGCCCATTCAGTTAGTCTAGGATAATCTCCTCGGACTAACTCATGATCCTTAACTTAATCACATCTGCAAAGTCTCTTTTTTGCCATGTAACAAATTCACAGGTTCTGGGGATGAAGGCCATGAACATGTTCGGAGGGCTATTATGGTGCATACCACTGTCTGTTCCCTGGCCCCCAAAACAGTCATGTCTACCCCACATGCCAAATACATTTACCTCATTCCAAGGTCCCTAAAAACATCACCCCATTAAGGGATCAACTCAAAGTCCAAAGTCTCATCTAAAGCTCATTGTAAGAGTTTCAAACCTTATCACTGAAATGATCTAAATTAAGTACTGGATGAGACTCATTGAGTGTAATCTTCTCTGGGGCAATGTCCCTCTTCATCTGTGTTCATGTGAAACCAGGAAACAAGCTCTCTGCTCCCAAACAATGATGGGACTGACATAGGGCAGGAAGCAGGTATAGACAATCCCATTCAGAAAGAGAAAATGAAAGAAATGGGTGAGAGTCACCAGTCCTGAGCCATTCAGACTTAAGTTAGGCACACTCCATTAAGTTTCGAGACCTGGGGGCAACCAGGACTGTGGTTGAGGCTTGCCCTCTTAGACATTCTTCTGTCTTCATGAATGGTAGCACACAGTTGCAGCTGTGTAGTTTTATGGACCATTTCCTGTCTGTAGGATTTAGGGGATCCTACAGCTTTCTTTTATTTTATACTCTCTGTCCCTTTCACTCCAAGCTGTGGTGTTTCTCTGGTATTCAATTCCCAGAAACCCTAGTGAGTCTTGAGGATCCACTCCATCAGACAGGAGGTTCTCCCACAGATCCGCCCTGGATAACCTATTTCTATTTTTGTCTTCCATTGAGGTGGCTGAAGGGACATATGAGTAACACACTTCATCTCTTCAAAAAGCCTTTTATGGGCTGGAGTTTTGCTCAGTGGTAGAGCACTTGCCTAGCATGTGTGAGGCACTGGTGATCGATTCTCAGCACCGCATATAAATAAATGAATAAAATAAAGGTCCATCAACATCTAAAAAAATATGTTAAAAAAAAGCCTTTTATGTGAGAGAACGCGCTGACCCTTTGGTCTCTCTGAGGTAGCACAAAAGGCCGTTCAGCCATCTCCTCAGCTTTTCCTCTCAAGCACACTTTCCTGATGGCGAATGTGGTCATCCTAACATCTTTTGCATTCTGGGTAGGCTGATATTTCCCCACATCATCCAGTCCTGAAAACAGATGGACCGTTCTGCTGGACAGCTCTTCTCTCCATTTAGCTGTGGCTGCTCGCTTGGTCCTGGAGGTAGGCCCTGGTCTTCCACACTTTGGCTCAGTCTCCTCAGCTAAACCTTCACTGTGAGATTCACTTCCCACACATGATCCTAAGCTTTTTGTCCCTGCGTAGCGAGAATCCTTTGTTCCAATTTCCAATAACAAGCTCCCTGCTTCCTTCCAATGTTCAACAGTGGCGCCTCTAACATCCCTATCAACCGAGCCTGTCCCCCCGTTCAGGGCTTCCTAGGATGATTTACATTCTCCTTGGTACACCTCACTTCTTTCCCAGTCCTTCCTGGCGGGGTCACTAACACCCATATTTCTGCTAACAGATTGTTAGAGTCAGGCTTTTTTGGGGACTGGAGGGTGTTGGGGATTGAACTCAGGGACACTTGACCACTGAGCCACATCCCCAGCCCTATTTTGTGGTTTTTTTTTTTTTTTTTTTTTGGGTACTGGGGATTGAACTCAGAGGCACTTGACCACCGAGCCACATCCCCAGCCCTATTTTGTGTTTTATGTAGAAACAGGGTCTCACTGAGTTGCTTAGCGCCTCGCCCTTGCTGAGGCTGGCTTTGAACTCGCAATTCTCCTGTCTCAGCCTCCCTAAGTGCTGGGATTACAGGCTTGAGCCACCGTGCCCGGCTCTATTTTGTGTTTTATGTAGAGACAGGGTCTCACTGAGTTGCTTAGCGCCTTGCCTTGCTGAGGCTGGTTTTGAACTCCCGATTCTCCTGTCTCAGCCTCCCAAGCCACTGGGATTACTGGACGTGTACCACCGGGCTGGTGCCGTCAGGCTTTTTAAGGTCACATACCTCAGCCAGGTTAGGTGGCACACGCCTGTAATTCTAATGGCTAGGGAGGCTGAGACAGGAGGATCGCTAGTTCAAAGCCAGCCTCAGCAACGGTGAGGCACCAAGCAACTCATTGAGACCCTGTCTCTAAATAATATACAAAATAGGGCTGGGGATGAAAGATCACACACTTCAACATTTTCCTTGCCTCTTCCCAGTGCTCCATTCCAAAGCCACTTGCCATGTTTATCTATTTGCTACTGTGGCATCAAAACCTGTGTTCATTTTCTTTTGCTCCTGTAAGAAACAACCACAAACTTAGTGGCTGAAAATAAAACAAAAGTGTTATACTCCTGAGGTCAGAAACCCGGATGACCCGGGGCTAAAATCACTATGTGAACAGGGCTGCCTGCCCTGTTGCAAGCTCTATTCACTCTCCTTTTCCACCTTCTTGAAGCTTTCCACATTTATGGTTAATAGAATTTTTAATTTTTTTAAACAGGTTAAAATTTGTGTATATGTGACTTATTCTATGACCATTATGTTTAGAGAATTCTCTGGTGATATCACATATATATGATATATATATATTCACATCTATTTTAGTGTGTTTTCACTAAAATTTCACACTATCAGTATTATAAATAATGCTTAAAGAATATCCTTTAGTCAACTATAATTATTGCTTTTTTTCCCTTCACCAGTGCTGGGGGATCAAACCCAGGACCTCTTGCATACTAGGCAAGTGCTCTATCACTAAGCTACATTCCTAGCCTGGGCATCATAATTTAAAAACCATCAATAGCTAAAAATAGCATTTGGTTGCTCTACTAATTTCTATCTCTTTGATTTGTAGTGAGAGCAAAAATGTCCATCATTTTTGTTTTTGTCTAAAGTGCCTGCTCATATCATCTTCCCTACACTTTCCTTTCCCTTTCTTTCTTTAGTTTATTAACTTCTCCCACAATTGTGTTTCTGTGAATTTTTCATAGATTACTGGGTTTTTAAAAAATTGTGTTGTTGAGGCTGGGATTGTAGCTCAGCGGTAGAGCGCTTACCTCGCATGCGTGAGGCCCTGGGTTCGATCCTCAGCACCATATACAAAGCAATAAAATAAAGACATTGTGTTCATCTACAACTAAAAAAAAATCTTTAAAAAAAAATTGTCTTGTTGCCATAGCTGCTGTGTTATTTAATGCATGAAGTTTTGTAACTTTGCTGATAAAGCTGGGGTCAAAAACAGGCCTGCTGTTTATAGTTAATAGTTGCCATCCAGGCCAGGCACAGTGGCGCATGCCTGTAATTGCAGAGGCTCAGGAGGCTGAGATAGGAGAATCGTGAGTTTAAAGCCAACCTCAGCAACAACGAGGTGCTAAGCGACTCAGTGAGACCCTGTCTCTACATAAAACACAAAATAGGGCTGGGGATGTGACTCAGTGGTTGAGTGCCCCTGAGTTCAATCCCTAGTAACATTATAATAACAATAATTAATAATAATAATAATAATAATAGCCATCCGTGCCATTTTTTTTTTTGTACCAAGGATTGAACTCAGGGGCACTTGACCACTGAGCCACATCCCCAGCCCTATTTTGTGTTTTATGTAGAGACAGGGTCTCACTGAGTTGCTTAGCGCCTCGCCCTTGCTGAGGCTGGCTTCAAACTAGCGATTCTCCTGTCTCAGCCTCCCAAAGTGCTGGGAGCAGAGGCGAGCGCCACTGCACCCGGCTAGTGCCATTGTTAAGCACAACAATATCCCAGACCTCTCTCATGTGCTATTCTAATGTTTTATCCCTATGTAACAGATGGGGAAAGGAGGCAAGGTGGAGGTGACGTGTCTTGCCTGAGGTCACACAGCAAGGAAGTGGCAGCAGAGCTTTTTATTTTTTTGAGCCTTCATGACAATTTGTACAATGCTATTTTCTCTGCAGCTCAAGCACCAGTGTATCATCCTTTCTAAATTCACTTACAGGAGCGCCTTGTCCAATGTGTCTGCCCACATTGGCAGTTGGTTGGAAATGTCGGAGGGTTGCTGAGTCAGACAGAGGTAGTGATCATCTCCTACCTTCCCACGGGGCCCAGGCTGGTGGGTAGACAGTATTACCCAGCCCTCTCAGCACTGAGGGCTGGATGCTCCACCAATGAGGAGGAGGAAATGTGAGGTGGTGGGCTCCCAGTCAAGAAGCGAGGCAATGGCCACCCAGCTGGGTGCTGAGTTCAATGAATAGGTCACATGATGATACCAACAGCTGGACATCATTAGTGCTAAAGGCCAGGCCAGGTGAGCCAACGGAGAGGAAGTCACTGGTTTCTGAGTTGTGGCTTTCAGCAAGGATCTGCAGGGTACTCAGGGTATATCAGCATAGAAGTTGGGTCAGGCCTACTGTACCTTACTGGAGATCAGCAAAGGGTGCAGAAGGCAGTGTGCAAGCCCAGGATCCCTAACCTGTGACAGCATAAGAGCATGACCCAAAAAGATCCAGGTAGCAGTGAGGAGTTTGAGAACAGAAGAAAGTGGGCTGGCAATGATGGGTGACACATCTGTTTCCTGGTAAGAGACAAAACCAAGACTGTGTTATTGCCGGGTACAGTGGCGCATGCCTGTAATCCCAGCACTTAGGGAGGCTGAGACAGGAGAGTCGCGAGTTCAAAACCAGCTTCAGCAATGTGAGGCGCTAAGCAACTCAGTGAGACCCTGTCTCTACATAAAACACAAAATAGGGCTGGGAATGTGGCTCAGTGGTGGAGTGTCCCTGAGTTCAAGCCCCAGCACCAAAAAAAAAAAAAAAAAAAAAAAGACTGTGTTATTGGTGTGAAGCTGAATTTGTGTGGCGATTTGCAAATCTGGTCTACTTCCTGTTCAGGGACTGTTGTGTAATGTTTGGGCAAGTGGGGCCCCAAATGATGAATCAGGGAAGTTCCTGCTTTAATCAACAGGCCTCACACAGTTGCATGCAGTAGACACTGGTCTACTGGGATGAGTACTCAGGTATGTGGCACCGAAAGGCACCTTAAACTCAGGCATTCATGGGAAAGAGCCCAAATACCAACACTTAGCGAACGGGTTTAATCATATGAAGAACATTTCTGTATCTTGTTCTAGAACAAACAATTTTATTCTGCTATTCCAAGTGATTTTTATGAAGCAATCTCTCTGAGGATTAAGAAAAATAAATGAGGGCTAGGGTTGTGGCTCAGTGGTGGAGCACTTGCTTAGCACATGGGAGGCACTGGGTTTGATCCTCCGCACCACATATAAATAAATAAATGAAATGAAAGTATCGTATCCATCTAGAGCTAATTTTTTTTAATAAAAAAAACAAGGGGCTGGGATTGTAGCTCAGCGGTAGAGCACTTGCCTCCCATGCGTGAGGCCCTGGGTTCGATCCTTAGCACCACATACAAAGCAATAAAATAAAGACACTATGTCCATCAACAACTAAAAAATATATTTAAAAAAAAAAGAAAAGAAAAATAAGTGATAATACTCTGTCCCACTCTGCTTACTTACTCATTATAAATACTGATATGAGTACCTAGAGTCGAAGATTCTCCTAAAGACTCAGAGATGGGAGCAGGTCCACATTATCCCACTCTTTACCAGGACTCTTGGGGACAAGTCATAAGCAAGAAGTTCCCAGCACCGGTCCTCTTCCCCTTAGAAAAATCTACGCCTGTTCCATTTTCTGGAGCCTTCCTGGGGGTGCCATTTTGGAGTGCCCCAGCTTTGATGGGGAACTGGTGGGCCTCTCTTTACAGATGTCCCACCCTGACCTTTCTCATCATTTGGGAGTGGGGAGAGAGAGGAGGACTGGGAGGCCGTTGGGGAGAGCAGAGACTCTGTGACCTGGCAGGTGTTTCTCATGCAATATGAGGGGCCCTCTGTTTTATGGCACTTGCTGGAGACTATCCACAGCAGAGTCTGCACAGGAAAGGGCTCTGGACAGGAAGGTGGAAACCTGGCCCTCGTCAGCTCTGTCTTTTTCTTGTCAACCTGGATCTGGAGTCTAGTGTGAGTCTAAATTTACTTTGGTGATGAGTATAACATGCAACGAGTAGTTCATGGATCCCTAGTGAAGTGATTCTTGGACTTATTTGGATTATACCCATCTTTGCAAATTTGGGGCCCTCTCCCCAGAAGAGTGCACACACATACCCACACACCCATGATCTGTCATACAATTTGAAAGGTTTGGCAAGGCAGTAGAGTCCACAGACCCAGGATAAGTCACCCACTAAACTTTAATACATAGCACGGATTTCAACCTCCTTAACACAGTACACAAGGCCCTTCATGATCTGACCCTTTCCAGTTTCTCCTAATGCATGCCACACATATTGTAACAATTTGCAGTTTTCCTTTCTCACTTCTGCATTTTCACACATACTAATACACTAATCTCTCTTCCTGGAATGTTCTCCTTGACTGCCTGAAAACTGACTCAACTCTATTAAGGCAGAGTCAAGCACTTCTTTTTTCTTTTTTCTCCTTTTATTTTTGTACTGGAGATTAACCCAAGGGTGCTTTGCCACTAAGTCTTATCCCCAGCCCTTTTTATTTTTTATTTTGAGACAGGGCCTCACTAAGTTGCTGAGGACCTAACTAATTTGCTGAGGTTGGCCTCAAACATGCAATCCTTCTGTTTCAGCCTCCCCAGTTGCTGGGATTATATAAAAAAAGTTTTAAGACAGTGTAGCAGAACTGGATTTTTTTAAATCTTCTTTTCCCTTCTTTCCTCCTCCTTCTTTCTTTTCTTTTCTTTTCTTTCTTTCTTTCTTTCTTTCTTTCTTTCTTTCTTTCTTTCTTTCTTTCTTTCTTTCTTCCTTTCCTCCTTTCTCTCTCTCTCTCTCTTTCTTTCTCTCTCTCTCTCTCTTTCTTTTTTTCTTCAGCACTGGAAATTGACTCCAGGACAGAGCCACATTCACAGGACACCCTCCCACCTTTTTTTTTTTGAGACAGTTTTGCTAAGTTGCTGAGGCTGGCCTCCAACTTGCCATCCTCTTGCCTCAGCACCATCATGCCTGGTCCCCAGCTCATTTTTGACAGAATGGGATTCTTTTAACATAATGAATTATGATCAAGATCACTCTACAAGCGGCCAATAATATTAATAAGAATGCGATTTCAATGTCCTACAAAGTCTCCCATCTGAAGAATGAACATTCTAAGACTACTTTTGTGAATGAGTGTCTACAGCTTCCACTGCTTTCTCAGAGTAGAGATAGGAATGATGCTATTTGTGGCCCTGATCACCATGGACTCCATGGCGGATACTGCCTTCTGGCTGCCCACTGCCATTCCCAGCTCCCTCTCTGTGCGCTTTCCTAGTCTCCTTTGTAGATAGGGATTGAGCCATACAACCTCGTTCTGGCCATGGAATCTTAAGGGAAAGTCTGTTAGGAGGCTCTGAGAAACCATGCCTTCCTGATTAAAGAAAATTCCAGGATTCAAGACACTCCTTTTCCCTTTTTTCTTCTCTGAAAGATGATGTGATGTTTGGAGCTGTGGTGACCATCTTATGACCATGAGGCGACTAGCATGAACAATGGTTCTCAAACTTAAATGCATCAGAATCACTCACATGGCTTCCTAAAACACAGACTGCTGGGCCCTACCCTCAAAGCTTCCGAGTCATAAGTTTGGAGTAGGTGTGCGAATTTCCATTTCCAGGTGATGCTGATGCTTCTTATCTGGGGCCCATTCCTTGAGAACCACTGAACATGAGTTTGAGAATCCAGTGGATGGGGTTCAGAATGTAGCTCTCTGGTAATGTGCTTGTCTGGCATGTGTGAGGCCCTGGGTTTGGGTTTGATCCCCAGCATCACCAAAAATTAAAAAAAAAAAAATCCAGTAGATCGAGGATAGCAAAGCAGGAGGATAGAGCCCTGTCAGGTAGCTGAATCAATGTAAGCAACAGTTTTGCCTCTGGATTTCTTGTTCTGTGTGAAAATAAATCACTATTTGTTTAAGCCATGGTTTGTTGGGTTTCTTATAACTCCCTCAAAGTTCTGAGGTGGGCACGGTGGCCCAGGCCTATAATCCCAGCAACTCAAGAGGCTGAGGCAAGAGAATCACATGTTCAAAGCCAGCCTCAGCAACATAGCAAGGCCCGGTCTGAAAATAAAAAATAAAAAGGGTTGTGGATGTGGCTCAGTGGTTAAGCACTCCTGAGTTCAATCCTCAGTACCAAAACAAAAAAACTGAACTTCCCAAGAGCTGCACTCTGTGAGGTGAACAGAAGAAGAGAAAAATACAGAGGGATGTTTATCCAAGGCTGACTTAGTCTGAGGAGAAAACTGCCTCAATAGGAAACATTTTGAATCATTTCCTAGAGTTCATGAGTATTACTAATAATATGACTGAGGGATTTTTTTGTAGTAGGTTAATTAGGAAAAAAAATTAAAAATTTTTTTGTAGTTGTGTATGAACAGAATGCCTTTATTTTATTTGTTTATTTTTATGTGGTGCTAAGGATAGAACCCAGTGCCTCACACATGCCAGGCAAACGCTCTGTCACTGAGTTACAGCCCCAGCTCTAGAAAAAAAAATTTAATCAAAGTAAAATAGTATATAGTTGAAAAAGTCAAGTACTATGTATATCAGGGTTATAATGACCAACAGTAATGCCTTGCTTTGCCCCCGCCTACTCTGATCCCCACTCCTTTGAAGTAACTATTTTCAACTCTTGTAGTGGTTTATTCTGCAATTTGTGAATTTAGGTGAATGATGTGCTTTTCCTACCAATATTTACCTCTCTGGCTTTGTTCATTCTCTCCCTGGTATGGAAGAGGAGGGATTTAGATTTCTTTATACTACTCCCCCAGACTTCCTCTCCCACGTTTCCAGGCTGTAGTTAAGTAACAATATTTTATCCAGTTAATGTTCATAATATTATCCCTAGGTAGAACTGACCACTGAGCCTTGGGTTCATTTCCTCTGGTTAAACCTTTCACTTTTTCTAGAGCTCATAATTGCTCCTACTCTGCCTTTTTTTTTTTTTTTTTGTAGTGCTGGGGATCAAACCCAGGGCCTCATGCTTGCCAGGCAAAGGCTTTACCACTGAGCTACATCCTAGCTTTACTTTGTTGCCTTTGACGAAGTATGAATGGCAGGTGCTTTGGCTAGGTTCCAATAAGAAGCACAGGGCCAATGAAAAAGAGGCAGTGAGGAGAATTCAAAGGTTATAGGAAACCAACAAAGGGCGTCCTGTATCTTGAGGCCAGCAACAGCAGGATGCTGTAACCCTCAAAGCCTGTGGGGTGGGCAGGAGAGGGTATTAGCAGAAGGTAGTGAGAGCTGTAGCTGCAGGGAAGCCACCCTCACAAGCACTCTGGCTGTCACTGGAAGGAGGAAGTGGCTCTGCCAGCAGGGAGAAAGCAGAGACAATAAATAACCTCTCCGCTCCTGCCTCTGATTTCCTGCCTGTGCCTCCATTGACTGTTTGCAACCAGAAGCCAATGTGCTGGGAGCCAGGCCAGTGCTGTCCATCAAAGTCACCTCTTGGGGCCCAGAGCAGGGTGAAGGGAAGAGAGGGAATGTGGAGGGCAACTGAACAGAAGCCAGATGGGAGATACAATTTTGGAATCAAGCATATCTCAAAGAGCCTTTATTCCACACTGCTTCTAGAATGATCGTTTGGCTGGTACAGAATCCTGGGTTGGCAACTCTTTTTTTTTCTCAGAATTTTGGAGGCACTGTTCCATGGTCTCCTGGCTTCCAGAGTTGCTGTGGAGAATTCTATGCTATTCTGATTCCTGATCGTTTTTCATGTGGTTTGTTTTTCCTCTCTGGAAACTTTAGCTCTTGCCTTTCCCCCTAGTGTTCTGCTATTTTGAGATGATATGCTGTGGTGTGGGGTGACTTTGCTGTCATTGCTGCAGTGTCCCTGGAGTGGGCCTTGACAAAGCGTATTTGCCTAGTCCATCCTAGGCCCTGAAGATGCAGGAGCTGCTGATGTAGATGCCCACTCTCCTATGACATGCACAGTTGAATACAGTCACTCATGGATGCCATCTGTCATTGGTGTACACCTGTGGATGATGCAGTGTGAGCTCCAAGGCCATGAGTTCAGCCAGGACTCCAAGACTGGCACAGGAAGCCTGGCCTCCTCTCCCACGAACTGTATCAGTGAATAGTCATGAAGGGTTTCACTGGGCAATTAGGGGAGAGAAGGGAAGAGAGGTGTTTGTGTAGATGTAGGAGAAGCAAAGTGTCTCAGGAGAAAGGTGGGTTGGTACAACACCAAGTTGGTTCCTGTCAAAGTCCCTGGTCCTGGCATGGGACCTGAGCCCCTCTGGATGGAAGAGAGGTTCAAAGCCTTAGGAAAGACTTTATGAGACAGTGGACATAAGCAGGTCTAACTTGAGGCCTGGATGACAATGTGTGACAGAGCAGGGGAAAGGCCATTCTTTCTTTGTAAGGGAACAGTGACCATTGATCCCCTGAAATCCTGAGCAATATAGGGCCATGGAATAGTGCCATTGAGAAAGACTTCATCACAGTGGGCGCCATCAGCAGTAGTGAATGGAGCCACTTCCAAGAAAGTGAGGCTGTGGGGATGGACATATGGGAAGTGAGGCAGGAGAGAGGGGCCTGCAGCTGGAGGCTCACAGAGCTGGCTCACTTGCAGACACGCTTTCAAGGCTGAAGACGTAATCAACTGCCAGGCAGGGGAGGCTTGGAAATAATCACAAGTTCTCCACATTGGAAAAAAGCTTGAGAGTTGCTTGAAGAGAGCTGATTAAATGAACTGTGAGTTCGTTTGAGGTTCATTTAATGTGACAAATAACTACGGAGCCGACCATGAAGTGGAGAGCACAATCATCCCACTTTCCTAATGAAAAAGGCCTTTTATTAATATTACCCTAAATTGGTCAAGTGAACGGACAAGTGGATCAGAAGCTGCTTTAGTTCAACACATGAATGGAGAGATTTGATCTCCCAGCTAGAAGATGTGCTAATGAAAGTTTCCTATAGTCCAAAAATATTCACCATATATTTTGGGGAGTATTCTCAGTGGTTACTCTAATATAACAACTTAAAAATCGATTTCCACTTTGCCGTTTTATTGATGTAAGCTGGGATGGCAAAATACTCTGTTTTAAAGACCAAGAAGAGAAACCAGCCAGGAGTTGAGGGCAATATGTGCTGTCAGGACTCTTAAATTTCTTCTTTCTTTTGTACTGGGGACTGACCCTAGGGGTACTTTATCACTGAGCTACATCCTTGGTCCTAGCTAAATTGCTGAGGCTGAATTCAAACTTGCAATCCTCCTGCTTCAGCTTCCTAAGCCACGGGATTATAGGTGTGTGCCACTGCCCTGGCCTCTTCCAATTTTCTCATAACCATAGATAACAAAGCAATCAACTGCAAAATAGATGCTGAGACAGATAGGAAACTGTAACTAATGTGAAACAGTTTGAGGATAAAATAATATAGTACATTATGGAATAGGGGGAGCATTTTTGCAAGAATTGTCAAGGGAAAATTCAAGACTTCAAAAACATTATTTTCGTACTTGGGCAAAGAAGAGGTTTGCTTTGTCCATATCCTCAGACTCTGGGGTATACATTCATTTTCCTCTGGTGTTATTACTGATAATATGCTGGGAATATAGTTCAGTGGTAGAGTGCTTGCTTAGTTTATATGAGGCCTTGGGTTTGATCCCTAACACTGTAAAAAATAATAATAAAGCAAATACTTGATGTGTCAGGATAGGTTAGGTTATGCTTGATAAATAAACAAAACTCAGTGATCACATAAAGAAGACTTATTTCTTGCTCATGCTTATCCTTGTTTTGGAGGGGTACCAGAGATTGAACTCAGGGGCACTCAACCACTGAGCCACATCCCCAGCCCCATTTTGTATTTTATGTAGAGACAGGGTCTCACTGAGTTGCTTAGTACCTCGCTGTTGCTGAGGCTGGCTTTGAGGCTTTGAGTTTGTGATCCTTCTGCCTCAGCCTCTCGAGCCACTGGGATTATAGGCGTGAGCCACTATGCCGGGCTGCTGCTTATCCTTTATGGCTAGCAGAAGAAACCTTTTCAGAAGTCCAGTATAGAAAGCAACCAACATCTGGAACACTGATGATTGCCATGTCAGAGGGAAAAGGAATCAGAAGAGTCTCAAAGTAGCAAATAAATACTTCAGGCACAAAGTGATGCATCCTTTCTACTCAAACTCATTGGTCATACCCAACCATAAGAGGGCTAGGAAATAAAATTCCAGATGCAAAACAAACACCCAGAAGGCAAAAAGTCAGAAGTACTGAATGAAGATCATTAATTGCCTTTCATTCACTCTGTGCCCAGAGTTGTTCTAAATACGGGCATTATCTTGCAACAACCCTGTGTACTATTAATATCATCACCATTCCCATTTTATAGATGAGATAACGGAGGCACAGAAAGGTTAAGTATTCTGCTAAATTCACACAGTAGGTTTTGTTAAAGCTGAGGACTTAAACCTAGACACTCTGTCCCCCAGGTGTGTGTGCTTAATCTCCAGACTATGCCTCTTACCAAACTGAAAAGTTTGAGAAGCATTGCCACAGGCAATGAAATGCCACTAAAGGATTTTTAAGCAGGTGAGTGTGATCTAGTGAGATTTTTCATGTAAAAGCTCTCTCTAAAAAGAGAGGGAGATGAAGAATCAGTTTAACTAGAGTAAGACTTAAAGCAGGAAGGCTATTTTCAGAGTAAAGAGAGAGAGATGAGAAGAGCTTGGACTAAGGCACAATCACCAATTAACTGAGTCATCTTGTTGGGTATGGTGGTGGGGATTGAACCCAGGACCTTGAGCATGCTGGGCAAGTGCTCTACCACTGAGTGATCTTTTTTTTTTTCTTTTAAAGCAAGTTGCTTTTTTTTAAAATGTATTTTTCAGTTGTATATGGACACAATTATCTTTATTTATTTATTTTTTTATGTGGTGCTGAGAATGGAACCCGGTGCCTCACACACGTGAGGCAAGCGCTCTACCACTGAGCCACAATCCCAGGCCCACTGAGTGATCTTGATCTTCTGTTTCATCAACTAAAAAATGGTTAAGGTAATACTTATTTTGAATTTTATTTTTTATAAAAATAAAAATAATTTTATTTTTTAGAAAAACAGTTTACAAACTTGTGTGTTTATGGGTAGTCTTCTAGGCATGGGTAGAACAAAAAGGTTTAGACAGAATTAAATTGTGATTCATTAAATAATAGAAAATTTTGGTTTTTCTCTGATGACATGAAAGTTTTGAGGAGAGACCAATCTTGGGAGAAAGTGGAGATTCAGGAGAGGGTTATACCGGAAATAAGATAATTCTGAGTTTTCCATCTTACCAGCTTCCCTGATTTAACATTTCCATGGCAGCTGGAAATGATTTGTTTCCAAATGATTTGTTTTTCAGTGCTGGACATGGAAACCGGGGTCTCACACTTGCTAGGCAAGTGCTCTACCACTGAGCTACACTCTCAGCCTTCAGAATAATCCTTTAAAATCACAATTCAGATCATGTTGTTCCTCTCTCCCTCAGTATGATGCCCGACTCTTAGCTTTTTCTCAGGAAAAATCTGCTGAGTGAGTGAATGGTGAATGAAAACAAGAGCAAGATGGCAGGTATTTTCCTAAAGAAAAGGACAGCCACTAATTATCTGTAGCAAGATGGCTTTGGACAATGATGTTTCATAATAATTTTTAAGTCATTACGTATTCTGTGCTATGTTGTAATCACCACTCTCCTCCCAAATAACCTTCAGTATGAGTATGCTGCGCAAAACTGCATTGTTTTGTGAAGATACACAAATTGTCTAGGCAGTTGGTAGAACAGCATCCAAAGATGGTGGTAGAAAGCTAGGAATATCTGTGGGAGGTGGCATTCCAATAGAAGAGTGACCAGAATCTTCTGAAAACTGGGGAGAGTGTGATGTCTCCTTAACTTGGTCTAGGGGATTGGGCCCTTCTATGTGTCTGTTGAAGGAAAAATAAGCTGGAGAACTTTGGGGTATCCGCAACCCGGAGATTACATAAGGATGATAAAAACTTAACTCTGAGCTTTTGTGAGGATTATATTGGGATAATTCATGTACTTAGCACAGTGCCTTCCACAGTAAGAACTTAGCAAATGTCTGCTTCCTTCATTTTCCTCTATTCCTTCCACTCTTTCTGCCAGGATCCATTCATTCTTTTCCAAGGACATGCAGGGGGCGTGTCCTCCCTCTCTCCGCCCACACAGAAGCCCCGCCCCTGCCTCTCCCAAGATTGGTTTCTGGGAGGCGGAGCCGAGGGAAAAGCCCAGTGCGGCGCGGTGGGGCGGGGCGCATGCGCAGGCTAGACTGGGTGGAGGTGGAGAGGAAGAGCTGCCGGAAGTAGGCGGCGGAGGTGGTGTCCGAGGTGGCGGCAGCTGCCTGGGAAACCGAGGCGCGGGACACACTGCCCGCAGAAAGGGAGGCCCAGGGGTCGGCTCTGCGTCCGGCACCCAGGAAGCCAAGGGCTCCCTTTGCCTGGGCTGAAGGTCCCTGGTCTAGCAACCTCCGCTGGACCCCAGTCTTTCCCTGAGCCCGCCAGGGGGCGCCGCGCCAAGGGGCTGAGGAGTGGGGGGCGGACGCCGCTGACCCTAGACGGGTGCCGGGAAGTGCGGGAGGAGAGCTCTCCCCCGCTCAGGTGGTGCTCCTGGGCGGGGGACCGGGAGTCCGCACCCCGGGACTGAGGCGGGGGCATCTGGGGGCGAGGAGGGCGCATCGCCCTCTGCCCCCGCCGGCACCCTGGCCATGACCGGCAAGTCGGTGAAGGACGTGGATCGGTACCAGGCGGTCCTGGCCAACCTGCTGCTGGAGGAGGATAACAAGTTTTGTGCAGACTGCCAGTCTAAAGGTAGAGCATCCGTCTGGGTGGGCAAGGGGTCCAGTCGCCGGGCTGCGCCATGGGGATGGATGGCCTGCTTAGGGAGAAGGCTTGTGGAGTTCAGGGCGCCCAAGTCATCTCTAAGTGGTAACGCGTGCTGGTGAGCATGCTGGGTTTTGTGCGGCTCGGGGTTTGATGTGGGCGAGTGTGTGTGTCAGTGGTGGTGATGGTGGAGGTGCGGGGGGGCGGGGTGGAATTGGCCTGGTGTGTTCAGGTGAGAATGTGTATATTTCAGGGATCTGATGACTTCTGGGTCGACTGTCAGTCCGGAGCTAGCAGCTTTTCACTTGCAAATCCATGGATGAACTGCATTGTGCCTGTGCGTGTGTGTGTATTCGCGCGCGCGCGCGCGCGCGTGTATGGCGTGTGTGTGTGTGTGTGTGTGTGTATGTGAGAGAGAAAGAGAGAACGAGGTGAGGAGGGAGGTGAGATGACAGAAAAACTGCTTAAATGATTTTTAAAGGTGGTGATTTTTGCTGCCTGCTATTTGGTTAGCAATTCCTTCTGTCATTTTACAGCTCTGCTGAGATCTGACAAGAGTGCTTAGGTGGCTTTCCTCTTTCAGGATGTGTGCAGAGGGAAGCTGCCTTATGCAGTGACACAGTGCGGATTTCTAGACAGCCTAGCCCCGGTTTGTGGAGTGCGTTGGAGGCCTCGTGTGTGTGGTGGCAGAAACTAGCAGATTTGGGCTGTAGCGCAGGATCAGTTTAATCAGTGGAGAAAAGGAAGCAAAGAATTCATCGTCGGATTTGTTGCTTCCATGATGATTACACTTAAAGGTGAAATAGCGTAAATTGGCAGAATCATTTAGTCTTTGTTTCCTGTGTCCTCCAACATCCATGATTCAATACAATTAAAAATCAGTATGATAGGAAAGCTTGGTTATTAGTGAAATGTTTACATTTGACATTTATAGATACAAACTGATATATTGGGGGGGATATTTACTTTTGTTGGTAATGTAGAGGATATGTCAGGGTTGTTTGCCATATAGCATATTGGATATATAGTATAAAAAATTCAAATGTACATATATTTATTTTGAATAAAGAAGATGCTTAATCAATGCTTTCACTTGATTACCTTTTTGTTTTAGAATAAAGTTATGTAAGGAGGACCGAGGAATGATGCATTGATTTAGGTACCTAGTAGTATATTTTAGTGACCTCTACGAATAGATAAATGAAATTTGTCATTAGGAAAGCAGATCCCCAGACTTCTTTTCCTGAATTTTTACATTAGCAATTTTTATATTATTTTAAAAAGTATTTTAGAATTAATTTATGTTGAGTAGATTAATTTCTTCTAGGTTGATCCTTGTTAGATCTTTCAGAGGATTCAGTTTCATATTTAGGGTTTTTTGTCTTTACTCAAATTCCCTTATGTCCTTACTTGACAGATCTTGAGTCACAGTGAAGCAACCCACTGGAGTGAGCACTGCTACATTTGGAGAGTCAGATGCCATTTTGATGATTAGTAGCACCCACTCTCCTATTTCTCCTATTACTTGTATACTTACTCATGTTCCAATAAATATAGCATGTGGAAGAAAGGTTGATTCACCACTTCTTCCTTCAAAATTTTTCCAAATTTTCTGTTGCTCTTTACTAATAATCTTATTGGGTATCATATAATGAATCATTAGTCAATTTTTAAAAAATATTTTTAGCTGTAGATGGACACAATACCTTTATTTTATTTATTTATGTGGTGCTGAGGATCACACCCAGTGCCTCACATGTGCTAGGCAAGTGATCTACTACTGAGCCACAACCCCAACCCCATTAGTTAATTCTTAATGAGAACTTGTAACTGCTTGCTTGTAAAAACTTATTAGCTGCTGTTGATGGTAAATAATTGCATCAATAGATTGTTACCTGGAAGCACTGATAAAAAATATATTTGATTGGAGAAGGAATTTAAAAAACTGTTGGCTAAAATGAGATTTGGGCTTGAGTTTGTTTATCTGTGTTTCTTGTGTCCTTTCTTAGAAAATTGAGTTCTAACTGTACAGGCGCTGGTGAGTGCTCACCCATTAATATTCAATCAGTTGATGCAGCCTGGACTACCAACCCACAAGCAAATATTTCTGTAGTGTTGTGAAATAACTTTTTGGTAATGACTCTTCTTCTTCTTCTTTTTTAAAAAATATTTTCTTAGTTGTTGATGGACCTTTATTTATTTACTTATTTTATTTATATGCAGTGCTGAGAATCGAACCCAGTGCCTCACACATGCTAGGCAAGCGCTGTACCACTGAGCTATAACCCCAACCCATGATTCTTCTTTTTAAAGTCTTATTTAGGAATGATATTTCTTTTTTTTTTTTTTTTTAAATTTTTTTTTGTTTTAGTTGTAGATGGACACATTGTCTTTATTTTATTGCTTTGTATGTGGTGCTGAGGATTGAACCCAGGGCCTCACGCATGCGAGGCAAGTGCTCTACCGCTGAGCTACAATCCCAGCCCGGAATGATATTTCTTTAACTGATCATAAAAATGTGTAATTTAAATTTCCGAATAGAGAATAAGCAGGTGTTCTTTTTATTTAGTAGAGGTTTTGTTGGTCCTGGGGTTTTTAATTTTTTGAGCACAAGGCTCCCCAGTGCTTAGGACCTCTACGGCACTGGAGAGATTTCAGTGTGGGGAAAGAAGATGCTTCCCTGCTGCCTCTTTAAAAAACTCCACTCTTTGCTCTTAGCCCAAGATGTGGTTTTCTCATCACCAAAGACCTTAAGTTAATGTGACCTCTAGGGTCAGTTTTTAGACTGACTTAAAATAGTGATCAACAGAAGACAAAACTACTGAAAATTTCAGATATGTCAGTGGTAATTCTGGCTAGTTGAGGACTGGTTCCATTTTGGAGTAAGATGAAATATGTCATGCTTTCTATTTGAAATCTTCCTGGTCCAAGACTTGGTCTTTATCTCTGCAGTTCCAGATTTTGTCAGTGTGCCTGGAATAAACTCTCAAGCAACCTCCTCAGAGACTGTGGATTAAACTGGACACTCCAGTTTACCATGAGAGGATCTGCTTTTTTGATGATTTGAATACTCATGTCTACTATTGGGACACTCCTGTTATCACTCAAGGTTTATGAGAAATTGGGAGCTGTTTAATGAGCAGAGAATTTAAATGGAAGAAATTTGATGGTCTTGAGGAATATTTACTTCAGACTGTGAAACTTGACATTGGAATTCTGGAATTTGAGAGGAATTTTATAATTTTTTTTTAACTTTTTCCATTTCCTACGTCTTGTTTCACCTCTAATTACCTAACCATTGCCTCTGTTCCAACTCCCATTATATATTTTTAAATTTAAATTTACTTTTTGATAAAAGTTAGCACTTTTATGTGGTTCAAAATTCAAAAGGTCCAAAAGACAACATGTATAGTGAAAAGTCATTATTATATCCCTGATCCCTTAGCCACCTTTTCCCCCTCCTGGCAGGTAACCACTGTTGTCAATAACTTACCTAACTTTTGAGAGATAATATATGCATGAAAAACAAAGGTATTTAAATATATTACTTTTAGTACTTTTATGCAAGTAGTAGCATATTCCTCACGGTTCTCAGTACCTTGCATTTTTCAATCAAAGTACAACAGTATAACATGGAAATGGTGAAGGTTCTCTCTCCATGCACATTGCATTGTTTAAGGTGTCTAAGGAGCTATCCAAGATGTCTTGATTAATTTGGAAGATATTTTCAAGTGATTTGGAAGGCAGCTTCTCTCACTTAGGCATCTTAGAAAGTGTCCTAGGCCCATCCATAGCATTTATAAGCTTACCTTTGAGGTGGCAAAGAGGCAGGGTAGTGGAAGGGGCAGTAGACTTTAGGAAGGAACATGTGGTTCAATTCCTTTATTCTGCTTATAGTAGCTTCATGACTTTAG
Organism: Xerus rutilus; assembly: GCA_028644305.1. NCBI lineage: Eukaryota > Metazoa > Chordata > Mammalia > Rodentia > Sciuridae > Xerus > Xerus rutilus. Next base: position 27,715,238 of record CM053400.1, read on the forward strand.
CATGCCACCCAACTTTCTCACCTTAATTTTTTTTTTAGTTTGAAAGATGAAAGTGCCTTGTAAACTAAAATATTATTAAAATGTAAGCATTTACTTTTACCATTGCTAATCTTATTTTTTAATTCTGATTTTGTTAGTTTCACTTTTTTACTTTATTCGTTTATAATACTCTAGTTACTGGAAACCACAGTTAGAATGACTCACCCAGTAGAACTCTGATCTTTTAAGCCAAAACCATTTCCTATATATGGGAGTTCTGGCATTTTTGCAGATGTACTTTATGGTACCCTTGAGGATGGCCTCTGGATATTCCCTGATTTTTCAGACTTGTATGTAAGATTAGACTAAGAAATTTCTTTGTGTGGAAATTTTCTAACACAGTTCTAAATTTTAGCTTCTGTAAATTAATCTTTAGTTCTCCTTTCATTCATTTTCCATTGATAACTAAGTCATTGTTTGTTAAATATCATTCTTTAGAACATAAATCTGTTTTTGTTTTGTTTTATTTTGTTTTTGTATTGGGGATTGAACTCTGGGGTGCTTTACCACTGAGCTATATCCCCAGCCCTTTTTATTTTTTATTTAGAGACAGGGTCTCACTAAGTTGCTTAGGGCCTCATTAATTTGCTGAGGCTGTCCTTGAATTTGTAATCCTCCTGCCTTACTCTCCTGAGTCCTTGGGATTATAGGCGTTCTCTACTGTGCCTGGCTTCCCTGTCAATTTTTAATTATTTTTAGTTATATCAGTGGCACCTTTTGAGAGCTTAAAAAAATCTATCAGATCTGACAGCAGGAGGAGTTCTGCCTTCATTTCTACTTGTTAAACATCCTAGCTAAAATGAAATAACTTTCTAGGTTTTCACAGCTAATGCACCTTAACTCTGACAGTCATGGTTAGATTGACAGTTTTACTGAAAGTAATTTATTAAAGCCCCCATTAAATTGTCTTTTTTTAAAGTATATTTTTTACTTGTCAGTGGATCTTTATTTTACTTATCTGTATGTGGTGCTTGGAATTGAACCCATTATTAGACATGCTATGCAAGCCTCTACCACTGAACTACAACCCCAGCCCTAAATTGTCTTTTAATATCAACATGGTAAGCTTGTTCCCTGGAAGATAACCTTCCTAGTTGTTCTCTCTGTTCTTAAACATTATTCTATGGCAGGGAGAAAAAGAATACAAAATGCCATAACTATTAGAGGGAACTCTTTGCAAGTTTGAGATCCCATACTACATATATTCATTCAGAAAGTATTTCTTTAAAAACATTTTTTTTAGTTGTAGATGGGTACAATACTTTTATTTTGTTTATTTATTTTATATGATTATGAGGATTGAACTCAGTGCCTTACATGTGCCAGGCAAATGCTATACCACTGAGCTACAGCCCTAGCCCCCAGAAAATATTTCTTTTTTTTTTAATATTTATTTTTTAGTTGTAGGTGGACAGAATATCTTTATTTTCTTTTTATGTGGTGCTGAGAATCGAACCCAGTGCCTCTTGCATGCTAGGCGAGCACGCTACCACTGAGCCATAACCCCAGCCCCCAGAAAATATTTCTTAAGCACATACTTTATGTCAGATACTCTGCCAGGACATATGGATTCAAAGATAAGGTCTTCAATCTCAAAGATTTTACCGTTCAATAGGGAAGCAAATGTGTAAAACACATATATGATACAACATAGTAATTATCATTGTGGCATTGTGTACAGGGAGCAATAAATGCATTGGAGAAGGAAAATTGTGTTCCACAGGAAGTCATGGCTTCAAAGAGACAATTAGGCTGTGTCTTAAAGGATAAGCAGAACTTTGCCAGGAGAATTTAGGGGACTTTGCATTCCAGGAAGAGGAAACAAAATGGGCAAAGCCTCCAAAGTGTGATGTATGGTGTATGTGGGGGTGGGGTGGGGGTGGTTCCTTGCCCACACATTGGAGCTTGGCAAGGGATAGAGTTTGGCAACTAGTCAGGGGTCAATAAAGTTAAAAGCTTAGCTCTATGGGCTCTCCTCTTCTCTTAACTTCATGGCACTGAATATGCATTATGCTTTAGATTCCCTGTTGTGTAAGAAATCCATAGTGTTGTAGGTCTACCTGCTGTTCAAATGAAATGCTTTCTAATTGCTGAGTAGTAAGAAAGGCCTGGGTTTTGTGTGTACAGGATCTCCATGGAAGTGTACCTTCATGAGTGCATTAAATTACCTTAGAAAAGTCTAATGAAATACCAGCAGTATATAGCACATCATCTCTGGAGCCAGTGTTGTTGAATTTTGAGGCTGAGCATGCTTTTATGCTCAAGCAGGTCATATTTTTGAGTATTTGATGTATGCTCTTGGTTATGTAAGGTGCCTGGGATGCATAAACAGGTAGGCACACCTTCACCTTTTGGGAATACTTTGCAGCAAATATTTTGTTTCCAGATAAATCATAAACTCCCTTCTTTCTACATTTTTCATCTGATGTCATTATGGTATGTAGGTGGCAGCTTTCTTGGGCATAGTTGTCTGTATAACCATTCACCACATGAGTCATTGTCTGTTTCTGTTCTCCTGCCTGAAAATTCCATTTTAGAAATAATATCATGCAATTGGTGACTGTGACACTCTACTCATTACGTACATTGCAGCTGGCTTTGTATGTTATGTTGGCATAGTCTACCTGTGTCATGGAGAAGGGATAAAGTAACTTACTAAATTTGAGTCAGATTCTTTATCCAGATGATATCCCTTGTGAAAAAGATGCCAAGCAAGAATCTGCATAAAATGCACGTGTTTTACATTCTAAGCACACAGTGCCTAATTTTTTTATTATGTCTGCTTAAATCCTTATCACAGTTGTACTTCTGTTTGAGCAAGTGACCAATTTAAGTAGATATTAACTTTGAAGAAGTTCTGTATTGGCCTCTGGAATGTGACAGTTCAGTTAAAAGGTAGGAACACAGTCTATATAGAGTAGCACACCTTAACATTACTTCACTTTTACCAAATTCCTCTGCTTTTACAGCAATATTCCTGTACTAGTTAACTTTTTTTTCCTTTTTGTGGATATCGGTGATCAAACTCAGGGGCACTCAACCGTTGAGCCACATCTCTAGCCATATTTTGTATTTTGTTTAGAGACAGAGTCTTACTGAGTTCCCTAGTGCTTTGCTTTTGCTGAGACTGGCTTCGAACTCACGATCCTCCTGCCTCAGCCTCCCGAGCCACTAGGATTACAGGTGTGCACCACCGCACCCTGCTTGTACTAGTTAATTTCTTTCTTTCTTTCTTTCTTTTTTGGTACCGGGGATTGAACTCAGGGCACTTGACCACTGAGCCACATCCCCAGCCCTGTTTTGTGTTTTCATGTAGAGTCAGGGTCTCACTGAGTTGCTTAGCACCTCCCCATTGCTGAGACTGGCTTTGAACTCGCGATTCTCCTGTCTTAGCCTCCCAAAGTGCTAGGATTACAGGCATGTGCCACCGCACCTGGCTAATTTCTTTCTTTCTTTCTTTTTGGTACCAAGATTCAATTTACAGGTGTTTTACCACTGAGCTACATCCCCAGCCCTTTTTATTTTTATTTTGAGACAGGGGCTTGCACATTTGCTTAGGACCTTGCTAAATTGCTGAGGCTGGCCTCCAATTTGAGATCCTCCTGCCTCAGCCTTCCAAGTTGCTCAGATTACAGGTGTGCTCCACCATGCCTGGCTATATTGGTTAATTTCTTAGATTGTGATTTGCCGCACATGACGTGTCCACTATAGTGCAATCCTTTGAGGGCAGGGATTTTGTCCTGTTTTGTTTGCTGTGGTCTTCCCAGTAGTAAGCAGGGGTTGATAAGACCAGGGTCTCAGTAAATCTTTGTTTGAATTAATAAATGGATCTTGTCATCTATAAATCTTTTGTTTCTTACTAGAAAAAAATATTTTATAGGTTATTTGAATAATTATTTTAATTCTTAGAAAATTAATTTCTGAAAAATAAGTTTTAAAAAAACTTTGAAGTCCCTGTTTAATGGTTCCCTCAGTTAGGGAAACAAACCACTATAGGTCATAAAAACAGAGGGAATTTAATGTAGGGAATAGGTTACACAGGTAATATAAGAGCCAAGAAGCTAAACAGGGGCTGATGAGGCACCCCCAGGGATTAGTGATACCTTAGAGCTATTATGCCTCTAAGGAAAATAGAAAGAGTCACCAAGATGTCCAGAAGTCCTAGCTCTCTGGTGTGAGCTGGAAGCATGGAAAGAGGATCTGTCCAGTGGAACCCAGGCCAAGTAAGAGAGAGAAAACTCTGGCTTCTCTCCTCCTCTTGTCTCTTATCCCCACCGTACTTCTTATTGAGGGAACTTATCCAGAAATCAGTTGGCAAGATGTAGTGCCTGTGACAGAGTGAAGCAAGGGCAGGACCCAAATGCCAGCAAGCAAAGATTTGCACTTGAAACATCTCTGAGATACAATATTTTCCTCCTTTGAGTCTTTTTGTTTTGTTTTCCTCCTTTGAGTTATTATAGGCAAGAGATAGGAAGAGTTTTCAGGAAGGTACAACTTGGTGTGCTTCTAAAGGATCTTTGTGGCCGAAACAATAATTAGTCCCAGGAAGTAATCGAATAACTCAGTCATAGCCTGTGTAAGTAGGATGTGTGACTAGGCAAATTGGCGTCTGTTGAATTTGTATTGGACTATTGGCCAGAAATGATTTATCATTTGTTTACTTAGGAATATAGGTTCCCACCCTGTCAATTCTGGGAAGTCTTGGGGTTAAGCATGGTGTATCTACACTGAACCGTCTTATCTACAGCTGGAGACCCGAGTTAGTGATACAGAGGATGCACAGTTCTTTGAGGAGGGCAGACTTAAATGTGGCTTAGACTTTCTTGATAGTTAAGGTAATTGTGGTAGGGCTAATTTTCCTGGTGCTGCACATCATTTTTACACATTCTTGTTGGTTGGTTGGTTGATTCCCTCCCTAAGTTCAGCTAGTTAGCACTGGGTGAGGGAGGAGAGATCACCGGATCTATTTTCTTCTACATTAAACTTGAGAAGTGTTTTGTCGTGTAAGGAATGCTGCTGCTGCTCCTCCGTTTAAAGGTAGAGCTTCCCAAATTGTTGCTACTAGTTTTCTTCTTGATTATAAAAGTATTTGAATTACATGATACAAGTTCAGCACTTTCTAGAAGTGCTTTTTTTGTCAATCAGGTCACCTGCATTTTGGGCCCTTGCTGCATTAGTGGAGTTGGTGGAAGTAGGCCAGCAGAGGGTTTCAGTGTGGTGGGAGGGTGTCTGCTTTATTTTCCTCAGAGACCACAGATAAGGGATCTTCATTGTTTGAGTAAAGTTACCAACAGTAAAAATCATGTAGGTTTCATTTTTTTTCACCTTTTTTTCTAAAAAGATAATTTTCTCTTGGCAGGTATTATTGTAATTTGCGGATGTAACGAAATGTAATTTGGTATTTTAAAAAGCATTATCTAGGTGCTTCCCAGAGTACCAGTTCTTTTCAGCCAGGCCATTTTGGTTTTAAAGGTACGCCTTAAAAGGCACATCCATGCATTTTGAAGCCTCTTGTTTAATAATTATGATATTTTGCAACTGTGTTTGACTCTTCCCTTTCCCAAACTTTCTCTTTCCCTACCCCACTCTTCTGGATCCTGTATTTCCCCACAGGCTTTGTGAATGCTGGTCCATTGATGGCTGAACGGCAGGTACTTCCCCACTGGAAAACCCCAGAGATGAGCCAAATCTACCTTCAGCTGTGGCCATCTAACAGTGTAAGGTGGCCCTGGTTGTTGTCTTCAGTTTGTCCAGCTCTCCTCTTTTCCCCATCCTCCCTCTTGTGCAGCTCAAACTTGCCCTGGGATCCCACCTTTGTAACATGTCACTGGGTAGTAATAGGATTCTATTGTTGCTGCTGCTTTTCATTTTCAATTAATGTGAAGATTCTCTGACAATTTCTGTTAACCAAAACCCTCTTTCCCCTCAGTTTGAGTATTTCCTGTAGGCATGCTGGTTTGCCTTTAAATATATATAGGATGTTGTTTATCTAAGTACTGAATTTCATGAGGCAACTTGGAGAATACCTTGATGGATCTTTTAAAATTTCAAGCCAAAACTCTCAAACAGTAATTTCTTAGTCCCCAAACAATAAAAACTGGATCCTTCAGGCTTCATTCATTTCTCCTCACCAAGAAACCAAATGTGTAATGTTCCCATTTTATGATGTATTGAGAATAGTAGAGCAAATGGCAGGAGGGAGAGAGACCTTCTGTCAGCTGTAGTTGTCAAGCTTGTCTTTGCACAGTGGTTGGAGCAAGTAGTGTCTTGTTTTTCTTTCTTCAGAGTTATGCTGTCTTTTGCAGCAGTTGGTAGTGATGGAATCAACCGTAAATCCTCAGACCTCTACCGTGGAGCTTGCATCTCTAGGTGTGGGTTTACATGTTAACCCTGCAGTGTTACTTCATCTCATTTGCCTGAAGTGCACACACAGTAAATTTTGTTGTTTGACTTCTTCCTCTTTTCTTGTTTAACTGGAAGTCCCCGAATGTGTGGATTTAGAAATGAGTTCTCTAGTGTTTCTAGCTTTGAGTTTAAAAGTTTGTCATGTAGTATTATTTGGATGGTTGTTTTTGCTCTTAAGCCTTTGAAAAACAATTTCTTACAGGATTTTCTGTGTAAGCTGGTGGCAACTTACGCTGCAGTATAAAGATCTTGCAGAAGGGGACATTGGTGTCTTTTGGTTTTTTGTTGGATACTTTTACCTCATGTGATAATTAACACATTAATTATCTCCTCAGAGGAGAAGTAGGAAGGAAAGTCCCTGTTCTTACCATGATGCTTTTGTTCAAAATAGCTGTAAACAGCAGAGCTAATGGAAACCAATTTGAGTGTGACAACTGATTTGAAAAGCAGAGAATTAAAAGATTCAGGCTCTTCTGCCATGTTGAAAGCTTTTTTTTTTTTTTCTGAAAGAGTAGCTGTTTGGAACAGGGTTGACTTTGTTGCTCTGAAAGTGGGTATGAGGAGTTTGGTTAGAGACCCTGTTATGGACAGAAATTTGAGAGAAGGTCTTTCCCACAGTGCTACTATGGGTATGAGCATTCCCTGCTTGTACAAGAGAGCAAGGAAGCTTCATTAAATGCAATGTTGGAACCAGAAAGACTCCAGCTGAGCTCCTCCAAGTGTCCTATGTGGTTCTGAGCCTTGTCTGTGAATAGAAACAGCCCGATACAAGTGACTCGAGTCCATATTATGACAGAGTAAAAATAGGTCCCAGTTTCATCAGACTTCTAATGCATTTACAGAAAAAAAAATTATTGTAGAAACTGACTCCCAGACCAGTTGGTTTTTGTCTGCTGGGATCTGAAGAAGTGGGAAGGTGAGAGAGTCCTTGTGCTTATTGTCTAAACATTACACATTGTTTCTTTAAGAAGCAGAGATTTCATCTTTTCTGACTTAGGAAAGTTATCCATATTCATGAAAAAATTTTTGGAAAGAATGAAAAAGCAGAATGATGCAGAAGATAGTTTCCATAATCCTCATTGTACATTATTTACTTGGTCTTATACCACAATGATGTTATGTCATTATTGTTTTGCATAGCATTTATTGTAAGCATTTTCATGACATTAAAAACATAAATACCTCATTGTGTCCCATCATGGAATATGTCATTTCCTTAACTCTTGCCCAATTGTTGGACATTTTTTTCAATATAACAGGTAAGAGTACAAATGCAAATTTCTGTGTTACTCTCTGACTGAAGGGTATTTATGTGTTCAAGTTTAAACTAATCATTGGGACCTTCTAATTTAAAAAAGTTGTAAGATAACTTGCTGTAGATCTCTCATTCTTTTTTTGGGGGGGGTACCGGCGATTGAACTCAGGGGTACTCAACCACTGAACCACATCCCCAGCCCTTTCTGTGTTTTATGTAGAGACAGGGTCTCACTGAGTTGCTTAGCGCCTCACCATTGCTGAGGCTGGCTTTGAACTCGCAATCCTCCTGTCTCAGCCTCCTGAGCTGCTGCAATTACAGGCGTGTGCCACTGTACCTGGCAGGACTCTCATTCTTAAATACTTCCTTGCAGTGGACACCTGTTGAGGGAAGGAGTGTAGAGCCACCCTGGCTTAACCACAGCTTTATGGACCATATCACAGCAATATGGGCCAGAATTTCTTTTTCTTTTTTTTTTTTTTAATATTTATTTTTTAGTTGTAGGTGGACACAATATCTTTATTTTATTTTTATGTGGTGCTGAGGATCGAACCCAGTGCCTCCTTTGTGCTAGGTGAGCACGCTACCACTGCGCCATAATCCCAGCCCCTATGGGCCAGAATTTCACATACTGTGCCTGGTGTTTGGGGATATTGTGCCACTAATTAGCCTTTTATGCTGTTCGCACACTCTTCCTTCACTTAAATTCATCTACTGGAAAGTGGACGGGAGGCCCTATTAGTAGAAATGGGTAATACTTCTGCTTTTTCTTTTTCTTTTTTTAAACAGGGGCTTTCCTTAGATTGTGAATGAAGACAGGGACTGTCTTTATGTCTGTCTTTATAACTAATGTACAATGTCTGGCAGTTTCTCTGACCTCATCATAAACAGTATTAGTTTGTTAATGTGTGTTCAGATCATATTCTTTTTTGTTTTTTGACAGTCACCTTCATACTATTAACTCAGATATTTAAAGATGAAGCTAAGCAGGTGAATCTCGTGGGTATTTTATAATAATTGCTTCTTTGCACCATTTTGTTTGTGTGCTTCTGGCATCTTATGCCACATTGAAAGTTGGAGCTAGTCACAATCCCCTGGCTTCTCAACAGGAGGTTTAATGTTGGGGGAAATGTAGCAAGGGCTATGAAACAGTGGGCTGAAGTAACAGTCCTTTGACCCTTTGTGAGATGAGAGTAAATATTTAGATATGGTTCTCAGGTTCTGCAGAAATTAATAATAACTTTGCTGCCATTTTAGAAACTCTTCTGGTACCCAATGGAATAGGTTTGTTTAATTTGAAAAATTTCACTTTGGCTCTTTTGAAACTGGTTATTTTCCTAGAGACCTGCCCTGGGTTTTTCTTCATAATGTTCCCTGTCCAGGATCTTTCTATCCACATGTTTGCTATCTTTGTCCTACCCCTTTGTGCCACATCTTTTGACCTGTGCACCTCATTATAATGAATTGTGTAACACCTGGGCTTTGAAACAGCACTATCAATCTTTTCTTTGTGAAAGGGCAAATCTCTACCTTTTGCTCTCCCTTAAGCGTAGGCTGTTTTGATGACTAACATGTAGCATGCCACTGGACTAATCATTTGTACTTTGATCCCAGAAGTCATTTCTATTCTGCTGTTTGTTTAGAAATGAAAGTTCTTTAGCTTGTTTGGATATGGTTGTGATTCAGTTAAACTAGTAGCAATTTTCTGTGTGTTTACTATTGGTTGGGTCTCCTCTGATGTGTTAGGGAAGCTGCTGTACTCCATTATAGAGAGAAGTTCACGTATCCATGACCTTGCATGGGGTCTCATTTGTCAACTCAGAAGGTTCTGCATAGAGCCTCTGCCTGGGTGAAAGGCATGCATTTCCCTGGGAACAACTGGAAAACATATTCTGCCTGGCCACTTGGGCTTGAACTCTCTAGTAGTTTATACTCTTCTTCCCTTCTGGGCTTCCTTTTGGGGAAGGGGAGTTGGGATGGGAACGGGTGTGAATAAATCTTCACACACAATCTCAGCTGTTGAGTTTCCTAGCAGCACGGTGACTCGTATGTTATAATAAAAAAGAACCTCTGAAGAGCAAGATACTGATTTAGTGATCATTATTGAGCATCTGTTATTATTATTATTATTTTTTGGTACCAGGGATTGAACTCAGGGATTGTACTCGACCACTGAGCCACATCCCCAGCTCTATTTTTTGTGTTTTATTTAGAGACAGGGTCTCACTGAGTTGCTTAGCTCCTCGCCGTTGCTGAGGCTGGCTTTGAACTCACGATTCTCCTGTCTCAGCCTCCCTAAGTGCTGGGATTATAGGTGTGTGCCACTGTGCCCAGCTGAGCATCTGTTATGTATAACACATTTGGGGTATGTAAAGATGATTCTAATTCCAGTCCAACTGATGATCATTCTTCTATGAACTTGAGCAAATGACTTGACCTCTCTGAGCGTTCGGTTCTCCAACTGTGCTTGGACTAAAAGATCCCTAAGATTCTTTCCAATTTTAGAATTCTGTACTATGTTAGTCACCTTTTTGTCACTGTAATGGAATACCCAAGGCAATTAACATATAAAGAGAAAAGACTTGATTTGTTTTATGGTTCTGGAGATTCCAGTCCAAAAATCAGGTGGCCCTGTGACTTTGAGCCTGTAGCAAGGGTAGCATATCATGACTGGAGTGCCTGGTGGAACAAAACCACTTAGATCATAAGCCAGGAAGGAAAGAAGAGGAAGAGACTGGGGTTCCATGACCCACTTTGAGGGTATACTCCTAGTGACCTAAGGACCTCCCTTAAGGCCTCACCTCTTAAAGTTTCTACCACCTCTCAGTAGTGGCACACCGGGGACCAAAACTTTATTTAAAACATGGACCTTTGGAGGTCATTCATCTAAACCACAGCAATACTCTAAATGTTTCTGTTTGTAACAGAACAGGAAAAGAATCTTTTCTGCAGAATTTGCATGTTTTTATATCTCACCCATTTCAAATTAAATGGCTTAAAAATGGTTCCTCTAGAGCAGGATTTCTTGATATCAGTACTATTGACATTTTGGATAATTACTTGTTTGGGGGACTATCCTGTGCTTTTTAGGATATTTAGCAGCATCCCCTGGACTCTGCCTACCAGATGCCTAGCACCTACCCCTCTGCCAGTTGTGACAATCAAAAATTACTCCAAGAGATTGACATTGCCCTTCGAGAAGAAATTGTTTTGGCTGGGGACCATTGGTTTTGGAGGAGAAGGTAGACCGTTTGAATGTGAGCTGTTTTTATTATTGATTTCACATTGTCTTTTGCTGCTTATTAGCTATTTTGTCAGCAAGTGTATATTCAGTGCTTACTATTATAAGGCGAATGCCAACACTTGATTATGAGGGAATTTAGTGATAGCAATGCCAAGTTTTGAAATACCAGGTATACCTGGCTGACTCTGAAATGATTGTGTAGCTGTTAAGCTTAGCAGTCCCTCCTACACACCTGCTTTCCCCAGCCTGCTGTTGGCCATTGGTGGAGGTGGTGATTGAAATGTATGAAAGCATTTACTTACAGAGGCTATTGGGTCAGCAACCTAGGAAGCCCCTTGGTTTTTTTTATTTTTTATTTTATTTTTTCAAAGGTTGACTTTTATCCTAACTTTATTTTTATTTATTTATTTGTATGTGGTGCTGAGGATCGAACCCAGTGCCTCACCCATGGTAGGTGAGCGCTCTACCACTGAGCCACAACCCCAGCCCCGCCCCTTGGTTTTTGAATCGTGGATTAGGACTTGGTCTGTGTATCTGAAATCTGGTATTATGACAGTTATTCTTTCACCTTCCCAGGGGAAGAAGTTAATCTGTCATCAGTGTGGTGGTGTCAGGAATCTATCCCAGAGATGGAGGATGGAGAGCACCCTCATGGGTCAGGGACCACCTCACCCTTCTTTAGCACCTTCTCCTAAAGATACCCCTGCCATACACACATACTTCCACAGGCAGGCTCACTTTGCATCTTTCGTATTGTTGTGAAGATATGAATAGACAGTGGTTGTTGCAAAGAGGAAGTTAAAGCTTTAACCCAAAGTAACCTAAAAAAATATAGGGAACTGAATGTCCCCAGAGGGTAAAGATAATAACTTCTGGCAAACCAAGTTAGTGTCTATTACCTGAAGTGAGGTCATGAGTGCTAGGGAATTAATTTAATTATAATGTCACATTTTGAAATATTGGGTCCACCTGGCTGACTTTGAAATTCTTGCCGAGCTGTTAGCTCAGTGATCTCTCTATATCCACTCACTCCCTGCGCCTGCCATTAGCTATTGAAGTAGTGATTTAAAATATACTTGAGGATATTTAATTTTGTGTTTGTTACATTTTCTATAAAATGCCAGTGTAGGTTGAATACCTTTTTTGTGTGTGTGGTGTTGGGGATTGAACCAAGGACCTCGCACATGCTAGGCAAACACTCTACAACTGAGCTGCATCCTCTGTGTTTTTCATTTTATTTTGAGACAGGGTCTTGTTAAGTTTTCCAGGCTGGTCTTGAACTTGTGATCTTACTGCCTCACCTCCTGGGTTACTAGAATTGCAGATGTGCACCATTGTGTCCAGCAGTTTGAATAATTTTGAATTGATTCCTCCTGTTTCCACATTTTTTGTTTGTTTTTTGTTTGTGGTGCTGGGATTGAACCCAGGGCTTTGTGCGTGCAAGGCAGGCACTCTACCAGCTGAGCTATATCCCCAGCCCTGTACCTGGTTTTCCTCATCTCTTTAAATTCATGTTTTTCTCTGAGTCAGATACAGAATGGCGCTGAGTGGGGTAGGACGTGTTCTGTGAGCATCCTTGTTGGGATGGACTGGGATCCTAAAGCCATGATTCTGACACTTATGAGTGCGTCATTCAGACCCTGTACTTGGGTCCTAGCAGGCTCTGTGTTCCATTCCAGCTGAGGGTTTGCTGGAGTAATTGCACATGGAGCCTTCAAGCCAAGCAATTGTTTGTACTGAGATAATCTCACTGTTTGGCTCCTAATGAAATAACTTTCTTCCTGCCTCCAATGAAAGCAGCTATTTTTTGTTTCTGCCCTCCCCTTTTCAGAGAAGCCATGTCTCATCCACTGTTCTTCTAGCTTATTCATAAATGCTTAAGCAGGGCCTTTGTGTAGGAGATTGGCTACAGCTAAAATATCATTGACTAACTGGGAAACAAGGAGCATCATAAACACCATTTTCTCTGATTTTTTTTTTTAAATATATTTTTAGTTGTAGATGGATGCAATATCTTTATTTATTCTTATGTGGTGCTGAGGATTGAACCCAGTGACTCACGCATGCCAGGCAAGCGCTCTACCACTGAGCCACAGCCCCCGGCCCTTCTCTGATTTTCTATGTAGGGTACTAAAAAATGTCAGTTTAGGTTGAATAACTTTTTTGTGTGTGAGGTATTGGGGATTGAAGCAAGGGCCCTGCATGTGCTACACAAGCGCTCTACCACCAACCTGCATACCCTACTGTGACCAGAATACCTGACAAGAACAACATAGATGAGGGAAAGGTTGCTTTGGTGCATGGTTTCAGTGTTTCAGTCCATGGTGGGCTGGCTCCATTGCTCTGGGCCCAAGTTAGGCAGAACATCATGGCAGAAGGGCATGGTGGAGGAGCACTGCTCTGTTTATGGTGGCCAGGAAGCAGAGACAAAGCAAGGGGAAGCAGCCACAGGGAAGATGAACCCTTCTAAGGCATGACCCCCGTGACCCACCTCCTTCATCCACCCACCTGCCTACAGTTACTACGCAGTCCATTCAAACTAAGATGGACTGATTAGGTTATAGCTCTCATAATCATTTTACTTCTGAATATTCCTGCATTAACACAGGAGCTTTAGGGGGGTAGCTCATATCTAAACCATAACAGATACTTAAGTTACCTTTGTGTGGTTTTTCTATAATAAATCATTTAAAACTTTATTCACATAAGAAAAATACTCCTATTAGGTTTTGAAGAATATACTGCATTAGGCAGTTTTGTTAAAGGAGCCAACAAAAATAAAAATAAAAGCCAACAAAAGAACAACCTTAGAAGAGTGTGCACCCCAGGAAAGGCCATGAAGTGCTGCTGGAGTTGGAATAGGAAGAAGAAAAGTCTTCATGGGGAAGATTTTCACAAAAGCTCTCTTGCCGATAGCCCCTGTAAGGCCTCTGAAGGATCTTAAGTTGATCAGGAAACTGTAAGAAGCTCTTCAGGCCTTTTTAAGTTAACAGCATCAAAGAGCTTCTTCAGATTGATTTCTGATAATCTAAGTGGTTCCATTTTCTGATTCACCCTTTTTCTAGTTCCAAGTTGCCCTCATTCATGTAATCTGCTCTAAAGAGAGCAGGCAAACTGTACCACCTCCAGCACAGTTTCAGTGGTAGATTTTTAAGCTGGCCTTCTCTTTCACTTATAACCCAGTTTACTCATGTGTTCAAGTTGTCCAGCATTTTTACTCAGTTCCCACACTCTTTGCTTCCATGCTGAGGCTTCTTGGGGAAGGCACTTCCAGACTTTCCTAAAGATGAATGTTTCAACCACACCGTCTGTTATTACCCTCAGAAGTTGTGCTTCCCTCTTCTGAGGTGCTTTCAGGGTATGCTGGGTGCCAATCACAATGGAATGAAGGACTTCTGATGCATCTTTTAGTGACGACGTCTGTGTTTGAAGGCAAGCCACCATTGTTTCACTCCATAAAAACCAGAGCTTAGGAAATTGTTCTTTTTTTTTTTTGGTACCAGAGATTGAACTCAGAGGTACTTGGCCACTGAGCCACATCCCCAGCCCTATTTTCTGTAGAGACAGGATCTCACTGAGTTGCGTAGCACCTTGCCATTGCTGAGGCTGGCTTTGAACTCACTTCTCCTGTCTCAGTCTCCCAAAGTGCTGAGATTACAGGCATGTGCCACCACGCCCAACAGGAAATGGTTCCTAATGGACTTAGCACTCTACTTATCTTTTTTTGTGGGGGGCCTCCCTTTTATTCTTTGTTAAGAAAGACTGCTGTGTGCTTAAGGGAAGAGGTGGACCTGTTCAGATTGGTGTTGTTTTTTTTTCACCGTACTCAGTGTTTGTGACAGAGGGCTGGCCTCCACTGGAAGCAACATGAGGCCTTCATTGGCTTGAATAATCAGTCTAATCTCACTGATTTATCAAGAATTTTCAACCAAAGCAGAAGATCTTTTGGTTAGCTCTTTTGCCCTTCTTAAAATGTGCCTGCCCTTTACTGTAAAAACAATCAGCATATACCAGAATCTCCCAGGGAAATTCCAAAAGACTTGGACCTTGTCTTAAAATTTCAGATACCACCACCAAAAGCCCTGCATAGCTGTTCCAAGATCAGCTCTAAAGATGCTGAAAAAGGATCTCTTTTTTTTGGTGCTGGAGATTGAACTCAGGGGCACTCGACCACTGAGCCACATCCCCAGCCCTATTTTGTGTTTTATGTAGAGACAGGGTGTCACTGAGTTGCTTGGCACCTCCCCGTTGCTGAGGCTGGCTTTGAACTCGCCATTCTCCTGTCTCAGCCTCCCTAAGTGCTGGGATTACAGGCTTGCGCCACTGTGCCCCGCTTGAAAAAGGATTTTTGGGATGGGTGCTGGGGATTGAACCCAGGGCCTCGTGCATAAAAATTAAAGCATAATTGACAAATGAAAACTGTATATATCTATAGTGTACAACATGATGTTTTGATATATGCATGCATTGATTTTTGTGGTGACCAGGAGGCTCTCTGGTAGGAACCAGAGACTTACTACAGTCAGGTGTCCCTCAATCTGTGTCCTGTCTCCAAATCAGAAAAATGCCTCAGATGTTTGGATAGGATTCATTCTCAGTTTTTTCTGTGTGGCAGGAACACAACAATTGGCACCTGTACACATAATTTAAGGAGAAGTGATGCCCACTGTTGGTGTATAGAAGTGAGAAGAGGAGTGATAAGAATTGATCCTAGAAAGGCTCAGATCATGCAAGAATTTAAGCCATACTTAGAAATTTAGAGTTCATTTGATGATGGGAGTCCAGTTACATGTCTTTGAATGGGATGATGACATCATCAGAACATACCTTGGCAGCATGTCCTTTGCAGAACTGACAAGAAAATTTTAACTTGTACCCTATCCTTTTCTTCTTGAAGTCTTCAGGAGATTAGAGTTGAGTAGTAGTGATACAGGTTGGTTGATTTGACAGTTCTTTATTACCAGAAGCATCACGTAAGTATATACTGGTTATCCACTGCTGGGATAGACAGGAAGAGTCACAACTCATCCTATAGTAAAACTCTACTTACCAATAACAAACCAGGGAAATAAGATTGAAGGTTACTGAAGTTTAAGTACTTTACTGAATTTTAAAGGTGTACTTACTATGTTTTAGAAGAGGTAGATTTTAGGGGTAATCTAATGTAGGTAAAGCAATTGACCCTCAGAGAAGTGAATTGACTTGCCTAAAGTCACACAGTTAGTGACATAGTTTAGATAATCCATATATTTAGTCCTGTGGGTAGCAGAGACCAAGTACATAGCCTCAGATATATAAAAATATTATTGGGCCAGTTGAGAGCAGGTATTGTGTTTCCTAGAGTTTAAAGGAAGTGAATAGCGAATGTATAGAGGAGCTGAGGAAGGCGGCTGCACCTGGCTATAGACATGTGCTCTGTTTTGCCTCCTGTCCCTTTGACTGTTTTATTGCTTTGGACTTTTATTCCTTTCTGTATTTCTTTTGTCTTTCTTTTGTAGTGGTATTTCATTTTGTGGCCCACCTGTTTCCAGGGCTGAGCAAAGTCATGGCAGTGCCATTGTCTGTAAGTCCCGCTGACAACCTGAGAAAGATGAAGAATGTCTCCTTCCTTTCTTCTGCTATACCTCAGTCTGCCTTCCTGTTGATTTCCTAGTGATAGGCCTTGATATCTTTTGAGAAATCCACTTTAACTATTAATTTAGGTTAAGATGTACATTGACTATCATTTCATCAGTGAGTACTCAACAGTGTTCTTCTTTTTCTGGTTACCTGGTAGGAAAGTAGGGTTGCTTGCTCTCCACTGATGTCATAGCAGTCTAATTGCAGCATCTGTTCTTTCATTGATCTTCTGAATTAAGTTGGTTCAGTTGACGTGTATTTTCATTGGGTATATGAGTAGCTGCTCTCTTTTGCTAGAATTGCCAAATGCCATCTTTATTTTGCATATTTTGATATTTTATATAAACATGGGAGAAGTAAAAAACAGAACCAGGAGATAGAAATGATAGGAATTCAGATTAATGGTACTAAGCAAAAGGAATGCCTCTTTACTAATCTTATCTGTAGAACCAACTACCTTTTGAAATGGTTCCTAATTGACCTAGCTCCATGAGCCTGGTGATCACCTGTAGAAGGATTTTCTGCATTCACTGAGAGGTTGGACCAAATGGCTTTTAAGGTTCTTTCCACCTCTGATTGGTTTCCTTTCTCTCTCTCACACATACACACAAAGTTGAGTACTCTGCTACTGAACTGCATTCCTAACTCTCCCAACTCTGATTTTTCTGATTTTTTTAAAAATATTTTTTTAGTTGTTGATGGATCTTTTATTCATTTATTATTTATATGTGGTGCTGAGGATCGAACCCAGTGCCTCACGCATGCAAGGCAAGCGCTCTACCACTGAGCTACAGCCCCAGCCCTGATTTTTCTGATTTTAAATACCTTCGCTTAGTATTATTACCTTTTATCCTTAATCAATCTTAGAAATGTTTTAGTTTGCTTTGTTTTGAACATTTAGAAAACTTAACTTCTGCTTTTTTTTTCTTTCTAATGTAGGAATGTGGATAGTGTCTCTGACAAACGGAAACATTCTTGCAAGGTGGCCCAGATGGAAAGGACTGCTCTTGCAGAGTATTCTGAGAGCAGAGGTTGATTGAGCAAGCCCTTATTTTGGTCTCATGGTTCCTTAAAAAGTTTGTACTTATTGTTTATTGTTATTTTGGAATAGGGAACTAGATGAATTTGCTTTTGTGTAGATGGAAATAGGCTGGTAAACATACTTCCCAGCAAGCCTAAACTTCTCCAAGATGGTACTAGTATTTCTGGCATTCTTTGTAGTGAGTCAGAGAATGGAAGCATATAAGGAGTGGAACCCAGGTAACTGGCCTTGGATTCATTCATAAATACTGCTTTGCAAGGGGCTGGGGTTATGGCTCAGCGGTTGAGTGCTTGCCTCGCATACGTGAGGCACTGGGTTCGATCCTCAGCACCACATAAAATAAAGATATAAAAAAAATAAATACTGCTTTGCTTTTCTTTCTTTCTTTTTTTTTTTTTTTAACTTTGGCTCCCAAGTTTTGTGTAGAGTTAATGAAAGGCTGAGTCAAGGAGAATTCACCGCTATTTTAAAATCAGTTTGTTGATTTAGGTTCTTCTTTATGTACATATCACATTTAAACCATTTTCAATGCCAATTCCAGACTCATAAGCTGAATTGATGAACTGTTTCAGGTTCATTAGCACCTGATATCTTCATAAATTAATTATCTCATTTTGCATTTTCAGAGCCATTGAATGTTAATCAGGAAAGGGCCTAAAAATTACCTATAAATCATCAACTAGAACTGTAGTAGTGGAAAGAACCAGAAGACTCATTGTTCACCCCCTTTACTATGTGGAATCATTTTTCTACCCACCCAGATGGTTGATTACACAGCCTCTGCCCCTACTGGGATTTTACTATTTCTGGATATACTGCCTTTATTTTCACACAATCTTAATTGTTAGAAAATTTTCCCCCAGAGTGTGCTAAAATCAACTTCTATGCATTGGTGCTAGTTCTGCATTTGAAATCTCACCAAAGTAAACTCATCTCTCTTCTTTGTGAATGCTTAGCCTTTATGGTGTTTGAAAGCTAGTTCTTCTTTCTTTCTTTTTTTTTTTTCTGTTTGTTTTTGGTTTTTTTTTTTTTTTTGGTGATACTGGAGATGGAACCCAAAGCCTTGAGCATGCTAGGCTAGAGCTCTATCATTGAGTTTCATTCCCAGACTTTTTATTTTTTTTTAAGCTGTAATAGATACAATACCTTCATTTTATTTATTTATTTTTATGTGGTCCTGAGGATTGAGCCCAATGCCTTACACACGCTAGGCAAGTGCTCTACCACTGAGCCACAATCTCAGCCCCTTACTTTATACTTCGAGACAATGACTCTCTAAGTTGTCTGGGCTGGCTTTGAATTTGTGATACTCTTGCCTCAGCCTTCCAAGTTGCTGGGATTCCAGGCCTGTGCCACCATGCCCAGCCCTGTCTTCATTTTTCAAACAAAAAAAATCATACACTTTGATGTTGCCCATTGTTGAGTTCATTTAAAAATACTCAAAGTACATCATCTGTTTGCCAGCATTGTGCTAAATGTTTGGGATAAATGATGAGGGACATGGTTCTCACCTTCTAGACCTTAATGTCTGTCTGGAGCAAGAGAGACCTGTAAATAACCAACTTTAATAAGATATTATTAGAAGAACAAAACATACAGATGACTATTAGCCATAGAGAAGGTCAGGATTTATTCCAGAGGAGGACCTCACAGTAGAGGTGACATTCTGGGTTTGAAGGGATAGAGGGGAAAACCATTGCCAGTAGAAAGAGTGGCACGGGCAAAGAGGTGTGAGTGTATGAGCACATTTCAGAATTAAGACTTGCTTAGCATGTGCAAATCACAGTCTCTTCATGAGCTTTATGTGTCATGTTCAGGAGTTCCAATCAGTAAGGAGCCATGGAGTATTGTATTGTTTTGTGTTTAAAATATCTATACCATTATTTCTCATTACAAAGTTAATATAAGCTCAATGCATACAATTTAGGGCACATATAAACATAGAAAATAGATATTTCACAATCCCATTTCCCAGAGACAGTAGCATTTATCATTTTATATATATTCATCTAGATATTTTTCCTATATATATATTCATATTTTAAAACAAAAATAGAATTGTTTCATGTATACAGTTTTAATACTGAATTAAAAATTAATATATCATGGAGATATTTCTATATCAGAATTCCTTTATGTAATCTATTGCTGTTTCTGCATTTTTACCCCCAGTACTTGGGATTGAACCTAGGGCCCCATATATGCTAGGCAATCACTGAATTTCATTCCAGCCTTTTAAATTTTATTTTGAAACAGGGTCTCACTAAGTTGCCCAGGCTGGCCTTGAACTTGCCATTTTTCTGTGTCAGCCTCCCAAGTAGGTAGGATTACAGGTATGCAATTCCATGGCCTGCTATTTCTGATTTTTATAGATATAATAATGAACATTTTGACATATTTGTGCACCTGACCTGTTGTTACCCTGATGAATTTTTACAAGTGATGGGGGTCAATGAATTTACTTACTGCTGAGCTCTAGGATTGGCAGTGAATGTCATAGATCTGGTGTCAGCTCTTGTGGTATTTGTCATTCAGTGGGACAGAAATGCTAAACAGTCACACAAATAAATATAAAAAAATGTGGTACAAGTTGGAAAGAAAATGTAAAGGACCCAATGAAAGTTTATAACTTTTAAAAAGTCCTTGCCTTTTAGAGATATATTCTGACATATATACAGATGACATGGTATAATTTGGGGGATTTGCTTCAAAATAATCCAGTCTTTGGAGGTGAGGGAAAGTGGGTGGGACCATAGCTGAAATAAGCAAAAAGTTGATAATTGCTGAAGGTGGTGGATAACTATACTCTGCTCTTGTGTTTGAGAATTTCCATACTAAAATGTAAAAAGCAAAAAAAAGTATGGAAAAGAGATTATAATTTGCAGAAGGGAGGCAAAGGAAAGGCTCCCTTGAGGAAGAAACATTTCAGCTAAGACCCTCGTGACATATGGAAATTTGCCAGGCTACAAGTGGTGGATGGTGGTTGGGGAAAGATCTTTGTAGGCATGGGAGCTGCGTGAACAAAGGTCAGAAGCCTAGGAGGGAGCATTCTGATGCCTAGAGGAAATGAAAGAGGGCTGGTGGCATAGGAATTGAGAGTCTGGGGCTGTCCTGTAGACATGAGCTAGATGTATAGGACCTTGGACACCATGTTAAGGATTTTTTTTTTTTTTAATTCAGTAGCAATGGAAAGAAACCTTCTATAGAAGGGCATTGTTGTTTAGATGGGGTCTCACTCAATTGCCCAGGATGGCCTCAAACTTGTGATCTTCCTTCCTCGGCCTCCCAAGTATCATGGAAGAGTTTTAAGTAGCAGAGTGGCAAGGTGGCTTTTGATTCTTGGAAAGTTCAAATTGACTATTTTGTGGAGAATGGTTTTGGTTTTGGCATGAGTGAGAAGAGGAGAGACATTAGATTATTGCACTGGTTCAAAAGATAATTTTGGTGATTTTAGACGAGAGAAATAGTGGCACAGATGGAGAGAAGAGATACTGGTTTGACAGATATTTTGGTCTTGGTGATGTAGGACTTGAAGGAGAGAGAGGTTTCAAAGATAATGTTTAAGCCTGGTGCAGTGGCGCATGCCTGTAATCCCAGCACTTTGGAAGGCCAAGACAAGAGAATCACGAGCTCAAAGCCAGCCTCAGCAATGGCGAGGCACTAAGCAACTCAGTGAGACCCTGTCTCTATATAAAACACAAAATAGGGCTGGGGATGTGGCTCAGTGGTCAAGTACCCCCGAGTTCAATCCCTGGTACCAAAAAGAAAAAAAAAAGATGATGTTTAAAGTTATGACTGATGGCATTGAATGGATGGGACTATAATTGATGAACATGAGGAAGAATGGAGGAGGAGCAGATTTTTTGGCAAGAGATTGAGAGCTCAGTTTGGAAATATACTATTCAGAAAATTTGTACCAGTTTACATTCTTACCTCTGTGTGTGAGACTACATAGAAAACCTATACTCAGAAGTCTTTTTTGTACAGATTTGTGTTTTAGAGAGATTATTCTGTTAAGAGTCTGGAGACCAATTAGTTGTTAGTCTGAAAGCTATTCTCCCCCCTGAATAAAGAAATCTTATCTTTATTGTCTCTGTCTTTCTAGTCTTAATATTCAGCTGAGAGTGTACCTGGGACCTAAGGACTCAATAAAGCATGCTAAGAGAATTAATGTTTATAGGTGAGACATGAGAAGGTCTAGGTATTCTGGAAGTTTCCAGAATACATTCAGCATGTATGAATGGAGGATGGAAAAGATTTTCTCTCTTCTTTCTCATCCTACCTGTTTAAGAACTTTTCAGTAGCTCCATGATGCTGCCAAGTCAAAATATGTGTAACCTTCAATTTATTTTTGACACCCCAAACACTAATTTGTCTGAAGTTCTATAGAATGGAGGTCAGCAAGTTGAAATGATTATTCTGATAGCTTGAAGCTGTCTGTAACTCTAGTTCTCCTTCTCTCTGCTGAACTTCTCAAGCCTGGAACCCTTCTAGTCCTGGCAGCTCTGGTGGAGCTAGGGAGTTTGAGCAGCAAGGGAAATCTGCAACAGGGCAGCAGTAATTACTCTGTATGTAGATGCTGTCCAGAAGTTGAGTATAAATACATATCACTTACATGCTTTCCATTTTACAAATGAAGACATATGCTATAGAAAGACTTCAAAATGCATGTAACCAGTCACTGGGCTGGTACTTTCTACAGTTGATTTTTTTTTTTTTTTAATCCAATGCTGAGGATTGAACCCAGGGCTTTGAGTATGGAGTATGTTAGTTAGGTAAGTGCTTTACCACTGAGCTATCCCTCCAGGCCACAACTTCTTAACTAATCAACCAAATCCATATAATTTCCACTGCTTTCTTATTGCAGAGAGACTACACGTTAATTTTAACATTGCTTAATGCTACCTGAGCCTGCTTTTAGCCTCCTGTTGAATATGTTCACTCAGCTGGGACCTTGTTCTTCTGTTGTGCTAATCAATCACTACCAATTTATTTCATTTATCTATCCTCTTTGCTTTCAAAATTATTTGGAATATTGCCTCTCAGAATCTCTTTTCACTTTAAATTTCAAAATACCTTTTGTATTTTCTCCTTGGTTGTCATAACCAATATGTGGTGAACACTTGGTTTATCTCTGCAAGTATACCAGATGTAAGTAGGCTGGCCTAGCAGCAGCAGTGTCACATGTGGTGGAATCCCAGTACCCTCCACTAAGGCTGGCAGCACTGGGCCTTCTTCTTTTGTGTGTGTAGTGGGGGCATGTGTGGGCACAAAGGCAGGGAGGGGGTGTATAGCTAAGAAAGGGAATGGGTAGGGGTTTGGATAGTGCATTTGCAGATTATTTTGAGGTAAAGGAAGCTGCTTTGAATTTCATGTTTTCTAGAAGACTGAAATTATGTCCATTCCACTATAGTAGCCATTTTATTATGTATGCTTCATATAACTCATGGTCTATACCTTCAATAGACACAATAAAGTTTGTTTGAAAGTAAAGAAAATATTAGATTCATTAGGTAAATTTCTTCTTTCTGATATGCGGTCCATTTTGGTTTTGACATTCGAGGACCAGAACTCATTCCCATCAGTAGTGTTGTCTAGACTGTTGGGATATATGTATGAATGATTTAGCTGGCCCTTATCCATGGAGTTGAATGGAAAGTGGATTCTGGAAACCTCTTTCTATACCATGTTCTTAAATGTAACTCTCATTCATTATTGTCACTCTATGTTCTAAGTACTGCCAGGTGGATATTATTGTGCACATTTATAGATGAGGAAATGGAGGCTTAGGAAGTTTAAGTATCTCTGAAGGTCACCTGTGTTACCACTGTAATTACTGATGAAGCTACATTCAAACCTGTCTTCTCACTACGATTTTTTCTGTTCCTTTTCTTGCTGGAGATTGAACCCAGGGGTTCTTTATTGCTGAGCCACACACCCAGTTTTTTATTTTTTATTTTGAGAAAGAGTCTTGCTAAGTTGTCCAAGCTGGCCTCAAACTTGTGATCCTCCTTCCTCAGCCTCCCAAGTAGCTGCAGCCCAGCTCATATTATACTTTTTTTTTTTTTGGTACTGGGGATTGAACTCCGGTGCACTCGACCACTGAGCCACATCCCCAGCCCTATTTTCTGTTTTATGTAGAGACAGGGTCTCACTGAGTTGCTTAGCGCCTCGCTGTTGCTGAGGCTAGCTTTGAACTCGCGATTCTCCTGTCTCAGCCTCCCTAAGTGCTGGGATTACAGGCTTGAGCCACCGCTCCTGGCTATACTTTTTTTAAAAATATTTTTTAGTTGTAGGTGGACAGAATATCTTTTTTTTTAAATATTTTTTTAGTTGTAAATGGATACAATATCTTCATTTATTTGTATGTGGTGCTGAGGATCAAACCCAGTGCTTCACACATGCAAGGTGAGCACTCTACCACTGAGCCACAACCCCAGCCCTGGACAGAATATCTTTATTTTATTTTTATGTGGTGCTGAGGATCGAACCCAGTGCCTCACATGTGCTAGGCAAGCACGCTACCACCGCGCCATAACCCCAGCCCTCATATTATACTTTTAATCATATACCATTTCCATACCTTTTTACCCATAAAATTAACATTCTCTCTCTTCCCCCACCTCCAGTGTTGTCAGTTAAACCCAGGCCATAAGTAACTTGTCTCTTGTATTTTTGCTCTTCTCCAATTTCAGAACCTATTATGGATCATACAGTTATTGACTAATAAATCTAGTGACTCACCACTAGAAGAGACTGGGTATCTGGGACAGAAGTGTCACTGTTTCACTGGGGAAATGTTGTAGGAGGGATGTCAGATGATGGCTGTGTGGGGGCGGGGAGGGAGATGGAGCAGAGTAGGCCTGTATCTGGGTTTTCATGAAAGGACAGTTGCTGAGGTCTTTTTGTGCTGAGGCCTTGTCAGGGGCTCCGGAGCATCACTTCCTAGTCCTGTACACCTCAGGGGCAAGAACTCTAAATACTCTGGAGGATCTGGAGAAATTACTCACTGTGCCAGTGGGTTAGATGAATGGTAATTGCCTTCTCCAGATTTAGGGCCAGAAGGCAAATAGCATGACATTCCATAGCTAACTTCTCTTAGCCCTTTTTTTTCCCCCTGGTAATACTGGGGATTGAACCCAGGGCCTCCCATATGCTAGGTTACTGCTCTGCCACTGAGCTACACCCGCAAGTCCTCCACAGCTAACTTTTAACTTTTTAATTTGTTATTTGAGTTATACATGACAGTAGAATGTTTTTTGACATATTATACATACATGGAGTATAAGTTCCCATTCTTGTACATGATGTGGAGTTACTTTACATTGGTCATGTATTCATATATAAACATAGGGAAGTTATTTCTGATTCATTCTACTGTCTTTCCTATTCCCATCCTCTCTCTTCCTTTTGTTCCCCTTTGTCTAATCCAATAAACATCTATCCCCCCACCCTCCCTTAATGTGTGTCGGCATCCACATATTAGAGAGAACATTCAGCTTTTGGGTTTTTGGGATTGGCTTATTTCAGTTAGCATGATAGTCTTCAGTTCCATCCATTTACCAGCAGATGCCATAATTTTATTCTTCTTTGTTTCCACAACTAACTTTTTTTTTTTAAATATTTTTTTAGTTGTTGATGGATCTTTATTTTATTTATTTATTATTTATATGTGGTGCTGAGGATCGAACCCAGTGCCTCACGCATGCTAGGCAAGTGCTCTACCACTGAGCTACAGACCCAGCCCTCCACAACTAACTTTTAATGAGTATTTTTGACTTTTGACTTTGTTAGCAAACAAGTACATTTTAACTATCTTATCACAAATTCTAGACTAGAATCTAGAGCAAAGGAAAAATGTTAAAGAAACATGAAATATTAACTTCTGGTTCCATTTTAAATCTTACATAACTAAGATCTAATCAGAGTTCTGAAAACTCTTGCCAAAGATAGATATGTAGTGTCCCAGGAAGCCTCATTCACATTTGCTTAGGTTTTTCATTTTGCATTTGTAGAATGCCCCACCACCTGAAAACAAGTATGTGAATCTTCATGTTTATTAGTTATATGGAAAACTGACTGCAAATCCATCTAGGGATCTGAACTGATTGAAGATCTTTTTAGAAGATAGATCTTAGCCTATGAAGATAATAGCAATGAGAAGGTATTGGATAAAATTTCAGGCAGAGAACACCACCTGGTGGTGATAAGAAGGATTTGAGCCTTCATATAATTTGTACTGTTAGACGTAGTAAATGAGTGCTGTTTGTCAAAAAATTATATTCTTATAATAATCATGGATTCAAATTTCTATGAATAGTTTTTGACACAAGACTCTAGCATTACTTCATTAAAATTACTGTCAAATCCCACAAGCTAACCAAATAATTGTGTCCTGAAATTGGAACTGCAGTCTTGTTCCAAATGGATCCTGTTTATCTGTGAAGAAAATCAGTTAGTGTCTTTTCATCTCTTTATTGCAACCTCTAATTTTATCATCATGCTCATTTTCTGTGGAAAAATGGAGAAGGAAATATTCAGATTTTTCATTATGTCTTTGACAGGAGTCATGTAAAAGTAAGTCACTCCCCC
>CM053400.1:27741533-27759811 GCA_028644305.1 Xerus rutilus
TTGGGTGAAGTGGGGACATCAACCCAAGAATCTTATTAAGGATCCTATTAAGTTAATGTGGATGCATATTTTATAGGCCTGCAGGGGATGAGAGGATAAACAAGGTTTTCAATTTCAGGTTGAGCCTTGGGCTGGCATGCCATATCTATATCTTTTTTCCTAGTTGGAAAACTGATTCCAGGTCCAGTACCTTGCAGAGTCTCTTGGGGGAGACTGTTCATGTAATGTGCCAGACTAAATAGAATGTGTCATACTTTGTACTGCTCACCTGGGATTTTTCTTTATGTAAGTGGCAGCATATTGTAATTTTGCATTTCAACACTCATCAGTGTTGAAAACTGTTCTATGCATAAATGCCCACATGTCATATAATTTCATTTATATTAAATGTCCAGCATTGGCAAATTCATCGAGACAGAAAGTAGATTTCTGGGGACTGGAATTGTAGCTCAGTGGTAGGGCGCTTGCCTCGCATGCGTGAGGCCCTGGGTTCGATCCTCGGCACCACATACAAAGCAATGAAATAAAGACATTGTGTCCATCTACAACTAAAAAAATATTAAAAAAAAAAAAAAGTAGATCTCTGGTTGCTAGGGACTGGGAAGTAAGGGCTGGGAGTAGTGGGAGTGCCTGCTAATGGGGTTGGAAATTCCTTTTGGGTGATGAAAATATTCTGGAATTAAATAGTGTGATCATTATACAACTATATGAATATACTAAAAACCATTGTACTGTATACTTAACGTTTTACACTAAAAAAAGTCTGATTCATGGAGGGATGTACCAAGTTAATTAATAGACAGTTGTGGTCAATATTCTTTCACTTTGATTTTAGCAGAAACTTTGCTTAATAATCTAAATATAGCACCTTGGGCTTTAAATGTTGTTGTAATTTGACTTGACTGTCCTGTTCCTGACCTTCATAGGGCCACGATGGGCCTCCTGGAACATTGGCGTGTTTATCTGCATTCGATGTGCTGGAATCCACAGGAATTTGGGGGTGCACATATCCAGGGTAAAATCAGTTAACCTCGACCAGTGGACTCAAGAACAGATTCAGGTACTTACACAACTGAGAGAGAGTTGGCTGCTCCCATATATCTATGTAAAAGTAGTTCCAAATGAGTGCCAGTCAAACTGAGCATAAAGATGAAGGGAAATTCCAGTTGTTAAACATTTATGTCAAATTTTCATGCCTTAATAGAGAAACTTTTAATCTTTCTATTTAAAATACCAGGTTAAGACACCTTTATTTTTACTTCTTTTAAAATACAATCTATGGACTGGGACCCCATGGGTCCTTGAAGGCATGAAGAAGATCTTTGGATTACTTTCTAAGAAAGTAATTGGCATTTGCATGTCTAAGCTTTGTAGTTTTAGATATAGGCATTCACTTTAAAAAAAAACCAAAATCTTCTGGACTGGGAGTGCTTGCCCTGGGTTCAATCCCCAGCCCTGCAAATAAACCAAAACAAAACAAAACAAAAACCTTCCAAAATCATAGAATTATAGTAATATTTTATTGCTAAAATCTTTCTTACTGTTAGCTTGGTGGTCTGGGAGTGGGACACTTAAATTAATGAGTCTAGCTGGCCTAAGATCTGCATTTTGATGTAGCTTCATTATTTTTTGTTTCCTTCCTACATTGAAGTGCTTTAATTAAAACAAGTTTTCCCCCTCCACCTTCTCCTGTTGGGGGAAGAGGCTAAAGAGAAAACTAGTTGCTAAGGTTGGTGACAGAAATAAAAGGGTATTCTTATTAGAAAATGGCTTTAAAATTACTTTAGGGCTGGGGTTGTGGCTCAGTGGTAGAGCGCTTGCCTCACACACGTGAGGCACTGGGTTCGATTCTCAGCACCACATACCAAATACATAAATAAAATAAAGGTTTAAAAAATCTTTAAAAAATTACTTTAGACTGTATTTATAGATTCATGAAAGGTCTAAGATGGTGAGTTGCATTTTTAATTATACTTTACTGTATTTTGTGAAGGAAATTATATATCATGGAGATATCTGAATTTGAAGATTTAAAGAACTCTTGGGATTTCGCTTTCACTGCTATTAAGGGGTTTTTTGGGGAGAGGAGTACTGGGAATTGAACTCAGGGAGCTCTCAACCACTGAGCTACACCTCCAGCCCTATTTTTTAAAAAAATTTTTTTTAGTTGTTGGCAGACATAATACCTTTATTTTTATTTTTACATGGTGCTGAGGATCAAACCCAGTGCCTCACCTGCGCTAGGCAAGTGCTGTACTGCTGACCCACAACCCCAGCGCCCCCACCAGCTCTATTTTGTGTTTTATTTAGAGATAGAATCTCACTGAGTTGCTTAGCACCTCGGTTTTGCTGAGACTGGCTTTGAACTCATGTCCTCCTGCCTCAGCCTCCTAAACTGCTGGGATTACAGGTGTGTGCCACCATGCCTGGCTTAAGGGGTCCTTTTGAAAAGCCTAATCAGAGCTCACCATGGTGGCACACACCTGTAATCCCAGTGGCTCCAAAGGCTGAGGCAGAAGAGTCACAAGTTTGAGGCCAGCTTCAGCAATGTAGCAAGGCCCTAAGCCACTTAGCGAGATCCTGTCTCAAAACAAAAAATAAAAAGTTCTGGGGAAGTGTCTCAGTGGTTAAGTACTACCCCTGGGTTCAATCTCTGGTACCAAAAACAAACAAACAACCCCCCCACCCCAAATCCCAAAGCCTAGTGGGAAACACACATTGACTGGTTAATAGAGCTGAATATGTTAATTAATAGCATAAGCTTAGAATTGTAACACCCATTATTGCCTGTCAAGTAGACATTTTGATTGTTGGCTGTGCATCTTGGGATTTCAGATGACATCTTGAATTATTACTGAATTAAATGTATCTTGGCAGACAAATCTTCCCATAAAAGGAACCAATGGAGAGGGATAAGAATCTGTGGGGGCAAGTAATTGGAATTCCTAGTAGGGTAGAGAGAATACTGGATTGGAAACCAGAATACACAAGTTTAAATCTTGGTTCTGTCACCCTCTAGATTGGTTCTTAAACTGTAAATAGAAGAATTGGATGAGAAGTTTTACTTTTCCAGTCTGACATTCCCTGTTTCTCCATTCTCTTTGCAGTGCATGCAAGAGATGGGCAATGGAAAGGCAAACCGACTTTATGAAGCATACCTTCCTGAGACCTTTCGACGACCTCAGATAGACCCGTATCTTTTCTGGAGCAATTTAGAAGGCGGATGATCCTTTGATGTTTGGGGAGAGGTAGACAAAACTCAAAGCCTGTGACCTGAGGGAGCAATCTTTGTGTGGATTAGTGAAAGACATGGGTTTCCTTTTTTCCTGCAATCAAGGCAGAAAAAGCACACGTATTCTTGCTGATGTTGGAATTATTTGTTGTATCAGACAGGGAAGAATCAGAAATTAAAACTGCAATGATTTTACTGTGAATTCTTCCATAAAGTGACGTCTCTGCTAGTTTTTGGGTTACTAAAACTATTGTTTGATAAAAAGAATAGTTTACTATGCTCTGTTGAACCCTGGCATTCAACAAAACTATCATTCATTTTTGTTGCATTCTTATGTCTTGTGTGAAAGAACTAACCTTTGTTGACTAGCTTATCAATAATATTCTTCATGCATCCCTTCAACAGGGGACAGCACCCAGATGTAAAACTTTCTCGTAAAAGGCAGTACTTCTCAAAGTATAGTTTGTAGACCACCTTGTTAGAGTTTGTTTTTTGGTGATTGCATCTAGAACCTGTTTAAATGTAGATTTGAGACCCTGTAGAAGACCCACTTATCAGGATCTGGCAGTGGGGTACAAGAGTTATATATATATATTTTTTTTTTTTTAATTTTTAAAAATATTTTTAGTTGTCAATGGACCTTTATTTTTTATTTATATATATGTGGTGCTGAGAATTGAACCCACGCATGCTAGGCAAGTGCTCTACCACTGAGCCACACCCCAGCCCACAAGAGTTATATTTTTAAGGGGCACTTAGTTGATTTTGCCTCAAGTCTGTTCATCTAAGGGCTTAAAAAGATGTAATTGATTGTTTCCCCTATATCTTAGAACAGCCACAGGCCCCTCTGATGAGAACGTGAAAGTTAATACACTTGCCACTGTCATCACTTTAAAGAGAAATCATAGGCAACAATGATTCCCTGCAGTAGCTTGAAGAAAGCATGAAATTTCAAGATTTGGTCAGGGAAACTGCATACGACGATGACACAAAACAGGAGTTAGAAGGAAATGAGGCAGGAGGGAAAGAGGAGAGCAACGCTCTGTGGCATACAGATTAACTTTTTACGTTCTTACTCTTGGAGAGACTTATTTGATTTGTCCTTAATAAATTTTTTGCAGAGCTGTTGAGGGATTTATTCGAGATAAATATGAGAAGAAGAAATACATGGACCGAAGTCTGGACATCAATGCCTTTAGGGTTGGTTGTAAATCTTTCAGGTTTTGTTCATAATATGTTATTTGCTTACTAATCAGGCCAGGTAAGAATTTGACAAACTGCTACCAAAATACTCTAAAACCATCATTTAAAAAACTGCCAAAGTAGGGGCTGGGATTGTAGCTCAGCGGTAGAGCGCTTGCCTCGCATGCGTGAGGCCCTGGGTTCAATCCTCAGCACCACATACAAAGCAATAAAATAAAGACATTGTGTCCATCTACAACTAAAAAAATATTTAAAAAAACAAAACAAAACAAAACTGCCAAAGTAGAGCTGGGCGCGGTGGTGCAAGCCTGTAATCCCAGCACTTTGGGAGACTGAGACAGGAGAATCGTGAATTCAAAGCCAGCCTCAGCAACGGTGAGGCACTAAGCAACTCAGTGAGACCTGTCTCTAAATAAAACAGAAAATAGGGCTGAGGATGTGGCTCAGTGGTTGAGTGCCCCTGAGTTCAATCTCCTGTACCCCCACCACCACCAAAAAAAGCCGAAATAGGGCTGGGTTTGTGGCTCAGTGGTAGAGTGCTTGCCTAGCAACTGTGAGGAACTGGGTTTGATCCTCAGCACCATGTTAAATAAATAAATAAATAAATAAAGTTATTATGTTCGTCTACAAATAAAACATTTTAAAAATGCAAACGTGAAAAAAGCCAGTTATTGAGTAAAAACCTTTAGAAATTATGGAACAAACTTTTGCCTCAGCAATGGGAAGGACAAACCACCAGTGAATTCTTTGCCTTGATCTGTATTTAGAAGATATTGGTGATTCTCAGTTCCAAATTATTTCTTGAAGTGGACACGTTGGGCATACTAGGTTAAATAGAGTAATATATGTGTTCAAATATGTGTGTATATATATCAGTATATATGAACACACATATACTTTTTTCTTGTGTACATGAAGTCAACAGAAGCAGATATAATTAAATCACCAGTTTCCTTCAATTTGACCAACATATAATTCCCCCATTACCTGTTAATGACCACTGTATTGGTGGGCTGATGGCCAGTGGAACCCTTTCTTATTCCTGAGAATGGTTTCAGAAGATTAACTACCAGTTGCCAAGTACACATTTATTCAAGGCATGGTTAGAACCTGAAACACAGTGTGTGATAACCAGGACAGTATAACACACAGGAGCAAATGCAACATGGTTTCTGGAAGAAGAAAATATGCCTGAATAATGAAAACTAAGGGAGACTCAATAAATATGACTGTTAAGATTTTTAAACAGCCTTTGACAAGATTCTGTAGTAAATTCTCTTAGGAATAATTAACTAGTTATTTCTGTAGTTACAAAAATATAGTCTGGGATTCACCAGTTCTAGCACAAGTTCCTTTCTATCTTCTTGTTACTTATTTTAATGGATGATATAATAGCCAATGAAATCACTAGGTTTGCATTAGGCTCTCTAAGCCCTTTCAGATAATTAAAACTTAATTTTATTGGAACCAGCTCCAGATTGATCTTTGGAAGTTGTGTAAAAAAGGTGTTAACTAGTAGGTGAATTTCAACACAGTCTTACAGTAAGTACAAAGTATTACATGTAGTTAGGGAAAAAGTAATTCCTTCCTAACTTAATATGAAGGACTCTTACTTCATAGTCATCCAGGAAAAAGATCTGTCAGTTATCTTAACTATTCTAAGAAGGGATTAGCCCAGTGAACAGCTACAGTTCAGATAGCATCATCCAAAAGGGTTTAGAATCAAAGCACACATATTTCCTTTTATTTGTAGAAAACT
Source organism: Xerus rutilus (assembly GCA_028644305.1). Taxonomy (NCBI): domain Eukaryota; kingdom Metazoa; phylum Chordata; class Mammalia; order Rodentia; family Sciuridae; genus Xerus; species Xerus rutilus. The sequence continues at coordinate 27,747,728 of CM053400.1, forward strand.
ATAGTCTATCTGCCAAACTCTTCATTATTCTTGAAATATAAAATCAGATGAGGTGAGAAAAGGGTATCTGAGGTAATTCAGAGGATGGAGGAGGAGGGAGGACTTGCCGTGTGAAGACAGTCATTCAGATGTTCCTAATTACATTGCTGGCCTATCATACCCGTGAAAACAAGCCTTTTTACTTACTGGATGTTTTTTCTTGGAAAGGAAATGCCTCCTGTTTACCAAAAAACTATTTCAGAATTTTTTATTTGATGTGCTTAATGTTTTATGTTCTTATTGAAGACTTTTATGCCAATAATTAGTATTTGCTAAGTGAGAACATTTAATTTCAAACAAAGTGACTGGCTTTTAAAAAGAGTATCTTAGAACTGGGGCTGGGGCTGTAGCTCGGTGACAAGAGTGCTTGCCTAGCATGTGTGAGGCACTGGATTTGATCCTTAGCAGCACATAAAAATAAACAAATAAAATGATTCTGTCCATCTACAACTATCAAAAAAAAAAAGAGTATCCTGTTATGTTTTATTTTTGTGGTACTGGAGATTGAACCTTGTGCTTGCTTAGACAAGTGCTGTACTGGAGATTGAACCTTGTATGTGCTCAGGCAAGTGCTCTACCACTGAGCTACATCCTTAGCCAAAGATGATCGAACTATGATCAAACTCAGTGCCTCACACATGTGAGGCAAGCACTCTACCACTGAGCTACAATCCCAGCCCTGATTTTAATTCCTTATGGTAAATACCAAGGAGAAGTATAGCTGGGTTATATGGTGGTTCCATTCCTAGCCTTTTGAGGAACCTCCATACAGATTTCCATAGTGGTTGTACTAATTAACAATCCCACTAACAGTGTGTAAGTGTTCCTTTTCCTCCATATCCTCTCCAGCATTTATTATTATTTGTATTCTTGATAAATATGTCTGTATTCTTTTTTAAAAAATTTTTGTTAGTTGTAGGTGGACACAATACTTTTATTTTATTTATGTGTTTTTTTTAATATTTTTTTAGTTGTAGATGGACACAATGTCTTTATTTTATTGCTTTGTACATGGTGCTGAGGATCGAACCCAGGGCCTCACGCATGTGAGGCAAGTGCTCTACCACTGAGCTACAATCCCAGCCCCTTATTTATGTGTTTTTATGTGATGCTGAGGATCAAACCCAGTGTCTGACACGTACCAGGCAAACTCTTTCCCACTGAGCCACAAGCCTAGCCCAACATGCCTATATAGTAAGGTTACTTTGTGGTTCTGTTTTCCAGTTAGGTGTTTATTTGATGTTAAAATGTGACCAGTAACTTTATAATTTGTGAAAGTATTATGAAGTTACCTCTGAAAGTAACAAAAACTGAGAGACTTTCTACTATTTTCTTTTATTTCATTTTATTTATATTTTTTGGAGGTGGGTACCAGGGATTAAACTCAGGGACACTTGACCACTGAGCCACATCCCCAGCCCTATTTTGTATTTTATTTAGAGACAGGATCTCACTGAATTGCTTGGTGCCTCACTGTTGCTGAGGCTGGCTTTGAACTTGCGATCCTCCTGCCTCAGCCTCCCAAGCCAATGGGATTACAGGCGTGTGCCACTGCTCCCAGCCCTATATTTGCTTTTTGGTCCTATACAGGCAACCCATGCAGGACACCTTAATGAAGATACTATATTCTTTTTCTTTTTTCTTTAGAATTCCCTAATTTTCTCTTGCCTTATTTCCTTAATTCTTGTTTTTCTAATCTTTTTTAAAATATTTTTTTAAGTTGTCAATGGATATTTATTTTATTTATTTATATGTGGTGCTGAGAATTGAACCCAGTGCCCCACACATGCTAGGCAAAGTGCTCTACTACAGAGCTACAACCCCAGCCCGTTTTTCTAATCTTTAAACTTAAAATTTAGGTTTGCTTTATCATCTTTAAAAGTAAAAATGAATATTGATAGGGCCTCTAATTGAATTTATAAAATCATAAAGGACATAAGCTGAGTAAGATGAACATGAACTTATTTACCAGTACACTAAGATAAGGGGATCCGTTCAAAACATGAGCAAGTTAAATGTAGGGCAAAAATGGGCAGCATACTTTAAAACTTCTATACATAGCCTGTACTGCAAATTTAAGAGTCTTGAGTGGGTTAGACAGACCAGTAGGGTGAGTGTTTAAGGTGTTTGGAATATAGGTGGAAGAGGTCAACTCTCAGGCCCATACCAAGACACACTCCCAAGTTTGCCATACTCCACCTCAGAATCATTAGGATAGCCAGGTGTGGTGGCGCATGCCCTGTAATCTAGGAGGTTGAAGCAAGAGGATCACAAGTTCAAAGCCAGCCTCAGCAACTTAGCGTGGCCCTAAGCAACTCAGTGAGACCTTGTCTCTTAGTAAAATATAAAAAAGGGCTGGGGAGGTGGCTCAGTGGTTCAGTGCCCCTGGGTTCAATCCTTGGTACCAAAAAAAAAAGAAAAGAAAAAGAAAAAATAGAGACTTTTGGTGTCCTTTGTGGACATTTAGGATTATAGTTTATTGAATTATTGGTCCCATGGGTCTAGTGTTCATTGTCTTGTTAAATCTTTCTAGAAAGAGAAGGATGACAAGTGGAAAAGAGGGAGTGAACCAGCTCCAGAGAAAAAAATGGAACCTGTTGTTTTTGAGAAAGTGAAAATGGTAAGTCCTTGCCCTGTGTGTATGGTCTTGTGTGTGTTTGTAAATAGAGGAAGGGGGCAAGGCCTCATGGTGGGCAGGTGGGTTTGATACCATATTGCACCAATTTACCTGGAGTAAGGGGCTCCACATTTAGATCAGATCACCTGCTGCAATTTCTGCTTCTTGCCCATTGCCTGTTGCTGTCTGAAGTGTTCTCTTTGAAGCTAGATGGGAGCTTGGAAACTGCATCTGTCCCATCTAGCACAAGTCATGTTACACGCTAGAATGACATGGCTACATGACAGCTTCTGAGCAGATGCTAATTCCACAGTAGTCCTTGTTAGACCTCATGTGCTTCATTTTCCTTTTGTAGTTAGGAGCAGTCCAGAAGTTAGGCTGCACTAATGTCCTTTTCCACATGACTACTGTGGCTCTAGTAGTAGATACTCTGAATATAAGAGCTTGGAATCTTGGGAAAGAGGACTTTTTACTATTGGGTAAGGAAGATTTCTTTATCACCATTGTGACTTGCACTGTCTGTGGACAGTCACTAGTGATAATGGCAGAGTGAATTAAGAAATCTTTAAACTGATCTCCTTTTAGTGTTAGAGTAAAAGGTTTTCTAACCACTGGAAGATTTGTTGTACAATCAGATACCTAACCTGCCTTTATCTTTGATTTTTCCCGGGACCCAAAACTGCTGCTTCTGTTAGATCCCTTGCTCAGTGGTTTTCTTGGTTTCAGAAAGACCTGCCACTCCAGAAAGCTAGCCAAGCACAGATGATATCTTTATTTTCACATCAGGTTTGGTTTATGCACTCAAGCTTCCCAGCACTTCTCGAGTTTTGTTTCTTTGGTAACTGTCTTTGAATAACAGCAACTGTACTACAAGAATACCTATGGCTTTATAGTGGAGAGGGGGAAAAACGAGTCCAAAAACACCTGCTGATTTCTTTTTATAACATATTCTCACTTTAGCCACAGAAAAAAGAAGATTCACAGCTACCTCGGAAAAGTTCCCCGAAATCCACAGCACCTGTCATGGATTTGTTGGGCCTTGGTAAGAGTTAGACTTGCCGGCTCCCACATTCTTATACATTTTGATGAATTCTGTTACTGGTCCTGGGAAGACTGGTAAAGATGGGACTTTCATATGTGTCTTCTTCACTAAGATCGTTCTCTCCTGTTTTTCCTGTCACATTTTACATTTGAGCCATTGCTGTAAGGAAGTGTTTACTGGGACATTTTTCAGAGCAACAGTACAGTGTAGTGGTTAAGAGGGTGGCTTTAGAGCCAGTCCCAGCTGTGTCACTTAATATGTATGTGACCTTGAATAGTGACATCTGAATATTACTTTTCTAATCTGTGCTGTGAGGATGGTAAGTTTCTACTTCAAAGGTGATGTTGGAAGGATTAAGTGACATAATGCCTCCAAAGCTCTTAATGCTGTGCTTGACACATACTAAATGCTATTATATGTCCCCAGTTCCACTTAACAGCACCTTTGACCCTTTTGCCACTTCCTTGTACTCTGCTTCCTGCCCTCACCCTTGATTTTTCAGGTGCAACCAATTTCTGAGATGGCCTGTTACTCTGTGGTCATTCTCCCCTTGAGATATTGATCTAGTGATTTTGCCCCTTTCAGAAAAAAAGCCTATTCCCCTGCCTTTCACCACATTTATAGTTCTACTTTATCTCAGTCCTTTGCTGTTGACTTAGGTTATTGGCTGCATAGGTTTCTCATTTCTTTACCTTTTATTTTTCTCTGAAACTGAATCCTATACACTGTTTCTTCAAATCGCCAGGAAGGAGCCAGCCAGCACCCTAACCATGGTGCTGATGTAGCAATCAGGCCTGAGTTTCTGCTGCCTATGCTTAATAGTCTATTCCAGAACCCTCTCCTCTGAGAAGGCCTATCTAAGCTAACTGAAGACTAGATTTCCAGGTCCACGACAGAGCCTGTGGGCCTTCTCTTTCTACTTGTTATCTGGACAGAAGAAAGGTGTAAACAGTGCTACATTTTGACTTTGATCTCTGTTTTTAGATGCTCCTGTGGCCTGCTCCATTACAAATAGTAAGACCAGCAATACACTAGAGAAGGATTTAGATCTTTTGGCCTCTGTTCCATCACCATCTTCGGTTTCCAGAAAGGTGAGTCTTCTGGGATTCTCAGGATTAAAGGATATTCTGGAAAGGATGATAACTTAATCATAGAGCCAAGCCATACTTCGTGGTGGAATTTGATTTTCTTGATTCTTCCCTTGACACTGTATCATCTCTGTCACAGCCTAAGCTCACTGTTCATACTATTTTGTCTTCTGTCCCACAAGGGTGGCCCTTTGAGTGGGCTTCTGTCAAAGGTCTGTCAGATTGTAAAGGCTATACTTTTAGGTCAACTCCTTAGCCAGAGTTCCCGCCAGCGTTTTGCAGATATGCTAATGGCTGTCATTTGTTGAATGCACACTGTGTACCAGGAATAGCCAGGAGTTTGATATATCTCATTTTTATATATTTCATTAATAATTTCAGTCCTTCACCAGAACCCCACAAAATGGATAATTTACAGATGAGCAAACATTAGTTCAGAAAAGTTATGCGACTGGCTTCTGGTTGTACAATGAATGAATGTCTACATGATCTAACGCCAGTTCTCTGTGCTGCGTCAGTTGTGGATTGTTTTTGTTTTTTTCCTACTAAATCACATGGCTTTTCTGAAGAATACAGGATTGAACCAGAGTTTAGCTATTATGTATATTCACATATTTTTATGGTAAATATGTCTGATATGAGCCGTGAATTCTTTTTATTTGCAGTACTGGGGATTGAACCCAGGGCTTCACATGTGTTAAGCAAGTGTTCTATCACTAATCCATACACATTTCCAGCCCTGTTTAACTTTGGCGGGGTGGGGTGAGGTGGCATTAAGGATTGAACCAGAGGTGATTTACCACTGATCCACATACCCAGTCCTTTTTCATTTTTTATTTTGAGACAGGGTCTCATTAAGTTACTCAGGCTGGGGGCCTCAAACTTGGGATCTTCTTGCCTTAGCCTTCCAAGCAGCTGGGATTATAAGGGTATACCACTACACCTAGATAAACCATAAATTCTTTTTTTAAAAAATATTTTTATTTTTAGTTGTAGATGGACATAATACCTTTATTTATTTATTTTTATATGGTGCTGAGGATCAAAACTAGTATCTCACATGTGCTAGGCAAGTGCTCTACCATTGAGTTGCAACCCCAGCTCAAACCATGAATTCTTATTGCAAATGATAGAGGCAGCATAAAGTGAAGGAGGTCCTTAAGCGACCTCCATGAAGACTATTCCACTTCTCCCCCTACCCTCTGTGCTCTAAGGTTGTAGGTTCCATGCCAACTGCAGGGAGTGCCGGTTCTGTTCCTGAAAATCTAAACCTGTTTCCGGAGCCAGGGAGCAAATCAGAAGAAATAGGCAAGAAACAACTCTCTAAGGACTCCATCCTCTCACTGTATGGATCCCAGGCGCCTCAAATGCCTGCCCAAGGTAGAGTCCATGGAGTCATAGCACTGTTTAAGGAAGAAACAGGAGAACATGTATACAGGAGTTTTTTTGTTGTGATGGGGACACTTGCTTTGGGGACTGGAGCATCATACAGGAAACAAGCCTGAACCTGACATTACTGATGAAGGCACAGAGTATCAGCAGACATATTAATATAACTCAGGGCCATACTTTCATGGGGTCTGGTGTCACACCTCTGTGAAGTCTGAGGCAAGGCTTGGATTTGGCCTCTAAAAGAGAAGTGGCCAGGTTAGTGCTCCATTGGTAAACCATAGCAAATCTCATAGAGAATCTCTCTAACTGCTTTGCTATGTAAAACAGCATTTTGAGTTGAGTAGTCTTGAAAAATTCTAACTGGAAAAGAGTAGCCATTGAGAGCTTGAGCTAACTTTGTGTCCTTTCCTCTTTAACAGACTGACATGTGTTTTCTTGGCAGCGATGTTCATGGCTCCTGCTCAGATGGCATATCCCACAGCTTACCCCAGTTTCCCTGGGGTTACACCTCCTAACAGCATCATGGGGAGCATGATGCCCCCACCAGTCGGCATGGTAGCTCAGCCTGGAGCTTCTGGAATGGTTGCCCCCATGGCCATGCCTGCAGGCTATATGGGTGGCATGCAGGCATCGATGATGGGTGTGCCGAATGGGATGATGACCACTCAGCAGGCTGGCTACATGGCAGGGATGGCAGCTATGCCCCAGACTATGTACGGGGTTCAGCCAGCTCAGCAGCTGCAGTGGAACCTCACTCAGGTGAGCTGCCCTGTTTGATCTGATGTCAGACTTCTGAGCTTACCTCAAGTCTATCTTACTTCACACCTTTTCCTTATCCCTTGAATCCCTTCCATGTAAGTGAGATAATGCCAGAGAGACATTCTTAGATTTGCCTTTTTAATTCTAGGGCTACTTAAAGTCAAACTTTCTAAGTTCTTATTTCCTGTAAAATAAGGGTAACTGCCTAAAGCTGAGTCCACACCCTCTCAAAAACAAAACCAGGGGCTGGGGTTGTGGCTCAGCGGTTGAGTGCTTGCCTCGGATGTGTGAGGCACTGGGTTCGATCCTCAGCACCACATAAAATAAAGGTATTGTGTTCATCTACAACTAAAAAAAACTTTAAAAAAATTAAAAAAACGAAACAAAACAAAACCAGAAAGACTTATACATATAGACAATACAAAAATAAAAACACCTGTAGCCCATGGCTACCATTATCACAGGCATCAAATGACATGACATTAGCATAGAACACCTCAATCCAACAGAGCCAGCATCACAGAAGAGATTATAGAAAGCAGAGAGGGAGCAGGGGACTATAAGTGACAGAGCACAGATGAAGTCACCCCTCAGAGGAGAAAGGCCTACCCTGATGGAGACATACTGAGAACAGTTCTGAATGGGGCTTGAAAATAAGGAATTTAAAATACATAGGATTATAGATTGTAGTCTTGGAAAAACATTGTGTGGCAGGGAGATAGGCATGATTTAGAAGAAGGAGGAATTCTTTGGAGACCTGATAGTGAAGGGAAAGAAACAAATTTGAAGTGGAAAAGAGAATTACAAAATCAGAATATACCATCCTTCTTCCCCAAATGATTATTTCACTGATTAACAGAAGAGAGTGGTCTTGAACTTGGAAGTCTAATAAGCTTTCCTAAATCCTCATACCTGTCTGTATTATGATGATTGAAAAAATGAACACCAAAAAATAAACAGAATATGACAGATGACATTTATATAAAACTACTATGGGAAGAAAATAGAAAATGAAACTCAAAACATTTCAGGTAATGAAAATTCTCCCTTAAAAAAGTCATTAAGAGGGCTGGGATTGTAGCTCAGCGGTAGAGCGCTTGCCTCGCATGCGTGAGGCCCTGGGTTCGATTCTCGGCACCACATACAAAGCAATAAAATAAAGACATTGTATCTGTCAACAACTAAAAAAAAAAAAAAAATTAAAAAAAAAAAAAAAAAGTCATTAAGATAAGCAGAATTAAAAAAAAAAAAGATAAGCAGAATTAATATTGTTAAAATGGCCGTACTACCAAAAGCAATATATAGATTCAATGCAATACCTATTAAAATACCAATGACATTCTTCACAGAACTAGAATAAAACAATCCTAAAACTCATTTGGAAGAATAAAAGACCCAGGATAGCCAAAACAATTCTTTAAACCAAAAAAGCAATGCTGGAGGCTTCACGATGCCTGACTTCAAATTATACTACAGAGCCGTAGTAACAAAAACTGCATGGTACTGTGATAAAAACACACACAGATTGGGCTGGGGTTGTGGCTCAGTGGTAGAGCGCTTGTCTACCATGTGTGAGGCACTGATTCGATTCTCAGCACCACATATAAATAAATGAATAAAATAAAGGTCCATCAACATATAAAAATATTTAAAAAAAAAAAAAAAACACACACACAGATCAATGGTACAGAATAGAAGACCCACAGACAAACCCACACATCTACAGTCATCTGATCCTTGACAAAGATTCCAAAAACATGTTGGAGAAAAGAGAGCCCTTTTAACAATGGTGCTGGAAACACTGGTTATCTGTATTGTAGAAGAATGAAACTAGACCCTCATCTCTGCACCAAAATTAAGTCAAAATGGATCAGACTTAGGAATTTGATCAGAAACTATGCAACTCCTAGAAGAATACATAGAGTTAAACATAGGCATAGGCAATGATGTTCTCAATAGAATTCCTAAAATTCAGAACATAATGCCAAGAGCTAATAAATGAGGTGGCATCAGATTAAAAAGCTTCTGCACAGCAAAGGAAACAATTAGGAATGTGAAGAGAGAACCTAGAGAATGGGAGAAAAATCTTTGCTGGCTACTATTCTGACAGAGGATTAATAACTAAAATATAAAAAAAACTCAAACAACTTTACACCAATGGGAAGGATGGTAGAATGAGACAGACATTACCCTATATACATGTATGATTACACTACTGAAGTGACTCTGCACCATGTGCAGCCAGAGGAATGAGAAGTTGTGCTCCTTTGTGTACAACATGTCAAAATACATTCTACCACAAAGTAAATAAACAAATAAAAATGTTAAAAAAACACTTTACACCAAAAAATATCATAGAACCCAGTTAATAAATGGGCAAATGAATTAAACAGATACTTCTCAAAAGAAGAAATACAAATGACCAACAAATACATGAAAAAATGTTCAACATCATTAGCAAATGCAAATCAAAACTACACTGAGGGGACTGGGATTGTGGCTCAGTGGTAGAGCGCTTGCCTAGCACACGTGAGGCACTGGGTTCGATTCTCAGCACCACATATAAATAAATGAATAAAATAAAGGTCCATTGACAACTAAAAAATATTTTTTAAAAAAACTACACTGAGATTTCATCTCACACCAGTTAGAATGGCAGTCATCAAGAATACAAATAATAGGGCTGGGGTTGTGGGTCAGTGGTAGAGCACTTGCCTAGCACATGTGAGGCACTGGGTTCGATCCTCAGCACCACATTAAAATAAATAAAGTTATAAGAAAAGAATACAAATAATAAATGCTAGAGAGGATGTGGAGAAAAAGGAAAATGTTTACACTGATGGTGGGATTGTAAATAAATTAGTGCAGCCACTCTGGAAATCATGAATTAAACAGACACTCAAAAGACTAGGCATGGAACCACCATATGACCCAGCTATACCAGCCCTCAGTATTTATCCTAAAGAATAAGAGTCATCATACTACAGTGATACATGCATGCTCAAGTTTATAGCAGCACAATTCATAATAGCCAAGCTATGGAACTAGCCTAGGTGCCCATCAATGGATGAATAAAGAAAGAAAATGTGGTACATATAAACAATGGAGTTTTATTCAGCCATAAAGAAAAATGAAATTATGACCTTTGCAGGAAAAGGGATGGAACTAGAGACCATTACGTTAAGCAAAATAACTCAAACTGAGAAGCTCAGGGGACATATGTTTTCTCTGATGTGTGGAAGCTAGAAAGAAAAAAGGAAAAGAAAGGCGGGAGTAGATCTCAGGAAAATCAAGGGGAGATCAGTAGAGGAAAGGAACTAAGGAATGGAAGTCAGGGGAAGTGCTAGGGAGTGATATTGGTCAAATTATATTGTTATATTGTGTGCATGTACGAGTACGTAACAAGTCTCATTACTATGTACAGCTATAATGTACCAATAAAAATGTAGGGGGAGGATGAATGCAAAAAAAAGCATTCATGGGCTGGGGTTGTGGCTCAGTGGTACAGCATTTGCCTAGCATGTGTGAGACACTGGGTTTGATTCTCAGCACCACACATAAATAAATGAATAAAGGTTCATTAACATCTAAAAAATTTTTTAAAAAGCATTTATAATTTAATTTAAATAAAGTATCAACTCTTTTTCAGTGCAAAAAAAGAAGTCATTGAGCAAAATAAAACAATTAAACAGTTCACCAACCTGAAGAGAATGTCCTTAAACATTTGCAGATAAGACAAAACAGCTTGAATTGGAAATTCAAAACTTAGAACCAAAATGGATAAAACACTAAAAGTTTTGAAATGGAAGTTTACTGAACTCAGGAAAGAAATCAAAGAAAAAGATGAAATTATGTTAGAAATAAAGAAACTGAATAGAATCAGCTGAAAATATATTTGACATTGAAGAAAGATGTAAAATAGCTAAGAGAATAAAAGCTAAATATAGGAAGGAGCTTGAACAGAATCAGAGAAAGTAATATAGAAAGTAGGCAAAGAAAGCCTAACATACATACATTTGGAAGACACCCAAAGAGTAAAAAGAAAATAGCAGGACAGAATTAATATATTTAAAACTATAATACAAGAAAACTTTCTAGAAATAGAGTTGTATGTAACATTAAAGGCCCCGCTCGCTGTGATTCTAGGAAAATTGACCCTGAACAATCAACTCTAAAACATCCCAGCAAAACTTTAGACTTCAAAGAATAAGAAAAATTCTCAGGGATCTATCCTTCTCCATACTTCCCCCAACAAAAATCCATCGCTTCCTGGAAATAAAACAAAATAAACAGCAACACAAACCACCCAGGTTGACATCAACCTTCTAAGGGCAACATGCAAAGGACCACAAAGGGAGTATCCAAGACACTCAGTTATATGTGGGACAGGCGTTCTGCAGCCTGTCAAGCCGTCCTTCAGATATGAAGGCTGTAAATGAATGATCTTAAACATGCGAGAACTCAGGAAATATGCTCATAAGCCTTTCCTGAGAAATCTAACAGAAGGTGAACTTCATCCACCTAGGACAGACACATTTTGGCACAAGGACTGATGATGGGCATTGAATGTTTAATTAAGAACCTAAGACTAAACCAAGGGTAGTAAGGGTGGGAAAATACATTGTATTCTGACAAACATCATGATACAACTAAAACAAATAGAAAGAGAAGGGAGAAAAAAAGGAAAGTATACTAAATTGTTGCAAAATAAATAGATGTAAGTCAAAGGATATAGTAAGATGTCAAGCTAAATCACAGAAGCTTAAGTAAAAAGAAGGAAATTAAGAACAACAGTATTAGAATAAAGGTAATCACTACAACAAAAATATGGGTGTGCTGAGGATTTTTCCTTTATTTTGGGTGTGCTGAGGATTGAACCCACAGCCTCCCTCATGCTGGGCAAGCACTCTACTGTGGAGTCCTGTTAATTCCAATTTTAAAAATATGATAAGCCGGGCGCGGTGGCTCACGCTTGTAATCCCAGCACTTAGGGAGGCTGAGACAGGAGAATCGTGAGTTCAAAGCCAGCCTCAGCAATGGCGAGGCACTAAGCAACTCAGTGAGACCCTGTCTCTACATAAAACACAAAATAGGGCTGGGGACGTGGCTCAGTGGTCGAGTGCCCCTGAGTTCAATCCCTAGTACCA
>CM053400.1:27759911-27806034 GCA_028644305.1 Xerus rutilus
AAAAAAAAAAAAAATATGATAGATAGTGTCTTAGCCAAGATATCAAACAAAATTACCAATAATGGGACAAATAATTATCATGTGCTTCCTGGTATCTTACACTGAGGAGGACACAATATTACCTACATAGAACTCTTGCAAAAAATATGTAACTTGCACCCAATCTTGAGAAATCATGAGATCAATACAAATTCAGACAGTTTGCAACATAACTGTCCTGGATTCTTTAAAAATATCAATGTCAGGAAAAAAGAAAGAGTAGTGGAGGAATTGTTTTAGATTAAAGGAGACTAAAGAGATGAAAATGAAATGCAGTATATATTATTGGGTTAATGTTAAATTTCTTGAGTGTATTAATCATATTATGGTTCTAGAAAGGCATTCTTTCCTATGGGATGCCTCCTGACTTATTGAGGGGTGAAATGTCATGATTATATCTGCAAGTTTTGATGCTTGTTGAAATTGTTTTAATATACATATCACATACAGGGAGGGAGAGAAAAAATACAATAAAATGTTAACAATTGGTGAATTTAAGGAAGATGTATATGGGTTTCATTGTACTATTTTCTCACCTTTTCTTTAAGTTTGAAATTTTCTTTTAAAAGTTGGTAGAAGAAAATAGACCTTCTAAAGAAAAAGAATTTATTTAGAAAATGTACTAGGCTCAGGAAACGTAAAGCATTTTTTTTGACAAATTATTTCATCTGTTGGTGGCCAGGGGCCAGTTTTTCAAATCCAATTCATAAAGAGGCCCCTGCTATGGGGCTGGGGTTATGGCTCAGTGGTAGTGTGAGGCACTGGGTTCGATCCTCAGCACCACATAAATAAATAAATACAATAAAGGTATGTGTCCATCTGCAACTAAAAAGAAAAAAGAAAAAAAAAAAGAGGCCCCTGCCACACCCAGGCCTTCCCTGACTCCTCTCAACAACTTCCCTTCTTCTACACTGCAGATGCTTTGGTCTCCACTCCTCTTCCTTTGTTCATTTGGAACAGTCCAGTTTCTTTTTCCCTCCCCAGAGGAGTATGCACAAGTGCTGACCTGACAGTGACTGCTCTCTGCTGGAGAAGAGGGTGCTGGAAGGGGCACTTTTCTTTGGCCTCTCCGAGTTGACCATGATCAGTTAACAACAGGCCCCTTTTGTTATTAAGAAGAACTGAAAAGGGAGAAAAAAAGGGCTTCTTATGCTCTTTTTTTGCCAACTAGATCCACAATCCCTTCTTTCTGTTCTGAGCATTAGTCTCTGGCAACATCGCCCTTCTGATAAGTCCTTTATGATGTCCTTAAAGTTGAGGTCCGGGGCAGTTACATACAACTATAGTCTCCCTTTTTCTTGATCTCCCTCCCCACAGACAGAAGGACTCCTACCCTGCTTTTTGCACTAACTGGCTGAATGCCCATAGCCTAGTCTGAAAGTCTCCTCTCTTCCTTCCAGATGACCCAGCAGATGGCTGGGATGAACTTCTATGGAGCCAACGGCATGATGAACTATGGACAGTCAATGAGCGGTGGAAATGGACAGGCAGCAAATCAGACTTTGAGTCCTCAGATGTGGAAATAAAAGCAGAACACCTGTATGGCTACCACTTTCCTTAGCCTTTGCTCTCCCCTTCTCTTCTTTCCTTACCTCTCCTCTCCACCCTCCCCTTTTCCTCTCTCTCTTTGTTTGATTTAGAAATTGCTCAATAAGTCATTTGGGGTTTGGCATCCTGCCCAACCCAGCCACTTCCCAAACATGCAGACCTCTCTGAAGCTTTGTGTTGGTCATGTCCCCTAGCCATCCTGACTTCCTCCCCAGCCACAGCCCCTATCCTCTCCTGGCACCAGCACCTTAGAAATTGTTGGCAGAAGGCACTTGAACCACAGGGAAAATGTGCACACCTTTCAGTACCTTCCCTCAAGGTTGAACCTCCTATCAGACCCTTAGAAAGGTCTGTGGCATTGTGCATTAGGCAAAGGGGGGGGTGTAGAGATTCTTCTATATGTGTTAATAAGTTATTTCTAAGTATTGAACGTTTTGGTTTAAGAGAGGTATCATGTTCCCGTGCTTTATGGGAATGAAGAAAGTCCTGCAATCAAATTAAATACTCCTTGGGTCTTGGATCAGGTTGACCCTAGCCCTGGGGTGAGGCAAGCCCCTTCCCATGTGGATGAGCAAAAATATTACTCCACTTTGCCCTGAGTTGCTTTCTGGACCTGGGGCTTCAGGACTCGCTGCTGCAGTCAGCCTTTATTAGCACCAAAGACTTCATGAAGGTCCCACACAGATGCACATCCCTACTGCCTCCTCCCTGCTGTCAGCAGGCTCTGGCTCCATGGCTGGAGGACCCGCCCCAGCATGGGGATGCAGAGCTTAATCTGTGCACTGCTTGTATATGTATACATATGGATATCGCCTCCCACCCTCTCCCTATCTGCTCTGGGCATTTTTGTTTTTGTTTTTTAGTTTTATAACAGAGAGGAGTTAATTTATCAACAGTCTAAAACTGTTGCCAGTTTTTCTTCTATTTTTGAAAAACTGCCATCCCATTGATAGCTCCCTATCCCCTTTCCTTTCTCCCATCTGCCAATCACTCTTTCATGCCCGCGTATTCAGGTGTTTTATTTGCCCACCTATTTCCAAGTGTGTGAGGCAGAGAGCCTGGACAGCTTTCCTCTCAGCCATTGTTCACCCCACTTGAAAATTCAAACAAAAACTTTGCTTAAAAGATTTCATGTGTGGGAACCACAATGCCTGGTTGCCTTTCTCCTGTGTATGTGTAAATTCCTTAATAAATATTGCAGGGAAGGACTGTTTGCTTGATTGTTACTGTGTGTCACTCTTGGAGGAGGGTGAGGTCCAGGTAGGATTTCTGCTTTCCAGGAGCAGTTCCTTCTGTACTTGCCTTGGCTCAAGCAGTCAGAAAGGGGGCCTCTTGCCAGTGATGCAAAGAATTGTGAGCTGAAGGAACAGGAGTTCTGCACTTGCGAGGGTCACGGAACATCAGAACTAGGAGCACATTTCCCCCCACAGATGGAGAAGCTGACACATAGAGAGAAGTGGTTGGCCACGAATCTACCAGAGAACTGTTGGAGAGCCTGCTGAAGAATTTGGACTTCCAGCCCCTTGTTCTTTCCTTATGTCTGGGTGTTTAAATACCAAGTTGAAATTCCTCCCTGCCAAGGGAGCAGTAGCCTTGCCTGGTAAAGGCAATCCAGCCCTCTATGAGCTGTCAGAACAAGGAGGGGCTAGACTTCTGAACCAGTGTTAGGAATTACAAAAAATGCAAAAAAAACAAAAACAAAAAAAACACTCATCTGTGGTGCATGCCTGTAATCCTAGTGGCTCAGGAGGCTGAGGCAGGAGAGTCAAGAGTTCGCAGCCAGCCTCAGCAATTTAATGAGGCCCTAAGCAACTTAGCAAGACCCTGTCTCAAAGTAAAAAAAAGGGCTGTGGATGTGACTCAGTGGTTAAGCACCCCTGTGTTCAATCCCTAGTACAAAAACAAAAAACAAAAAACACCCTGAAGTGGTATGAAATACAACAAGCAAATGGTCTGTGGTCCGTTTCCTCCTCTATTTGACTCCCTTTCTGTTCTCAACAGAAAGGATAAGCTCTCCCTTCCTCTCCTCCTTTTGTTTGAGTACAATTTTCTTTCTTTCTTTCTTTTTTGGTATTGGGGATTCAACCTAGGGACGCTTAACTACTAAGCCACATCTCCAGCCCTTTTAATTTATTTTGAAACAGGGTCTTGCTAAGTTGCCTAGGGCCTGGTTAAGTTGCTGAGGCTGGCCTTGAACTTACAATCCTCCTCAGTCTCCCAAGTCACTAGGATTGCAGGCGTGTGCCACTGTTTCCAGCTTGAGTACACTTTTTGAGTGATTACAGATAAGCAGGAGTATAGAGCAGTGGCTGAGAAAGTTCAGGATCAGGCTGCCAGCATTCAGATCCCTCTTTCTTTGGGATCCACTATTAAACCCCTGGGTCTCAGTGCTAAATGGAACTAGTGATAGTACTTAAGACAAAAAGAAGTAATCCCTGTGGTGCATTTAACACATTGTTGGACCCTTAGTAAACACTCAGATATTAGCAAGAATTTTGTGCCAGACTTATGTTAGGCATTAATTCGTTCAACAAATGATTAGTGTTTACAATATGCAAAACACTGTCTTGGGTTCTGGAGATAAAGCAATAAATAATACCCCAGTTGCATGGGCTAGTGTGTTAGGAAAGATAGACAACAAACAAGTAAGTCAGTTTTTTTCAGAGAACGTGTGCGTGGGGACTATTTGGATGGGGTAGACAGGAGGAAGTTGCATTTGTACTGAGACCTGAATAAGCAGCCAGTGAGCTGGAAATCTAGAAAAAGAGCAGGATAAATGTGAACATGTGTGTCAGAAATTGGAGGCATAGGTTTGGGAGCCATAAGGGTGTGGATGGCATATAAAACCATGAGAGCAGGTGCATTTGCCTCAAAAATGGCAAGAAGAGAAAAGGACCGAGTCATAGGCCTATCAGCTTTTAGGATTTGGCAAGAGTAGTTTTAGCATAGCCCCTACTCTTAAGAAGCCAATGGTCTCATGGAGCAACAAACTTGTAATTTCTTATACAGTAGATTATGAGACTTAGGGAGAGTAGCAGTTAAGGAAACCTTCTTAAGAACTGTGCCACTTGAGCTAAGTGAATGTGTTTTTTTGTTTGTTTTGTGGTGCTGGTAATCAAACCCAGGGCCTCCCCAGCCCTTTTTATTTTATTATGAGAGAGGGTCTTGCTAAGTTGCTGAGGCTGTCCTTGAACTTGGTGATCCTCCTGCCTCAGCCTCTGGAATAGTTGGGATTTAAGTATGCACCACCATGCCCAACTCAACTTGAGTATCAAAGGGTGAAAGCGTGGTTAACCAGTGGGGGTGAGGAGAAGAGTATTCCAGACAGTACCATGTGAACAAAGAAAGAACGTAGACCATTGTGGGAAACAGAAGCAGTTTACTAACTTCTAAGGTTGATGTAAATCTGTGGTATAAGGTAAGATAGGTGGATTTGGGCCAAACCATGGGGTACTTTCTAGACCTTATGAAGGAATTTAACCTGAAGCGTGAACAGTGAGGTAACATGGTCAGGTATGAGTTCTAAATAGCTCACTCTTGCACTGCTGCGAACAATGTGTTTGAGGAAAGTAGACCAGAGCCAGGGAACCGGAGATGGTTGTAGCTGAACTAGGGCCGTGGTCATGGGGGTAGGGGAGAATGAAGTGACTCACAGCATCAATTCCTCACTGATTATGAGGCACGTGAGATTCTTCTAGGTGTTCCTTAGAAATGTTAAAATAAGCCTGGTGAGAACACATAATATCACCTCTTGTATATCTAGAATATAATATCTACATAAAAAAGGGCTCTGAAAAAGTCTTGTGATGAAGACATTTTTCATGGTTTTCCAGCATTTACCAATATTTATTTTGTCATGGAATCCATTTTTCTGAAATATCTAATAATAGAAAGCTATTTGAAGAAAGCAACCAGCAAAATACTATAAGAGGTGGAGTTGGAAGGTCTCAGTAAGGGGTGAGATGTGGGATAGATGAAGAGGAAATCAAAGAAATCTGAGTGAAAGAATTTATAGAAGTGAGTAGTAAGAGGTTTGGTTTTAGGCATGCTGAATTCGAGTTAAAGAACTGGTTTTAGAATCTGAGTTTCAAGGAAGAGATTTAGCCAAAGAAATTAATTTGGGAATGAACTCCATCTACGTGGTAACTAATGCCATGGGAGTGGATGGGATCAGAGACAGCAGATTTGTGAAGTAAGAGCAGTGGGCTGGGGACAGAATCTTGGGGATAATATTTATTTTTAATAGGAGTTAAGGAGGAGAGAAATTGTAGGGCCAGAAGCCAGTTTATGGTTGGCTGAAGCCTAAATTGAAGCAATTGAAAAAGTAGAGAAAAAAGGTCTATTAAATAAAGGTAAGATTTTTAAGAGCTGCTCATAAGAGTAGAAAAAGTGTGTGAATTCCAAACCAATAAAAAGAAAAACACTGGAATAACAAAATTCATAAAATATCAATTGTCTGCCTTCCCCCAAGAAAAAGATGAGGTAAGAACAAATTTTTTTAAAAAGCACAGAAAAATGGAACAATTAGAATTAAACGCAATGTGTTTGAAACAAATATATAAAAATTTAAAACTATAAATGGAATAAATACCGTTAAAATATCAAAATGGTCAGACAGACCTTTAAAATCCTCTCCTGGGGCTAAGGGTGTAGTTCAGTGGTAAAATCCACTCCTGCCATATCAGACCTTCCTTCTAAGATCACTCCTTTACCTGAAGTTCCATCTACCCTTTGAAAGTTGTTTTAGTGAAGGTCTCTTTGACTTTTGCCTGAAACATAAGCACAGAAGAATGTTTGAAAGAATGAGATGAGCAAGATCAGGAAAACACTAATCCAAAGTAAACAGATGTCATTTATATTTAAATCACCATTTATATTTGCAAATAGACTTTAAGACAGAAAGTTTATTAGAAAAAGAGAGGATCAATAATTCAAGAAAAATAGAGGAATTCTGAACAAATAAGCATTCTCAAAGCAAAAATTTATAGAACTTAAGGGATACATGATGG
Source organism: Xerus rutilus (assembly GCA_028644305.1). Taxonomy (NCBI): domain Eukaryota; kingdom Metazoa; phylum Chordata; class Mammalia; order Rodentia; family Sciuridae; genus Xerus; species Xerus rutilus. The sequence goes on from CM053400.1 coordinate 27,766,508, forward strand.
ATGAATACAAAATGTCCAGTAGGCTCTTTTCGTGGAAACTGATAAGCTGATTCTAAAATATATGTGGAAAAGCAAAGAATCTAGAATAGTCATAACAATCTTTGAAAAAGAACAAGCCAGGCATGGTGGCACAGACTTCTAATCCCAGCCATTTGGGAGGCTGAGGCAAGAGAACCACAAGTTCAAGGCCTGGGTGACTTAGTGAGATATTTTTTTATCTCAAAATAAAAAAATAAATAGGGCTGGGGATGTGGCTCAGTGGTTAAGCACCTCTGGGTTCAATACCTGCTACAAAAAAAAAAAAAGAGAAAAAGAAAAAGAAATCCAAAAGGAATTTAGGGTACAGATTATCAAATATGCCATCCCTGTTTTTTTCAGCTTATCCCTGGCAAGATTCTGAAGACATTCCCTTTACCAAAGTCCTGAGTCATACTTTGTTACAAAAATACCGGGCTCATTAACACATAATTTAGGAGATGGTCTCTATAGGTTAAGAATGCTGAAGTTTACTTCTTATTTTCAGTGGAATTGTGATGTTTCCAATAATAGCTTTTAACAGTGATCCACTTTCAATTTATGGTATTTAGAATGGATACCAAGATCTGTAGAGGTAGTTAATTGGGGATAGAGTTCCAGATAAATGGCAGATCACCGAAGACCCACTTGATCTATGTAACTAAAATTTCTACAAATTTGGAGACAAATGTTCTCAAGGTAGGAATGCAGCCCTGCATTCTGTTGTTACATCTGAGCTAGTTGATGGATTCAGAGCCTACTGAATAAAGGTAGCCAGGTATCCTGAGGAGGAGTTTATTCCTACTCTTCCTCAGAGGGACCCATTACCATTTATCTAGATAAATCTGCAAGGGGAAACTACACAAACATTTGGGAAATAAGTGGACACTACCTGTTAGCTCTTAACCTGTTCCTGGATACCTATAATGTCATTGTCTATTTGTCAAATGGGAACTTATGGGGACCAGGTAATGATGGAGTTTTGACTCTTTTAACCTCTCTGACAGTACTTCCCCATGTTCCTGAGTGTCTAGTTGGAAATGATACCCTTAGTAAGTGATGGAATCCCACGCTGGTTTGCTCACCTGTGAAGTAAGGACTGTGAAGAAACAGAAGCAGAAGATCCTGGAGCTCTTACTCACCAGAATAACAAATTATTATAGCACTACACTTCTGGGAGAGTTGCAAAGATTGAAAGATAGATGTGCATTACAGATGCAGTAGTGGTGATTGCTATCACATGTCCATTTAATTTGTTGGAATAGCTGGTGCAAAAGATGGGAGGGTTTAGGAAGGTGAGAGTAGATTACCATTAGCTTTATCAGGTGGGGATACCCATTGCAGTTTCTGTTCCAGAAGTCATTTCCTATTGAATTAAATCAGGATAGTGGCTGATACCTGATATACATCTACTAACATGACAGTTTGGGAAGGGAGCAAAAAATATCAGAGGCCGTTATCTTCTACATGGTAGGACAGCAGTTTGAGTTTACCATTCCATCTGGGGAATATGTCAGCTCTTAAATCTATGCCATCATTTGTCTATGGAGGCTTTGACTGTCACTATGAGACACTATTTTCCAAAGATGACACCAACATATATCTCCCATTCCTCACACTTGTCTAATCATGTGACATTGCTATTCTTCCTTTAGAATCCAGGGTCTATTTTCTCTCCTCTCGATCATGAGTGGACTTGTAGCACCACCTTGACAGCAGCTATGACCTGACCCTGAGGCAAGGTTATAAAAAGGTAATATGGCTTCTTCTTGCCTCTCTCTTGGGTCTCTTGAACTTTGAGTAAATTCACCATATTTTGAGGAAGCCCAGGCCACACAGAGAGGTCATTTTGTGCATTCTGGCCAACAAACCCAGTAAAGCCCTGTACGTGGTAGTGAATATGCTTTCAGCTCTTTGCCTTCAAGTCTTCTAGGTAAGCCCCCAACATCTTGGAGCAAGGACATGTGGTCTGCACTGTGCCCTGTCAAATTCCTAATTCATGGGAACTGAGAATAAAGGATTATTGTTGTTTTGATCAGGAAGTAATGGACAACCTAGTATGTAATCTCTAAGGACTATTGTCATGTCAGTGAATTATTGGAGACATGTTGGGATAACCTTAAAGCTAGGAACAAATTGCTGAACTTTTTACCCTATTAAAAAAGAAGTACAGTACTTGTTCTCTGTGGATTTTTGATGCACATGTGTCATATTTGGATGTGTTGTCTTCACCAATTTTAGGGATAATCTGAAAAACTACTTGCTTCCTGTGTAGCCCAGAATGATGAAAGAGTCTTCCTGTTGAGGCTATAGGCAGCTCTGTCCTCAACCCTATGATGCAGTAGATCAATAGCAGATCTAGACACTGTATGGAGAATCTTGCAAGACACAAGACAAGAAACACAAAAGAGGCAACTAATTTTTGAGGGGTTGCCTTTGACAAGTAACTACGTCCCTACTTGGCCCTGGTGAGAAGTGAACCCCAGATCATGAGAACATTGTTATCCTGGAACCAGAGCTTCCCATAATGAACTGGGTAGTGACTTGCCTGGTCCGTATCCTTGAAGGGGGATCCCCAATATCAGTGCTCTAGTTTGGATCTTAAGTGCTTCCAAAGTCTACATGTTAAAGGATTGGTCCTTGGAGTGACAGTATTGGGGGGCATGCCCTCAAAGGGATTATGGGACCTTAGCCCCTCCCTTCTAACAATTGTAGACTAGAACTTCCAAAACTGTGTGCCAAAATAAACCTTTTATTTCTCTCTCTCTCTTTTTTTTTTTTTTTTTTTGGTATCAGGGATTGAACTCAGGGGTACTCAATCACTGAGCCACGCCCTCAGCCCTATTTTGTGTTTTATTTAGAGACAGGGTCTCACTGAGTTGCTTAGTGCCTTGCCGTTGCTGAGGCTGGCTCTGAACTCACAATTCTCCTGTCTCAGCCTCCCAAAGTGCTAGGATTGCAAGCATGCACCACCTTTCCTGGCTAAATCTTTTCTCTTTATAAGTTGATTGTCTCAAGTATTTGTTATAGTGATGGAAAGCTGACTAACACAGTCTTAGATCTTTTCTCTTAGGCCAACTTGAGTCACTGGAGAAGTATAGACTTGGATAGGAGCTTTCTGAAAAGGAAGTTTGGAGACTATCGGAGCAGTGAATGAATCATTGCTTTGAATTGCCTGAAGACAAAGGTGACACCTCCCTTGGGAATTTCTTAGTGGGAAGCTGCCAATTGAAAACCACCCAGTGGATGATGACACTTTGCTCAAGGGGCGTTCTGTGCTAGCCATGGAATTTATTAGTTCATAGCCTTGAGTTCAAACACCAGCCGCCCAAAGCTAGAGAGTTATGGGTGCAAAGTGGTAAGCCCTAATGGGGCTGTTTACCCACAATTTTGGTTTTGTTTATCTTTTTTTTTTTTAAATATTTTTTTAGTTGTAGATGAATGCAATATCTTTATTTTTATTTATTTATTTGTATGTGGTGCTGGGGATCGAACCCAGTGACTCACGCATGCGAGGCAAGCGCTCTACCACTGAGCCACAGCCCCAGCCCCGGTTTTGTTTATCTTGAAGAAGCTTTCTCACAATAAATCCTTTTGATATTTAAACCTATATAATAAACATGCTGAGCCTGCTCGTGGTCAGTCTTCTTCCACCAGAGGCAGGCTGAACTACTGGGTCCCACTTTTTCTATTTTTGTGTCTGTTTGTCTTTTTTTTCCAACGCCCTCTCTGCTCAGTTTGGGAAACTGAGTAAACCTCATGCCAGTTGCAGCAACACTCATGTTGAGTGTATAAATTTTCATTTATCCTCATCGCATATCACCCTCTAAATTCAGTACAGTACGTTGTCCTTGACTGCCTCGTGTCCTTCAAGTTCAAAGACCTCTTTGAGACTGTTCTTCCAGCCTATTGCAGAGTTTAATGTCACCTGACTGTAGAGCACTGTAGAGATGCTGGGAAACTAACTGCTGCTTTAATAGATTTGCCCCCAAAATTCTATTTGTAGTATCACTTTCCCTCCCATTTTCAGTGGTACCCAAGGCGGCTTATCTCTTTGCCTTTTGGAGATTATGTAAGGGAAATTGGGTAGTTTCTGGGCCATTCTTACTGTTCCCTTGTGATTCAGTCTTTTCAGGACTCATAAATCTGTCACCAACTCATCCACCTGCTTTCCAGTTTCTAAAAATTTATTGTCACTTTTCGTCTGTTCCATTCAAATTATCTCTGTGGGTTGATGCCTATGGATAGAGACCCTGGATGATTGTTCCAGAGAGATCAAGAGAAGAGAGATGACCTTTTGTCTACTCATATCTTTGTGAAGGTTTTTCCTTAGAAGAGAAAAAAGAACTCCAGTAAAATTCTGGATATTTTAAGTAGGGTGGGACAATGATCTGTAAGCTAAAAGAATTCACTAGAAGCAGAAGCTCAGAACCAGAGATGACTATGACTCTGAAAGACAGTCTTAGTCATTTTGTATGTATCCTTTTGGCCATTTAATTGAAGTGTATCCTACATGTGGGAAAGTACACAGATTGTAAATGTATGGTTTAGTGAATTGTCTACGTACTTATTTTTAATTTATATTAGAAGAAATATAAACATGACATTTGAAGGATATTTTTGCTTGGGATAGGATGGTATTTTGCTTGGGATAGGATGGTATCAGACAAGATAACTCACCCTTATAGGGACTGCATGATTTACAGTCTCCTTGTTCACGCATTCAGTGACTGTCTGATTTAGATTATATCAGAAGCAGGTCCTGATACAAGGAGTGAAATGCAAATAGTTTATTTGAGAAATGCAGGAAATATTAGTAAGGATGAGATAGGGAAATAAGAGAATTGGAGAAAGGCATATTAAGTTAGCTAACTTTTTTTTGAAAAATAAGTGACATCAAGTCACATATCTCTCCCTCTTTTAAATTGAGAAAATTGTTTCACTGAGAAAGTTTTATTTCCAGATATATACTTTTGTTCATTGATTGGATTTATTATTGCTTCTCAGTGTCTTATTTCAAAGCTGAATTTCTTGGATGTAAGATTTTATTGTTTTTATGGCATGTAATGCTTTCCTGTTTACAGCAGACAAATGTCCTCTTTTGAGTACATTTATTAAATGAAAAAAGAGTGGAGACCTTTAATCTGATGCAGCCAGTACCATTTGGCATAAGTCCCCAGTTCAAGCTCAGTATTATGAAATAATCGCTTGCTTTGTGCATGTTAACAACGTAGTATGTATTTTTTTCTTAATATGTATATTTGTGTGTGTATATATACCTGTATGTACATTATTTAATATGTTTATATGTATGCACATATGTATATGTGGGTTGGTAAGTATATTCTCTTATTATGTGTATGTACATATGTATATTGCTTTGGAAAGCAATCTGCAACATATAAAATTAAAAATGTATACATCTTTTTTTTTTGGTACCGGGGATTGAACTCAGGGGTACTCGACCACTGAGCCACATCCCCAGCCCTATTTTGTGTTTTATGTAGAGACAGGGTCTCACTGAGTTGCTTAGCGCCTCGCCGTTGCTGAGGCTGGCTTTGAACTCGCAATTCTCCTGCCTCAGCCTCCCTAAGTGCTGGGATTACAGGCTTGAGCCACCGCGCCCGGCTAAAAAATGTATACATCTTTTGATAAAGCAATCTCACTCCTGAGAATCTGTCCCTTGGAAGCTAAAGCACTGTTTCAAATGACAGCAGTATGAAGATGGTTATTATAGAACTGTTTCTTCTGGCAGAAAATAAGAAAGTAAATATTCATCAGTAAGGGAATTACTGAATAAAAGATGGTCAAACCACAGCAAGGACATAAAAAGAACCGATAAGAGTTACACCATCAGTTAGCAGGATTTCCATAGACTTTTTTTAGTTTAAATTTCTGATACATAAAGATTAGACATATTAATGAGGTAATGTGACATTTGGATACTTATACATAATGTTTAAATTAGTTTCCATAAAATTATTTTTGGGAGGTTCTAGGAATTGAACCCAGAGGTGTTTTACCCCTGAACTAAATCTTCAGCCCTTTTTCTTTTTTATTTTGAGACAAGGTCTTGCTAAGTTGCTGAGCGGCTGGCCTCAAACTTCTTGTCCTCCTGCCTCAATCTCCCAGGTTTCCTGGATTATAGGCATGTGCCATGTTGCCTGGCTCCATGAGATTTTTAAGAAAAAATTGTCTCTATTTCTTCTTCTTTTTTTTTTTAAGTTATTGATGGACCTTGATTTTATTTATTTATTTATATGTGGTGCTGAGGATGGAACCCAGTGCCTCACACATGCTAGGCAAGCGCTCTACCACTGAGCCACAACCCCAGCCCTCCATGAGATATTTTTAAGTGAGAAAACTGAAATATAGAAAAAATTATGTGTTAGATTAAACCTTGTGAACTTCCAGATATTTGATCAGTTTTGACATATAAAAGTGGCAATTTCATTTGATTCACTAAATATAGAAATATTCTCTGTGCATTCTCACGTGGAATAACTCATACTTCTCACCTTTGCCATTTGGGAACAACGTGGTACTTTATTATTATTTTTCATATGTATGTTTGACTACTTCTTCCTTTGCTTGGTGACCATTTGTATTTCTGTTCCATGAATTGTCTAATCATATCATTTGCCTATTTTCCTCTCAAGTTATTTTTTTTCTCTCCTTTTCTCCTCTCCCCTTTAACATGGCTGAAGCTGATCTGAGATTAGTAGTCAATGACTGTGAGTACCCCAGCATTGTTGGTACTGGATGTTTCAATCTAATTACTATTTTAATTGTCTTAAAAACTACAGAGTGATTTAGTTTTGCAGTGAAAAGTTATCATGTACATAATAAGTCACAAAGCAATATAGCCTAAGATGTGATAGAAATCTGTGCCTCAAAAATATCCAAGCCATGCACAGTTGCGCATGCCTGTAATCCCAGCACTTTGGAAGGCTGAGACTGGAGAATCGCGAGTTCAAGGCCAGCCTCAGCAATGGCGAGGCACTAAGCAACTCAGTGAGACTCTGTCTCTAAATAAAAACACAAAATAGGGCTGGGGATGTGGCTCAGTGGTTGAGGACCCCTGAGTTCAATCCCCATTACTCCTCCCAAAAAAAAATCCAAAATAGCTTTTTCATTAAGTATAAAATAGAAATCTAAATTATAAGAAAACGTTATGAGCCGGGTGCGGTGGCAAGCCTGTAATCCCAGCACTTAGGGAGGCTGAGACAGGAGAATCATGAGTTCAAAGCCAGCCTCAGCAACGGCAAGGTGCTAAGCACCTCAGTGAGACCCTGTCTCTACATAAAACACAAAATAGGGCTGGGGATGTGGCTCAGTGGCAAGTACCCCTGAGTTCAATCTCTAGTACCAAAAAAAAAAAAAGAAAAAAGAAAGAAAACATTATGTATTAACTTATTTGTAGCACTTTATTAGTGGCACAGAAAGTAATCATATATCTTAAAATAAATGTTGACTTAAATTCAATCAAATATCCATTTTTGTTATTGGCTTACAATTTTTTTCCAGATCCATAATCTGTATATTGAATTTATTTATTTTTTTTTTTTTAAATTTTTTTTTTTAGTTGTAGATGGACACAATGTCTTTATTTTATTGCTTTGTATGTGGTGCTGAGGATCGAACCCAGGGCCTCACGCATGCTAGGCAAGCGCTCTACCGCTGAGCTACAGTCCCAGCCCTGTATATTGAATTTATTTTAGGCATCTTTTGCCTATAAAGGCTTTACATTTTTTTTTTTTTTGGTACTGGGGATTGAACTCTGGGGCACTCGACCACTGAGCCACATCCCCATCCCTATTTTGTGTTTTATGTAGAGACAGGGTCTCACTGAGTTGCTTAGCTCCTCGCTGCTGCTGAGGCTGGCTTTGAACTCGCGATTCTCCTGTCTCAGCCTCCCTAAGTGCTGGGATTACAGGCTTGAGCCACTGCGCCTGGCTTACATTTTTTTTTGACTTTATGTTTTTATATAGTCAAATACAGTGTCTAGGTTGCCAGACTTTGTTTTTGTATCTAAAACATCTCACCCACTGTTAGATTATATATGTTTTCTTTCAGATTTGCAAAAGATTTTTTTTTCTATTTTTACATTTGAGGATTTGATCCAACTGGAATTATTTCTGAATATGATTGAAGATGGTGACTCACTTTTATTTTCTTCCAGACTGAGAAATACTAAAATACTGTGACCTTTACTTATTAAACAATCTGTTTTTTACTGAATTGAGCTACCATCTTTATCAGTGAATGAATTCTCGCATATACTCCTATTTTTGGATTCCTTTTAGTCTGTTTCATTAGTTTGTCTTTTCTCACACCAGTATACCATTACATTGGTATAGAGACTTTTTAGTATCTTGTAATATCTAGTATGGCAAGTCCCACACCATTATTTTTCCCTTAATTTTGTCTCTTCTTGGACTGTTATTCTTTTTCTTTCCTTTTTTTTTCTAATGGGATTGGTCTTGAACTCATTTGGGCCTCTCAAGAAGCTGGGACTACAGGTCTGTGCCACCACGCCTGGCTTTATTTTTGTTATACATTTTAAGAACTTTAAAAAAAAATCCAGTTCCGGGGCTAGGATTGTGGCTCAGTGGTAGTGCTCTTGCCCTGCACGCGTGCTCCTGCCTTGCACTCATGAGGCACTGGGTTCGATCCTCAGCACCACATAAAAATTTAAAAAAAAATAAAGATATTGTTGCCATCTACAACTAAAAAAAACAAAATCCAGTTCCAAAATAAAACACTGTTGGGATTCTAATAGGAATTGCAATGAAGTTTCATTTATCTGACATTGTTATAATATCAAATCATCTCCAAGATTGGTATGTCTTTTCATTTATTCAAATCTTTGTTTTTAATAATTTTAAATTTAAATTATACTCATCTATATTTTATCATTAAATTGATTCTAAATATTTTATAACTTCTCACTGCTACTGAGGATGAAATATATTCTAGGTTCTTTTTTTAAATAATTATTTTGTTTATTTTTATGTGGTGCTAAGGATAGAACCCAGTGCTTCACATATGCTAGGTAAGTGCTCTGCCCCTGAGCTACACCCTTACTCCCTAGGTTCTTATTTCTAGAATATATATATGTATATAAATTGAAGGTAGATAACTATCTTACACCAATTCTCCTATTGATTCAAATAAGTTTTTCTTAAGACTTGGGTTTTCTTAGATATTCGATCATGTCATCAGCATGAATCTTTCAATGTTTGTGCTAACTTCAATATACATATATATAAAATTATACATATATATAAAATTCAATATACATATATATATAAAATTATACATATGTTATATTACATATACAGTATATATAAAATTATACATATAATTTTTCCTTTTTTTTTTTTTCAGTTCCTGGGTTTGAACCCAGGTTCTCATTCAAGCCAAGCAAGCAAAGCCAAATGAAACTTTCTTCTAAGTGCATTACATATCTAGCTAATCTAGCCATCATAACAATCCTTTGACCTACGTACTATTATTATCCCCACTTTACAGATAAGAAAATAGGTTGGATAAATTAAATAACTTGCCCAAAAGCATACGGCTTACAAATGATGGATCCAGGCAGTCTATATTCCTAACTTTTACCTGCCCAGCTCTTTGTTTTGTTTTGTTTTATTTTTTGGTACTGGGGATTTAACTCAGGAGTACTCGACCACTGAGCCACATCCCCAGCCCTATTTTGTGTTTTATGTAGAGACAGGGTCTCACTGAGTTGCTCAGTGCCTCGCCGTTGCTGAGGCTGGCTTTGAACTTGCAATTCTCCTGTCTCAGCCTCCCAAAATGCTGGGATTACAGGCATGCGCCACCATGCCCAGCTCTTTTTAAAATTTTTTTATTTTGATAAATGGTTTCTCTACCAAAACATATTTTTTAAGGGTTGACTTTTTAAATCATAACTTTATTGTTATCTATTAATTTGTATGTGGTGCTGAGGATCGAACCCAGTGCCTCACCTGCAGTAGGCAAGCTCTCTACCGCTGAGCCACAACCCCAGCGCCCCCCAAAAATATTTTGAGAAAATTTTTCCACTAAGATGTCCAGGTCAAACTGACTAGCTGGAATTATAGGCATGAGCCACTAGTCTCTGCTAAAACTGGGCCATTTTTAAAATAATTTAATAATTATGTTGGCAATTACAGATATGTAAGGCTGTTTGGTAGTACTCAGAAACATCAGAGTAATGGTAGTTTTCCTGGGTTTGCAATCTTTAATAATAATAAGGAGTTACTTTTAGTCAAACCAGTAAGAGTGCATTTATGCATCCATCATTTTTAGGATTATTGGCAAGCTCAGCATATTTCCCTCAAATAACCTTGCCCCCTTGTTATATATCACTATTCTTTCCATTTTAAACCAATACTTTTTGTAGTTTTATTTATAACAACCTGTGTAATTTTTGTTGTTTATTCTTAGCTGTTTTATTTTTCCAACATTTTATTATAAAAATATTAACACATAACAGAAAAATGGAAGGAATTTTATAGTGAACATCCATGTACTACTACCTAGTCTACTACTAACAATTTAAACTGTATTTTGTTGAGTAGAAAATAGGAATATAGACTGCCTGGATCCATCATTTGTAAGCCGTATGCTTTTGGGCAAGTTATTTAATTTATCCAGACCTATTTTCTTATCTGTAAAGTGGGGATAATAATAGAACGTAGGTCAAAGGGTTGTTATGATGGCTAGATTAGCTAGAATTTGTAATGCACTTAGAACAAAGCCTCGTTATTATAAACATTTGTGCTAGCATATTAGATGGTTTGGGCGCTATAACAAAATACTAATTGACTGCGTAGTTTAAACAATAGAAATATGTTTTCTCACAGTTTTGAAGACTAGTAGTCCCAGATCAAGGTCTAGCAGGGTTACTTTTCTAACCAGGATTCTATTCCTAACTTGCAGACAGAGCCTGCTACCTAAGTCCTCAGATGGCCTTTCCTTCCCAGCGACTGAAAGGATGGAGAAAGAAGGGAGTGGAGGAGAGCCCTCCTGCTGTCTCTTTTTATAAGAACAGAAAAGTCATTAGATCAATGTCCCGCCCTTTAACTTTATTTAATCATAATTACTTCCATAAAGGTACTATCTCTAATACAATCACATTGGGGGTTAGGGCTTCAACATAAATTCTGAAGGTACACATTCAGTTCACAGCAGCTAGCAAGTCCCACAGTTTAGTCTATTTTCTAAATTGTTATTTTTGAAAGCTATTAATGGAGAAATGTACAGTATTTGGAAGGACGTACTACTATTTTGGAAGGACTACTATGTACTGAGGGGAGAAAACCTAGCAATAGAACAGCATTACAGTATAATCATGTCTATGGTAAATATCTTAAAATGCATGAAAAAATGGAGTGTGTGTGTACAGGGGAAGACTGTGCATCAAATGTTAGCAATGGTTACCCTCTGCCGAGATTGCAGGTAATCACTATTTTCTTGCTTTTGTGTATTTTCTGACGTTTCAGAAATGTAAGGAAGGCAGCTGATGTGAGAACTTTTATTGAATGGTAGAACAGAAAGCTAGCTGGTTGTATTCTTTTAATAAAACAGTGCAATCCGTTCAATTTTTAGTCTTTTGCCATATACATATTATTCAATGAAAGTGGTATCCATGGGGTTTAAACAAAAAAAGTGACGCCAGTGGTTCCCTTTTGTCAAGAGCTCAAAGGTCCAAGCAGACACTTTGACGCGCATCCTCGGCAGGGGACACAAGGTGCCATCTCCTTTCTTCGGAGTGAGGCTGGCGTGTTGGGTTCGCATTCTGGGCGCCCCAGTCGTAGGGGCCGGGGGCGGGGCAAGCACCCAGGCCGGCTCCCCAGGAGGACGCCGGGAAGGACACGGGGGGCCGCCGCGCAGGCGTATTGCACTGGCCGCCACAGCGCTCCGCGGGATCGTGGGCGCGCTGTGCGGAGTCCTGCTGGCTGTGGCGGGAGAAGCGCGTGTGCAGCCCCGCTGGTGAGCGGGGGCGTGGGGACGCTTCAGGGATTGGGGAGGGCAACGAGCCGGGAAGCCCCAGCGACTGCTTGCCGTCGCCCTGTCGCGCGCGGTGCGCCCCAGTGCCGCGCGGTCGTCTCAGACCTAGGCTCGCAAAAAGCCCGACCACCGCTGCCTGCGAGCGAGGTGTAGCCTCTCGGTTAGGACGGGGGAACCCGGATGGAGCCTTGACGTCATTTGCCTCAGTGCAAAGGAAGGAGCTGAGATTCACACCCAGGTCCTTTGCGGTTCCAAATCCCGCACTGTTTAAAGCATAATACAAATAATTGGGCTCTTCATCTCTTTGTGTTTAGTGACACCTTCCCGTGTTTTGGACCATGTTTTTTATCCACCAATTCCTTCTATCTTTTCTAAACATTTTAGGATGATTTTGCAAGTTTTAGAAGCTGATGGTATAATGGAGGCTTCTGGGTATTTTGTGGACACTAATGTTTTTTTGCTCAGCATCTCCAGGAGGCAGTAGGTAATGGGGTGGCTCAATAAATACCCGGAGCCTCCAGCTGCCTGCTGAGACAGGTGAATTCAAGGTGAGGATCTAGAGAGCCACTGACAGAAAAAGGGCCACACCCCAGAGTCTGGTACTGTATTTCCCCCTTGGTTCCTGAGACTGAAGACACGGAGGAGCAGGAGTTGGTTATTGGAGGATGCTGGTACAGCTGTGAAACTCCTGGTCTGGGGTTCCAGCAGTTTCCTCACCAGAAGTGGACAAGCCCAGTCAGGACTTTGCCTCATGGTGAGGCACAGTTCCTCGGAAAGGAGTGCGGAAATCATCATGCCACAGCAGCTCCTGATCACCCTGCCTACCAAGGCCAGCATCTGGGTGAAGTTGCACCATCCAAGGAAGGCCAAGGAGGGGACGCCCCTGTGGGAGGATGTGACTAAAATGTTTGAAGGAGAAGGTGAGAATAGACTGATAATGGGGAGGGAGGGAAATATTTCACTTGAACTGGGCTGAAGGATATTCTAAGTTTTCACTAAGTATAGGATTTGGAGAAAAGTACTGAGCTGGGTCCTATCCACGTATGTTCAAGGAATGGTGAACAGGATTGTGTGGGCAAGTGTGTCCAGTGGCTGAAAGATGGTAATTAGAGGAAGCTAACACTTGGAGAAGCAGCTTTGGACTGGGTGGGGAGGGTCTTGAAGTTCATGGTGAAGTATTTGGATTTTTCTTTCTTGTCTGGGGGAATTTTTTGAGGATTTTTGAACAAAGGAGTAACCTGATAGATCTTTTTTGGGACCAGCACTGATCATTGGAAAATAATATCTAAGCAACACAGTGCAGGTCCTCCTCATTAAGGAAGCTTGAGATACTCTTGAGTTGCTCTAACTGTCCCTCTTTGTGACTATATTAGGAGAGGAGCCCAATTCAATGAACCTGCATGTCTTTTTTCTACTTGGGGAATTTGGGAAGATGCAAACCTCATGGTTCTTTTCCTTCCCCAGCTCTACCATCTCAGCATGCTGATGAGTCCCAGGGAGAAAGTTGCAAGGATGAAATGACTCCTGGGCTCCTGACAGCAGGATCCCAGGTGAGCTGGGATGAACCCAGGGCCTCTCACGTGCTAGGCAAGTACTCTACCACTGAGATACATCCCCCACCGATCTCCAAACTTGGATTTTCTTTGACTCCATTTCTTGGATTTTTTTTTTTTTTTGTGCCTCTTCCTTAGCAGACTCAGTGGCATCAATTGATTTTCTCTCTGGTATAACTCTCCTCATTAAACCTCTTGTTTTAAGCAGACCTCCAGTCATTTATCCAACAGATTTAAAAATTGTGTTGAGGTACTTGTGAAAGTGGAAATATGTAATCTAGTTCTTGCCTTTAAAACTCAGATACTATCTGGGAGAAAGACAAACATTAAATAAATAAAACACTGGATATTTTGAACAATATTTTATTTTTTATGTACTAAGGATTGAACCCAGGGGTGCTTTACCACTGAGATGCATTCCCAGTTCTTTTTATTTTTTATTTTGAGACAGTCTTGCTAAGTTGTTGAGTGTCTAGCTAAGTTGTCCAGGCTGGCCTCAAACTTGTGATCTACCTGCCTTGGCCTCCCAAGTCCCTAGGATTAGAGGCATACACCACTCTGCCTGGCTCATTTTATTTTACTTTTGAACAGCATATAATTTTTAAAAATTTATTTATTTTAATTTAATTTTATTTATTTGCAGTGCTGGGATTGAACCTAGGACTTACTAAGTAAACACTCTACAACTGAGCTACACCCCAGGTCCATTAAGCAACATTTTTTTTTTTTAGTTGTAAATGAACACAATATCTTTATTTATTTTATGTGGTGCTGAGGATCAAACCCAGTGCCTCACACATGTGAGGCAAACGCTCAACCACTGAGCCACAACCCTAGCCCCCATTAAGCAACATTTTAAAATCAACAGAATTTGGTACCAATATCCTTGGAGGTCACTTCATTAGTGACCTTCAGGAGAAATTTTTAGTCAAGCCCTGGGGCACAAGTATAGCAAGAGAAGGAATGAGTAGAGAAGATACTGGTACTTTACAATCCAGAATATCTGCTTCAGTCAAGATCTTTCCTTGTAAGGCAGAATTCATGCTCTCTCCTAAAATCTGCTGTTTTCTCACACTTTCCTTATTTAACAGAGAAACCTAGCTAAGGATGTTTTGCCTACTCTAAAGTAGTCTTATTTTTTTTTAAACATTTATTTTTTAGTTGTAGGCGGACAGAATATCTTTATTTTTATGTGGTGCTGAGGATCAAACCCAGTGCCTCACGCATGCCAGGTGAGCACGCTACCACTGCGCCATAACCCTAGCCCCTAAAGTAGTCTTATTTTAATCAATTCTTTCAGCCCAACAGATGTCCCTGTCTTGTGGCCTTAGCCCCCTTCAAACTCTCCTTTTTCCCAAATATTTTTTTTTCCTTGTTTTTGGTACTGGAGATTGAACTCAGGGGCACTCGATCACTGAGCCACATCCCCAGCCCTATTTTGTGTTTTATGTAGAGACAGGGTCTCACTGAGTTGCTTAGCACCTCGCCGTTGCTGAGGCTGGCTTTGAACTCACGATTCTCCTATCTCAGCCTCCCTAAGTGCTGGTATTACAGACTTGTGCCACCATGCCCAGCTCCTTTTTCCCACATATTCCTGAACATTTTTGTCTTTAATCTAAATTACTTTACGTACCATTTTATGGCCTTCTTTAATATTTTATGAGTGTTTTACTTTCAACCAAATTGCAACTTACATGCTCTGTGGTTTGATTTACAATCTCCAATAGAGAATCAGGCCAAGAGTTATCAAGAGGGTATCCAGAAAAACTTGACTGGAATCTTTCTGCATCTAGACAAGATCAGAACAACTTCTTGAACTCTGACTTGAAAGGAATGTATTTGATGTTCTAGGAACTGCTAACTTTCAAGGATGTATCTGTGGACTTCACTCAGGAGGAGTGGAGACAACTGGCCCCTGCTCACCGGAATCTGTACCGGGAAGTGATGCTGGAGAACTATGGGAATCTGGTCTCAGTGGGTAAGGATTGATTCCCCTTGTAAAATTGGTTCCCCTGTTGGAAGAAAATCCTTATTTCTAAATGAAGGCCTTTGCTTGGGCTTTGGGTACTGTACTAGGGATTTCTAGTCCCTTCTGGACACCATGTCAGAATTGCTGTGGTCTTTTGCCCTGGTATTTCACTCTATCCTTCATAACACTGAATACCAGAGGGCAATTTTTAAATTCTTGGGATGGGCCTTTGACCTCAGCATGTATAGTCTTTTCTTCCCCTTTAGCAGGATATCAGCTTTGCAAACCTGGTGTGATTTCCCAGTTGGAGAAAGGAGAAGAACCATGGCTGATGGAGAGAAAGATTTCAGGAGATTCCTGTTCAGGTAAGAGTGAAGTAGGGCCTTGTGATGTTGGCCAGAAAATTCCCCTAAAGCCTTCTCCAGGATATGAGGGAATGGTGCGTAAGAAAGCTGAGTCTGCCGCCTTTCACCCCCTTTCCACACATAAAACTTTTCTTTTTTTTTTTTTTTGGTACCAGGGATTGAACTCCAGGGCACTCAACCACTGAGCCACATCCCCAGACATATTTTGTGTTTTATGTAGTGACAGGGTCTTACTGAGTTGCTTAGTGCCTCGCCATTGCTGAGGCTGGCTTTGAACTCATGATTCTCCTGTCTCAGCCTCCCAAAGTGCTGGGATTATAAGCGTGAGCCACCGCACTCGGCTAAAGTTTTCATTAGTCTCTCTGGAGTCAGAGAAAAAGAGATGCCTTCTTAATATTTCTCTTGACCTGATTTTGTGTTCTTGCCTTTGTCCAGTGTCCCAAACCTTGCTCTGATCATAATTTCTTTCCTTTATATATCTGAAATACACAGGTCTCTTTTCATTAAACACAGCTCACTCAGTTCTGTATGATTTTATCACTGGTTGTACTCTCTCAATTTCATTTATATATATTTCATTATATATATATATATATATATATTTTCTAATTCTTATTCTGTGATCACAGCTTCAATTCTGATTCTCTTTTTAACTTGTGTAATTCAGTATTTCATGCCAGATAACTTATGAATTTCTGAGAAATCACCAGAGAATTCCTTCTTACCAATTTTAACAGCTTTTAACAGTCTTCTTCAACATTTAAGAAAAGTAATGATGACAGGTTTTTACCACACTGGCCTCTGTGAGCCCCATACTAGCTCCATCTTACAAATGAGGGAAAGAAGGCTGATAAGAAATTTGTACATCCAGGAGCAGTGGTGCATGCCTGTAATCTCAGCAGATTGGGAGACTGAGGCAAGAGGATTGCAAGTTTGAGGCCAGCTTCTGCAATTTAGCAAGATTCTGTCTCAAAATAGAAAAATAAAAAGGGCTGGGGATTTAGCTCAGTGGTAGAGCACCCCAGAGTTTAATCCCTAGTACCTGGAGGAAAAAAACTTGTACAGGACAATTAGTATTTGGAGGAGTCCACAGTCTTTAATTTATAGCCCCAGGTCTTTTTAATTGTTTTTGGAAACAGAGTCTCACTAAGTTGCCTGTCCTGACTTCAAATTTGGTGACCCTCTTACTTCAGCCTCCTGAGTAGCTAGGATTTTAGGTGTGCACCACCATGTCTGGCAGGAATCAATATTTTAATTCTAATCATCCTTACTCCATAGTTTATGTTCTTATACCATTATTCTAGATAGCAGCATTAGATTATATAGATTTCACCACCTTGGTATTCTTTCCATCAGGTAGATTAATAATTTTTTCCTATTCTCTCTCCTGTTGCTTTTTCAGTGCTGCTCATCAGTATATTTTGAAATGCAGTTGTGTAATTTCCTGCTTCGTTAAGATAGGCTAACCTACTACAACAAATAGACTTTAAAATTCCACAACATATTTTGAGCCATGAATTACCTCACATAGGATTTTTTTTATCATATACTGGTCTGGGGGAATTGTTTAGGTCAGTTGACAGTTCTACCTGGCAATTCAGAAACCAGGGTTACTTCTACTTTGTGGTTTCACCATCCCTGGAGTTTCCTCATTATCTGCATGTAGCCAGCATAGGATAGGAGCATATAGGAGCTCATTTAGGAAGTTTTAATGGGACAGCCTAGAGTCTTTGCATCACTTTTCTCTTGTTCACTTAGCAGGGGAGACCTTTGTTACCTCATTCTAATTCTAGGGATATTGGGATATAGGGATATTGGGAGATATAATTTAGTTGAACAGATTTTAGTGAGCATCCATAGTCTGTGCCACAATCCCCAAGGAGCCTCTTGTGTTTTATACTGCTGTTGTATTTTCTATGGAAACTCCAACAAATACATTGTGATATCTCCAGCTTTCCCTTCCATGCCTGTATTCTCTGTATTTTTGCCACTGCTTTGTTCATCCATATGAACTCCATTGCCACATAGCCCTGACATTCACACCACTGCCATACAGAAGCACTGTTGTCACTTCAAACCCAGAAAATTAAAAAACAGAAACTATCTCTCCCAAATGAGTTTCTCATGCTGACTTCCCCTGTTCTTTCAGTCTCTGGGAATCATGGTATTAGCAAGAATGAATTGAGGGGCTGGGGTTGTAGCTCAGTGGTAGAGTGCTTGCCTTGTATGCATGAGTCACTGGATTCGATCCTCAGGACCACATAAAAATAAATAAATAAAATAAAGATATTGTGTCCATCTACAACTAAAAAAATATTTTAAAAAATGAATGAATTGGGCTGAGGTTGTAGCTCAGGGGTAGAGCTCTTGCCTAGGAATTGTGAGGCACTGGATTCTATCCTCAGCACAACATAAAAATAAATAAATAAAATAAAAGTATTGTGTCCATCTACAACTAAAAAAAAAGAATTAATAAAAGAATGTATCATGTTTCTGCTTAGGTTTGCCCTCATTCTCCATGCCTTATTCCTTGATATTACTTGTTAGTTTTGCTTCTACTTTTATTTTTGATGCAGTGCCAAGTTCCATCATTTTATCCCTATATTATTATAATTTCTAGCTGGATTTGTTGATGTCTTATTTTCTTCTTCTGAATCATCTTGAATGTTACTACCAGATTTGACCATGTAACATATCACATTTTTCTTTATTTTTTTACCCATGGATTGAATGCAGGGAACTTAACCACTGAGCCACATCCTCAGCCCTTTTCAATTTGTGACAGGATCTCACAAAGTTGCTTAGAGCCTTGCTATGTTGCTGAGGCTGCCTTGAACTTGGAATCCTCCTCTCAGCATCCCAAGTTGCTGGGATAACAGGCATGTGCCACATGCCCAGCTATCTTGTTCTTAAATTATGTTACTCCCTATTCCCTGAAATAAAGAATCTAAACATCTTTGCTTGCCTTTTAAGCCCATTCTAGAATTTATTCAGCTATCACTGAGCACTTTTTTATGTGTGATTACTAAAGTGAGGTTAGTCCTAGGGAATAAGATTTTGCTCTGGGAAGGAAATATTGATACTTTAGAATAAAAAGAACCAAAATAAGAATAGAGATAAAAGACTAAATATCATAGAAAGTACCTCCCCCCAAAATATGCCAAATATCTGTGGATAGAATAGATAGTCTTTATCCTTAAACAGTAATTAGTATTTTGTCACACATTAAGAAACCATTTTCTACTTCATAAGAGGTAGCCAAAATTATATAGACTGATCAGATTCAGGGAGTGTGCACGTTAAGGGGCCTTTGCTTACTGAGTGTACTCACAACAACAGTCTATCTCCAGAAAATCCAGTGGAATACTGGCAAGAATGTACAGGAATGTATGCATAGTAATGTAGATTGTGGTGTGACTTGTAATAGCGAAAAATTGGAGACAACCTAAACAGTTTTTAGTATGGAAAAGTCATCATATGTCCATATGTAGAAGACAGTGCAATTGTTAGAATGAAAAAAGTCTAAACATGAAGACATAAAAGGAGGCTCATAGATATAGTTGAATCAGTAAAGCAAAACAAGAAATATGAGTTTATCTCAGTGGTAGAGCAGTTAGCTAGCATGTATGAGGCCCTGTGTTCAGTTCCCAGCACCACAACACAACACAACAAAATAAATACCGAACTATGTATATGCCAAGATCCTTTTTCTGTATAAATATGTATATAAAACCGTGTATACATAAATGTATACATTCACATAGACATGGTTGGGAAATGTCTGTATACATTCCCAAATCCTCAGAGACAGAATCTTAACTCAGGAGGAGGTCACCCCATTTTTAATTGACTAAATAATAAGTCACTTATTATGTTACTAATATAACAGTTTATGTAATTATCTAATACATAGTACATATAATAACACTAATACAATTAATTATGAAACAATATATTTAATATTTTATTTTAATGTTTAAAAAGTGTGAGAGACTTGTTCTGTGGTTATGGGGGTATGAACCCAGGGTCTTTTACATGCTAGGCAAGCACTCTACCACTGAGCTATACCTCCAACTAAGAATTTTTTTTTTAAATTGTAGATGGACACAATACCTTTATTTAATTTATTTTTATGTGGTGCTGAGGATTGAACCCAGTGCCTCACACAGGCTAGGCAAGTGCTGTACCACTGAGCCACAACCCCAGCCCTAAGAATTTTTTTTAAGTAATTTTCTCTTAAAGATTTTTTTTTTTTCTTAGAAATATGATGTTAGAATCTTGCTTTTCTGGGGCTGGGGTTGTGGCTCAGTGGTAGAGCATTTGTCTAGCTCATGTGAGGCCCTGGGTTCACTCCTCAGCACCACATATAAATGAATAAAATAAAGGTATTGTGTCCATCTACAACTAAAATATATATATGAAACAGGATTCTTTTTAAAAATGTTTTTTGTAGGTCACAATACCTTTATTTTATTCATTTATATGTGGTGCTGAGGAGCGAACCCAGGGCCTCACATGAGCTAGGTGAATGTTCTACTGTTGAGCTACAACCCCAGCCCTAGAATCCTGTTTTTCTTAATCATATTTTTAAAGATTAGCCCTTATTTTCTTGGTTTATTCCCTCTTGCAATTCACATGTATGAGCTCCTCACTACTTTTCAAAGCTTTTTCCTTACTGTTTCTTCACTTGCTTTCATATCAGCTCTTTAGGTGGCAGGATCACTTGAAAGACAGTCCAAGCCTCCTGTAGCTACTATGTATATTTTCCTAACTGTTGTCATTGTGGCAATTTAATTTTAGATGTGCAGTATGTATGGGTCATTTTATATGTTTGGATTTCTTTCAGACTTGGAGAGTAAAACAGAAACAAAAGAATCAACCTTAAAAAATGACATTTCCTGGGAAGAATTACATCCTGGGCTGATAATGGAAAGGTCTACAAGGAGAAGCACCTTGTATTCTACATTGGGAAGAGTCCTAAAATGTGATAAATTAGAGAGTTACCTGGAAAACCAAGGAATGGGTGATAGGCAAATCTCAATCCACAAGAAAATGCTCACTCAGGAGAAAAGCCAAGAATCCAAGAGATTTGACAAAAAATTTAGTGTGAGCTCAAAAGTTATCCCAGGACTAGCAGGTTCTTCAAGAAAAAGAGATTATAAAAATGACACATCTGGAAAGAGAAACAGATGCAATTTGGAATTGATTAATCATTCAAGGAGTTATACAAAAATGAAAACCTTTGAATGTAACATTTGTGAAAAAATTTTCAAACAACTCATTCATCTTACTGAACATATGAGAGTTCATACTGGAGAGAAACCTTTCAGATGTAAGGAATGTGGAAAAGCCTTTAGCCAAAGTTCATCCCTTATTCCCCATCAGAGAATCCATACTGGCGAGAAACCCTATGAATGCAAGGAATGTGGGAAAACTTTTAGACATCCTTCATCCCTTACACAGCATGTTAGAATTCATACTGGAGAGAAGCCCTATGAATGTGGGATATGTGAGAAAGCCTTCAGCCAGAGCATTGGACTGATCCAGCATGTGAGAACTCATGTTAGAGAGAAAACTTTTACATGCAAAGACTGTGGAAAAGCATTTTTCCAGATTAGACACCTGAGGCAACATGAGATTATTCATACTGGTGTGAAACCCTATATTTGTAACATATGCAATAAAACCTTCAGCCATAGCACATACCTAACTCAGCACCAGAGAACTCATACTGGAGAAAGACCATATAAGTGTAAGGAATGTGGGAAAGCCTTTAGTCAGAGAATACATCTTTCCATTCATCAGAGAGTTCATACTGGAGTGAAGCCTTATGAATGTAGTCACTGTGGGAAAGCCTTTAGGCATGACTCATCCTTTGCTAAACATCAGAGAATTCATACTGGAGAAAAACCTTATGATTGTAATGAGTGTGGAAAAGCCTTTAGTTGTAGTTCATCACTTATTAGACACTGTAAAACACATTTAAGAAATACCTTTGGCAATGATACATGAAGTATATTCAACATTGAAGAACCTATATTGGAACAAAAGCCTCTAAATCAATGGTTTCCTAATCTTTAGATTTTTAAGAACCATTATGTTTTGGATGATTGGATAAATGGTACCAACTACTAATTTTGCCATATTAAAATTAACCACCTATTATCAGAATTGTTTCAGGAAAGGGCATTTTAATATTTAAAAATGTAGAAAATATGTAATTACGATGAATAGCCTATTGAGTTAACTCTATGAAAATCTCCCAAAGTTGTCTATATTTTTCAACTTTCACCATGGACAAATGAAAATTTCATGGCAGGTCAGTGATCTGGGGATTGGCCATTGAGAATCACTGTTTTAAATATCCCTTTAATGAATCGGAACAAAATATAGCACAACTTTTTATTCTATCCTTTTATATAGCTAGAAGATGTATACTAAAAATGTTGGTTATAGAAATAAAGGGAGTTTTCTAGAATTGATGTATAACCACTATCATGAGGTACTTATGCATATTGTATATTTTCCTATAAATCAAGAATTGGCAATTTTTTTTTCTGTAAAAGGCTACGTGGTAGATATGTTAGGTGTGATTGTACGGCTTCTGAAACAACTACTCAGCTCTCCCATTTTGCACAAAAGCAGCCTGAGATTTTATAAACTGGAGCATCTGAACCTGTGCATTTCTGTTAGATATATATACCTAGGGGTGGGATTGCTAAGTCAAAATTTAGCTTTGGTAGGTATTGCAAAATATATTTCCAAAACAGATGTATCCAGAAGTGTTTGAAAAATCTGGTTCTTAATTTTAATATAGGTTAATTTATCAATTTTTTCCATGTAGTAAGTGTATACCTACCTCAAGGTCATAAAAACATTCTCCTACTTTCTTCTAAAAAGTTTTGTTGTTTTACCCATTATTCTGGTTTAGATATGAGGTGTCCCTCCAAAACTCATTTGTTAGATAATGAAAGAAAGATTAGAGGTGAAATGATTGGGTTAGGAAAGCCTTAAACTAAGCACTGCATTAATCCACTGAAAGAGATTAACTGGGTGGCAACTATAGGCAGGAAGGGTGTGTTTGGAGGAGGTGAGTCACTGGGGGTATGATGGAGAGCAGAGCTCTTTGTGATTCTTGGTACCATATTCTGAGCTGCTTTCCTCCACCATGCTTTTCCACCATGATGTTCTGCTCACCTCCAATCCAAAACAGTGGAGTTGGCCATCTGTGGACTGAGACATCTGAAACCACGAACACCAAATAAACTTTTCCCCTTCTAAAATTGTTCTGGTCAGGTCTTTTGGATACAGCAGTGGAACAGACAGCTGACTAAAATAACTATCATTTAAATCTGTAGTCTTTCTGGATTGATTTTTGTGTATGAGTCAATATGAATATCCAATTTCCCCAGACTCACTTTCTTAAAAAGACACTCTTAGCCAGGCATGGTGGCACATGCCTGTAATCCCAGCACTTTGAGAGGCTGAGACAGGAGAATTGTGAGTTCAAAGCCAGCCTCAGCAAATGTGAGGCTGCTAAGCAACTCAGTGAGACCCTAAATAAAACACAAAATAGGGCTGGGGATATGGCTCAGTAGTTGAGTACCCCTTAGTTCAATCCCTAGTACCAAAAAGAAAAAAAAAAAAGACACTCTTTTCCCCAGTCTTGTCATAAATAAGGTGATAATCTATGTGTGTGTCCTCTTCTGAACTCATTCCCTTCCCTACCTCATTTTCATAATTACTGTAACTTTTTAATAGATATTCATATTCAGCAATACATCTTCAAGAAAAAACAAAAAAAATTTACCAAAATTTAATTTTATTGGGCTGGGGCAAAATCCAGTGACAGAATACATGCTTAATTTGAGAAGGGCTTGGGTTTGATCTCCAGCACCAGAAAAAGAAGAATTAACACTGAACATCTCTACCCTACTCCATGTAGTCATGCGATATGTAGAACACTTTAACACCATTCACTTTTTTCCTGATCTATATACTATTGTTCTTGGATATATTCTGTTTTTTTCATATTGGGGATTGAACCCAGGGGTGCTTTACATCCCTAGCCCTTTTTTTTTTTTTTTTTTTTTTTTTTTTTAAATATATTTTAGTTATACATGGACACAGTGTCTTTATTTTGTTTATTTATTTTTATGTGGTGCTGGGGATCGAACCCAGTGCCTCACACGTGCAAGGCAAGCGCTCTGCCACTGAGCCACAAACTCAGCCCCCTAGCCCTTTTTATTTTATGTTTTGCCACAAGGTCTTGGTAAGTTGCTTAGGGCCTCACTAAGTTGCTTAGGTTGGCTTTGAATTTGCAGTCCTTCCTCAGCTTCCTCAGTTGTTAGGATTTACGGGTGTGTGCCACTGTGCTTGGCTTTAATTCTGTTTTGTAAAACCACAAATTATTAAGATTTTTATTCTATATCATTAATGCTGATTTAGATTTAGTCATATATTTTCTGCTTTTATATATATATATATATATATATATATATATATATATATATATATATATCTTTGTCCTTTCGTCTGGAATCATTTTCTTTCTGCTTGAAGTTCAGCTTTTAGAATTTCTTTTAATGTAGTCTTCCAGGGGCAAACTCAGGTTTTGTTTGTCTGAAAATGTCTTTCTTTCTTTTTCTCTTTCTTTCTTTCTTTCTTTCTTTCTTTCTTTCTTTCTTTTTCTTTCTTTCTTTCTTTCTTTCTTTCTTTCTTTCTTTCTTTCTTTCTTTCTTTCTTTCTCTTTTCTTTTCTTTTCTTTTTTTCCTTCCTCCCTCCATCCGTTCCTCCCTCCCTTCCTTCCTTCCTTCCTTTCTTCCTTTTTTGAGCTGGGGTCATACTATGCCCAGGCTGTCCTTGAACTCATGCTCCTCTTGCCTCAGTTTCTTGAGGGATTACAGGCACAAAACACTGTGGCAAGTTTTCCTATGTCTACTTTCATTCATATATATATATATATATACATATATGTTTTTTTTTTTTTTTTACCATGTATTGAATTCTGTGTTGACAATGATTTCCTCACAACACTGAAAATTTTATTCCACTGTCTATCTTCTGGCTTCCATTACTGCTGATCTATGTTGGCTATCACAATGTCTCCTGTGTTAGTTATCAGTTGCTTTGCAATTGTGTTAGTTATTGATTGCTGCATAACAAATAACTCCAATACTTAATGATTTAAAAAATAAACTTTGAAGTATTCATGGGTCAAACATTAAAGAAGCTCCTTATGTGAGAAATACTGGCTCAGAACATAAGATATCAGCTGAAGTTGAAGTCATCTGAAGGCTTGACTGGGTACAGAGGTAACAGAACAGGGAACAATTCACTGTCCTGTTTACACTGACTTCTGGATAGGACTGGCTCACTTGCATGGCTGACAAGTTGATTCTGGTAACTCAGCTGGGTTTCCCCAGATGAAGTAATCTGTGTTAACTTTTCATTGCTGTAATCAAAACACCTGACAAGAACAACTTAAAGGAGGGAAAATTTGTTTTGACTCATGATTTCAGGGGATTCAGTCCATGGTTGACTGGCTCCAACATCACAGTGGAAGGATGGAGCAGAGGAAACTTGCTCAGCTCATGGCATCCAGGAAGGTGAGGAAGAGGAGACAGAGGGAAGTGGGGAAGAGAAGGGAAGGAAGGGGCCATGGAGAAGGTAAACCCTTCTAGGGCATTCCCCTGGTGGTACTTTTTTTGGCCAGGTCCCTCCCACCAGAGTCCATTCAGCCATCAAGGGATTCATCCATTGATGAGGTCAGAGCCCTCATGCAATCACTTGGGAAAGCTCCACCTCTGGACCTTGCTGAATTGGGGATCATGCTTTCAACATGAGACTATGGGGGACATTCCAGATCCAAATCATAACACAAAGAGCATGTGCAGGAGAAATGGCAATGTCTCTCATGACTTAACTTTGGACACCCTCATTTGTACCACATTCTTTACTTTAGAAGCAAGTCTTCCTCACATTCAAGGGGAGTCTCCACCCATCGGAGGGAGGAATAGGCATTTTATAAAATAACCATAGATGTTTTTAATATTTTCTTTTTGATCTTTAGTATTTTTCAGTTTTACTATGATATGTCTAAGTGTGGGTTTCTTTTTATTTATACTACTAGAAATTTTATTGTCTTATATTTGTGATCTGGTTGCTTTTATAGATACTGAAAAGTATTCTTTATGTCTTTAAATTCAGTCTCTGTGCTAGTTTCTTTCAAACTTATGTTAGAGCTGCTGCTCACTGTATCCTCATCTATCTTCTGTATCATTTTTGTTGTTGTTGTTGGTTTTTTTTTTTTTGGTACTGGAGATTGAACCCAGGGTCTCATACATGCTATGTAAGTGCTCTTACCATTGAGTTACATCCAAAGTTATTTTTTTGTTTGTTCCTTAATGTTTCGTTCTAGATAGCCTCTTCTGGCCTACCCTTTCATTTAGTCTATTTAGCTATGTCTAATCTATTATCCTTACCTAGCAAGTTCTTAATTTTGTTACTGTATCTATCATAATATTTATATTTCCTTTTTGTATGTGCTCTATCAACTTTTAGAGCTTCCAGGTACCTGCCAAAATTTTCAGTTGTGTTTGATTTTATTTAAGGAGAAAAAACACCACATTATTTTATAGCTTGCTTCTGATAATTCCAAAAGCAGTTTCTTTGCAGGACTATTTCTGGTGGTTATGTTTCTGCTGGCTCTCACTAAAAGTCCAGTTTGTGTGTTTGTGTGTGTATCAGGTTTTTCTGTGTGCTGGGCATCAACCCAGATACAAGTACACTACCACAGAGCCCAAATAATTCTGTATTTGGCATTGCTTATGTGTGGGAAAAGTTGGGAGCCTACAACTGTCATGGGAAAGTAGGGAGCTGAAACTCCAAACCACAGTTTTTATGTTCCGATGAAAGAAAATTTAAAGTCATACACAAAAAGCCATGCAAGAGAACATTATTATAAGTGAAAGTGAGGCGAAAGAAAAGTACAAGCAAAATGATGTTGAAGTAGAGAGCACGAGAGAGAGAGAGAGAGAGAGAGAGAGAGAGAGAGAGAGAGAAAGAGGGAGAGGGCCATCTCCGAGCAGAGAATGACAAAGGAGACAATGCTGTCTCCAAATTTATTATTTACTAGAGCTGGGGACCATCTTCTGTACTCTTTGCCAATCAGATGTTCAACAACTCCTTCATGTTGGGCTGTGGAGTTTTTTACCTCAGTTGATCCTCTTCAGAACTGTCATGGTGGCCATCTTATTTAGGGGTCTTTTATCTTTAAGTCATTCCCACATTAATGTGGGCACTGGATTAATAGCTGGTCAGAAGTTAGTGCACCTGTGCTACTAAAGCAACCTTCCTTCCCAGATAAATGGAGATACCTATAGCCATAATTCCTAGCTTCACATCAGCATCAATGGACCCTGTCAAGAGTCAGTCCCATTAATCAATCCTTTTCTTTTGACATATTTCTCATTAGCTCCTTTGCTTCTGTTTATTTTCTACAAATTAACTACCATCTTTTGCTTTCTCATCTACTTCAAAAGTAGTTTAAAGAAGACCCTAAAGTAATTTAAAGAACACTTGTGAACTTGCCATGCATTTCACTGCTCATTGCTAGCTACTACCTACTACAATTAACAATGCTTTCCTCTAAAGAGGATTTGTATTTTTTTTAAATATCTTTATTTATTTATTTGTATGTGGTGCTGAGGATCGAACCCAGTGCCTTGCACATGCAAGGCAAGCGCTCTACCACTGAGCTACAATCCCAGCCCGGAGGATTTGTATTTTTATCAGGTACCTGGTAAAACTGCAAGCGGAGATGAACATGTAAACTAAGATTGTTTTAGTCAGCTTTTTCACGGCTGAGACTAAAAGACCTGACAAGAACAATTTTGGAGGAGGAAAAGTTTATTTGTGGGCTCATGGTTTCAGAGGTCTCAGTCCATAGACAGCAGGCTCCATTCCTCAGGGCTTGACATGAGGCAGAACATCAAGGGGAAAGAGTCTGGTGGAGGGAAGCAGCTCATATGATGATCAGGAAGCAGAGAAAGAGAGAGAGACTCCACTTTCCAAACATAAAATATATACTCCGAAGTAACCCCCAATCACTCACCTCCTCCAGCCATACCCTACCCACCTTCAGTTACCACTCACTTAATCCCCATCAGTGAGTTAATTCACTGATTGGGTTAGAGCTCTCATAATCCAATCATTTCTCCTCCAAACTCTCTTGCATTGTCTCACACATGAGACAGCTCATATCAATATTAACATTCTGCCCCTTGCCCTCAAAAGTTCATAACCATCTCACAATGCAAAATACATTTAGTCTATTTCCAAGAGTCCCCAGTGTCTCAACAGTTCCAGGATTGCCCAAGATTTCAAGTCCAAAGTGTCCTGGGACTCAGGGCAAACTTGCCTAATGAGCTCCAGTAGAAACCAAAAGTGATTTACAAGTATCCAATATGTAAAGGTACAGAATAAACATTTCCATTCAGAAAAATAGGGGCAGAGGAAGAAGGCATAGGACCAAAGCAAGACTGAAATACAGCCTTTAACAACTGCAACTTCCTTAGCCCCAGTTTTACTTCTGCCTTTGAAGTCAGTTTTTCAAATCTTTCTGCTCTACTTTGTGCTCCTGAATATCAAAACAAACTTGGCTAAAAGTCTCCACCTGAATGCTATGCTGCTTAGAAATTTCTTCCACCAGATTAAGAAGTCCATTGCTTTTAAAATCAGCTTCACAGAAAGTCTCAGGACATGGGCCAAATGTAGACAACTTCTCACCAGAACATAACACGAATGGCCTATACTGCAAATTGCAATAGAGTTCTCCTTCTCTGAACCTCTTTTGTTTGTTTTAGTACTGGGGGTTAAACTCAAGGTTGCTCGACCACTGAGCCACATTTTGTATTTTAGAGGCAAGGTCTCACTGAGTTGCTTAGTGCCTCACTTTTGCTGAGGCTGACTTTGAACTCACAATCCCAACCCAATCAGTAAATTAATTCACTGATGGGAATTAAATGAGTGGTAATTGAAGGTGAGTAAGGTGTGACTGGAGGAGGTGGGTGATTGAGGGTGTGCCTTTGGGGTATATATTTTATGTCTGGCAAGTGGAGTCTGTCTCTCTGCTTTCTGATCCTTATGTGAGCTGCTTCCCTGCACCACACTCTTCTCCCATGATGTTCTGCCTCATGTCAAGCCCTGAGGAATGGAGCCTGTTGTGTATGGACTGAGACCTCTGAAACTGTAAGCCCCCCAATAAACTTTTCCTCTTCCAAAATTGTTCTTGACAGGTCCTTTAGTCATAACATCAAAGAAGCTGACTAAAACAAATTCCATGGCTTAAAATTAAAAAAAAAAAAAAAAAGGCAGCCTTCACCAGATGCATATCTACAGGTACCTGGGTCTTGGACTTCCCAGGTTTCAAAACTGATAAATAAAATTCCTGTTGTTGAAACCAAAAAAAGAGAAGGAAATTAGATTCCAGCCTGTATATACCTCTGAAGCTGTTTCGCTTCCTATTCATCCTCATTCTGAGGATATAACTTCTTGTGGTCCCAGTTTTTAGAAGAGCCTCTTCTTATTTCTCTTCCCATATGTTTTAAGTTTTTTTCTTTGAAGTGTGAAAGGAAAGTTATAATTTTCTAGCTGGCAGGGCCAAACAGCTTCTGCCTTGGATTACCTTTCTGGATGCTAGCTTTCCAGGTTTTGGTTTGGTAATTCCCTATTATCTTGCCATCTCTTAGATGCCTTGTTATGCCTCAATTTTGTCCTCCCCTGCCAAATCTGTATGTTGAAACCTTAATCCCCATTACTTCATAATCCCTCTGTATTCAGAGATCAGGCCTTAATTACCTCTTCAGGTAATTAAGTTAAAATGAAGCATTAGGGTGTGCTCTAATCCAATCTGAATGATGACCTTATAAGTAGAGGAAATTTAGATACTATCACATCTATGACCCAGTTATGCCAGGGGCAGCGGGATATGTTGCCAAGAGATGGAAGAAAATACCTGGAAATGGCATATGAGGCATAAGGCTTTATTCAGAAATGCTTACAGGGAAGTTCGAGCAGCTATGGGCTGAACAGATAGCACCTCAAACCTCACTGTACTTTTCCCAAACAGTGCCACCTCTTCCTTGTGGTGTTTTGTCCGGTAGTGGCCAGCTGCATGAGTGACAGGTGTCCATCCCCACAGTGCCCTCAGTTCCTTCCCAGTTACCACTGCAAGAGGGGTTTTATTTGTTAAGCTGCAGAAGCATCATCCGCATTATCTTGCTTAGTTTGCTTGTATGGCCAGCTCCCAAGGAGCAACTGTCCTGATGTACATGCAAGAGAAGTAGCTCTCTATAGATAACACTAATTTGCCCTAGTTCCTAGTGTGCAATGACCTTCAGGGTAATAGGTATCTGGACGTTTTGGCCCAGCCTTGCTCTCATTGTTCCCTAACTTGGCTAGGTTAGGGGGAACATGAAGAGGACATTCAGGACCATGTTTTTCTGTTCCTCTTTTCTTTAAGGATGATATGGACACACAGACACCAAGGGCACATGTACGCGCTCACAGTGTACAGTACACATACATACACATGCATGCACCACACACACACACACACACACACACACACACACACACACACACGACCTTGTGAGGGAGGACGCAGAAAGAAAGCAGCCATCTTCAACCCAAGGGAGAGACGCCGTAGGAGAAATCAAACTAGCTCCCAGAAGTGTGAGAAAATATATTTCTGTGGCTTAAGCCACCTGATCTGCGGTTTTTTTTTAATGGAAGCCTTAGTAAACTAAACTTAAAACATGTATTCCAGAGTTTTGTTTTTTAATGTAGTTATTTTCTGCGGTTCCTGCTATCATCAGGGCATCACTGATTTATTTTCCTACTTATTACTAATTTCACCAGGA
Organism: Xerus rutilus; assembly: GCA_028644305.1. Taxonomy (NCBI): domain Eukaryota; kingdom Metazoa; phylum Chordata; class Mammalia; order Rodentia; family Sciuridae; genus Xerus; species Xerus rutilus. The sequence continues at coordinate 27,797,355 of CM053400.1, forward strand.
TGAAGTCTCAAGAGAGCAGGAAAGTGTGCATTCACTGCTGCATCCTTAGATCCTGTGAGAACGCGCGGCGGATCACAAGCACCATGAAGACAGCTGCTGGGCGAGCGAACGAACGCAGGACGCCAGGCCTCCCCACCAGTTGCCCCGCGCCAGCCTGGGTCAATAATGCGGCGGCGTCTGGGTGGCCGCGGGCGCGAGCCGGGGCGCTCGGCGGCTTCCGGCTTCCGGGTTCTCGGGCGCGCGCTGGCTGCGGGGAGGGCGGGCGGCGGGTTGCGGAGCCGCAGCGAGGCGCGCGGGCGCAGGGCCTGGTCTGGGCGGACCGCGTGGGGTGGGCGGGCCGGTTGGGGCAGGGCGGCTGGCTACGCAGGTGACCTGGAGGGCGCGCCCTGGGGCGCAGACGCTGCGAGACGCCCGGCTCGGCCTCGGAGGCAGGGTGCACTTGGCCGCTACCGCTGGCTCGGGCATTAAAGCGACGGCCAGCGCGGTGCTCTGCGGGGAGCCGGTTCAGGGCGCCCTCCCATTTCGGCCCCAGAGCTGTGCACCGCGGGTGCGGTTGGCAGAGCCACCGTCCTAGCGGGCCCTGGATGGAAATTTGGTAGAAACCCTGGTCCAGTCCGGAGGCCGAGGTCCCTCCGGGCTTCGGAAAAGAAGTCTCAGCGAAACTCTGGACGTTGCAGACGGTCCGTAAAAGGCTGGGAAAGAACAGAATCTGTTACCACCCAGTCCTTCTCTAAAGAGACCTCTCTGCAGCAGAAAGCCTCGGCAGCGAGCGCTCCCACTCCCCAACTCCGGCCCTCCCGGCGTCCAAGGCCCACCCGGTGAGTACTCCTCTGCGTGGTCTGCCTCTCGGTTCGAGGCTGGGCTGTCTGGGAGCGCTGTGAGGGTGCGACAACTTCAGAGTGAAGCTCCTCCGTCATTAACTGCTTCTTAAGGAAGAGTCAAAAGTTTGTACTTCGGTAACGGGACCTTTTTAATATTCAGGGTTAGGATATTTCCTACAGGCTCCAATCTCTTAAGGACGTACACAGTCATGGAACCCTCTTCCCCACAAACTTCAGAAAGTCAGGCCACCCCCTTTTCCACCAAGCTGTTTTGAGGACTCCAGATACACTGGACCCGGTCATGGTAGAGGAACTTGCCTAGATGCCAGTGGTTAGTTGATAGATTTGGGTTGTTCCCAAATCGGCCTGCTACAAACAATTCTGCAGGAGCCATCGTTAAACTTGCAGTACTATATTTTTTCCATTTAAGCACTAACCCCTCCCCCAATCTTAACATTTTTGAATCCAGGATACATTTTACCAGTTGCTAGGCTTCACGGATGATGATGTGTCTGCCACTGCCTGCCCAGGCCAAAACACAGCTATGTGATTATTCCATCAGTTGAGATACCAAAAATGAACTTTAAATGCATATTTCAGATTGTTTTTAAAAAATAACTTTAAAAGATAATGCTATGACACAGTATTAATAAAAAGGTTTATAATAATGTTAACCAAGCCGGGCGTGGTGGCGCACGTCTGTAATCCCTGCACTTTGGGAGGCTGAGACAGGAGAATCGGGAGTTCAAAGCCAGCCTCAGCAATGGCGAGGCACTAAGCAACTCAGTGAGACCCTGTCTCTACATAAAACACAAAATAGGGCTGGGGATGGGGCTCAGTGGTCCAGTGCCCCTGAGTTCAATCCCTGGTACCAAAAAAAAAAAAAAAATAATGTTAACCAAGGGCTTGCTATGTGCCTAATGTTGTCTCAATCAACATTGCAACCCTACGAAGTGCAATTATTATCCCCACTTTATAGGTGAGGAAACTGAAGCTCAGAGAGTTGAAGTGCCTCAGCTTTTATTTGCTAGTGTCTGGGTTCTAGCCAGGCTGTCTGGCTTCAAAGCCTGTGTTAACTCCCAAATTTGGATCCAGGCAGAAGATGCATGTAGCTTACAAGGTGGGAAATCAAGGAGATGTTTGTACATCTTTGGGTGTTTGCCTATCTTTGTTTGAATGTGTGGAATTGGGAGATAGAAGCTACATCCAAGAAATCTGATTATACTTATTCTTGCATTGATGCCACATCATTGTGTTTGATCTTTTGCATTTTAAATATATTTCTGCAGGTTCTGGAGTTCTGCCCGAATGACAAGTGCTTCTGGATCCCTTTTTTTCTTGCCTTTTGTTCCTCTAGAATGAGTACGAAGGCATGTACTCAAACCAACTCACCTGACTGCCTCCCAAAAAACAGTGTTCAGTTTTCAGAGTTGTTAAAGTCACACCAACCTTTAGGATCCTCCAGGTTGTAGTGCTGCAGGGACAGGCCAAAGCCCCAAGGGCAGAAGATTGCAGTCTGAGAATCACACAATTGCTGAGCCTCTCATTGGAGGTTCTGGCAATTTCCTCACCAGAAGTGGACAAGGCCAGTCAGTCGTGCATATCATGCCTCAGCAGCTCCTGATCACCCTGCCCAAAGCCAGCACCTGGGTGAAGTTACGCCATCCAAGGAAGGCAAAGGGGGAGTCGCCCCTGTGGGAGGATGTGACTAAAATGTTTGAAGGAGAAGGTGAGAATAAACTGTAGGAGAGGGAAGGAAGAGGTCTCATTTATGTGAACAGATATACTTCATTGAGGTCATTTCTCGGGGAGGAAATTGGAGGAAAAAAGGTCTTTGAGGGCATTCACTCTTGGGAGTGGTCTAGTTGGGAGAGAAAATATTGGGCTCCCATCTGGGGCTCTTTTTTTTAATATTTATTTTTTAGTTGTAGGTGGACAGAATATCTTTATTTTTTTATTTTTATGTGGTGCTGAGGATCGAACCCAGTGCCTTATGCGCGCTAGGCGAGCACGCTACCACTGCGCCATAATCCCAGCCCCGAATATCTTTATTTTTATGTTGCTGAGGATCGAACCCAGTGCCTCACATGTGCTAGGTGAGCGCTGTACCACTGAGCCATAACCCCAGCCCCTCAGGCTCTTTTTCGACATGTGCTGTCTGCTGCTCCCATCTCATAGATAAAATACACAGAAGTTAGAATACAGAGTTATTTCCCACATGTGGCTCTTAAGTGTGGGAATGTGATTCACAGATCGAGGGATCAAAGGTTTCTGACTCCTTAAGTCATCCCAAGGGTTTCCCAGTCATGTAAGCCTTAAACCAATATTTATCACAAGCATCATATTTTTCTTTCCTCTGGGAGGCAGGAATGACATGCCTGATTCCTCTCATATTACTTTGAACTATGTGGGTTCTGTGGGAGACATGCCTAAGACATGCCCACTTTATTTAGTGGTCTGGTCAGGAGGAGAAAGATGGAAAGAGGAATTCCTGTGTCGCATGTGGTGTCTTCATTCATACTTTTAATACTTCATAGCCAGCCAGTATTTTTTATTGTATTCCAGCTATGTCAGGCAGGGACTTTGGCTAAGCGTCTTGATAGATAGAGGGTTGTGGGGAAGAGTAATTATCTCTACAGCTGATTATTGGTTGAAAGAGGTAGATATATAACTCAATCAAAATAATAAGAGGGGGCTGGGATTGTAGCTCAGCGGTAGAGCGCTTGCCTTGCATGCATGAGGCCCTGGGTTCGATCCTCAGCACCACGTACAAAGCAATAAAATAAAGACATTGTGTCCATCTACAACTAAGAAAAAAAATATTTAAAAAAAAATAATAGTAAGAGGGTAGCCTAAGAAAACCTCTTTTGGAATTCAAGAGAGGAAACTTTCTTCTTCTTCTTTTTTTTTTAAATATTTTTTTAGTTGTATGCAGTATCTTTTATTATTTATTTTTATGTGGTACTGAGGATCGAACCCGATGACTTACGCATGCAAGGCAAGCGCTGTACCACTGAGCCACCGCCCCAGCCCCGGAAACTTTCTTCTGATTACATCTATCTGAGGAAATATAAATCAGATAGCATTGAATTGAGGCTGGAAGACTATCTTGAGCTTTTTATAGAAGATTTGGAGAAAGTATAGAAAAGTGGGTACCTTGAAGAGAGGTTCAGAGAATGGGGAATATTTAGTCTAAATAAGGTTTAAGGGAATATTTAGTCTAAATAATGTGAAGTGGGTGGTGTCCCATGTATAAAGGCTGGTAGTTTGGAGGTAATCATTGCTGAGAAAATATGCTTTGGGCAGATCATAGACTGTCTTGAAGTCCACCATGAAGTGTTTGAATTTTTTCTTTCTTGTCTGTGGGGGACCCTTTGAAGATTTTAGAACAAAGAAGTGGACTGATAGACCTGTGCTTTGACCATTGGGAAATATTAATGCCCAAAGCAACACACTGCAGGTCCTCCTCACTAAGGAGGTTTGGGGCTCCTTTGAGTCACTCTGAATGTCCCTTTTTGTGAATGTTTTTTTAGGAGGAGTCAGTGGGTCTGCAGGCAGTTCTTGTGTTTGGGAGATGTGAGGAGATTCAAAACTCATAATTCTTTGCCTTCCCTAGCTCTGCTGTCTCGGGGTGCTGCAGAGACCCAGGAAGAAAGTGTAGAGGATGAATTGACCCCTGGCTTCTTAACAGCAGAACCCCAGGTGGGTTGGAGCTTCCTCATTTTCTTGACATTGCTTCTTGTTTTTAACCTGTTTTGGGAGAAGTGAGTGGGTTGAGACTAACAAGTTCAACCTAGGGGGCTCAATGTGAGTTGCTCTCATTCAGAAACTTGAGCTTCTGTGGTGGCAGTTTCTCTGCTCATAGGGGCTTTCCTGTAACTCTCGTTTCTCACTAGCATCTTGATCTGATATTGTGCTATATTGGTAGAGAAAGCATAGTGAGTGATATCATTCCAGCTCCTAAAAACCAGTGGATATCACTTGGGATCTAAGGTAAATGTCAGTACAATACTCAAAATCCATATGTGAGATGAAATTCTGACATTCTTAGTGATGTATCCACATCACTATGAACTCTAAGAGGTGACCCTTGGAATAGTATTGAGAAGAAGCCAAATGAGAAATGAATAGAGAAGAAATGGCCACACCCTTGAGGCAGGACAAAGAGCAGGAGCAGCTTTAAGAGCAGTTAGGACAGCATGTCAGAAATGGGGTCTTCACTGACTGATGGAAACATGGGTAAAACAGAAGGGGATTAAAAGACTTTTATAGAGATATTATTGGAGACAGAAGAGTTTTAAGTGAAAAGAACTTTAAATCTGAAATTAGATGGTATTGGATTTGATTTTATCTGGTTAGATGGTGCACAGTTTGATTTTATCTCATCTTACTTGCTCAGTGATCTAGGGCAATTTTTTTCTTTTGGCTTTTTACAATATGTTTCCTTAGCTAAGAAATTTAGATGCTAATGTCTGCCTTCTAGGATTAAAATGCATTCAAGTTATTTATGGTACTATGGAAGAAGTCATAGTTAGTTAAATAATAGTCTAATTATTTAAAGAATTATCTTATCTCTACATTCTACATACCTGAATCCCTCACTTCCTAACATTTATCAAAAAGTAGATTCCTTATCAATGGGAAATCATTACATTTTTTTTAATATTTATTTTTTAGTTGTAGGTGGACAGAATATCTTTATTTTATTTTTATGTGGTACTGAGGATTGAACCCCGTGCCTCAAGCATGCTAGGCGAGCACGCTACCACTGCACCATAACCCCAGCCTCAGCATTACATTTTTTAAAAATTGAAGTATAAGTGACATACAGGAAAATACATTTAGGAAATATATTCTATTTTGACATATGCACATACTGGTGTAATCAAATTAATAAACAGAACATTGCTTTCATCTCAGAAAGTTCCTTCTTTCCCTTTCCAGTTAGTACTCTGCTCTAGCCCTCATAAGGAATACATGAAATTTGTATTACTTATTACAACTGTATGTAAATCCACAAATATCTTAAAGAGTTTAATGTAAAAAAAAAGAATGTATATGGTGTTCAATAAATGTCAGGTTAAACTATTTGATAGTAATGTTCAAATCTTCTATGTCCTTGATGAATTTTTGTCTACTAGTTTTATCAGTTACTGAGAGGATTAAAATCTATAATCATGATTTTGTTTATATCACTTTAGTTCTATCAACTTTTATTTATTTTTAAGTCTGTCATCAGATGCACAAACACAATTGTTGTCTTCTTGAATTGACCCTCTTATCATTATAAAATGTCCCTTTGTTTTATGGCCATACCACCCTGAACACACCCTTGTTTAAAATGTCCCCCTTTTTAAACCTATTGGTGTCTTTATAGTTAAAGTATGACCTTAAATGTGGGTGAATCTTGCTGGTTTAGTCCATTTACAGTTAAAGTAATCATTGATATGGATGAGTGTAAGTGTAGCTTGTTCTTTTTTTTTTTTTTTTTTTTAGATATTCTTTCAGTTGTAGATGGACACAATAGCTTTATTTATTTATTTTTATGTGGTGCTGAGTTTCGAACCCAGTGCCTCACCCTTGTGAGGCAAGTGCTCTACTACTGAGCTATAGTCCCAGCTCTGTAGCTTGTTCTTTACTATTTGTCCTGTCTGTTCTTTGTTTCTTGGTTCCTTCTCTCCTGCCTTCTTTTAGATTAAATCATTTCTGAGTATCCCATTTTATGTCCTCCAGTGACTTTTTTTTTTGGTAGGGATTAAACCCAGGGATGCCTAACCACTGAGCCACATCCCCAGCTCTTTTTATTTTATTTTTTAAATTATTTTTTAAAAATATTTTTAGTTGTAGATGGACACAATACCTTTATTTTATTTCTTTATATGTGGTGCTGAGGGTCAAACTGAGTATCTCACATGTGCCAGGCAAGAGCTCTACCACTGAGACACAACCCCAGCCCTTATTTTTTTATTTTGAGAAGGGTCTTGCTAAGTTGCTTAGGGCCTTGTTAAATTGCTGAGGCTGGCTTTGAACTTGTGATCCTCCTGCCTCAGCCTCCTGAGCCATTGGGATTCAGGCATGTACCACCACACCTGGCCACTTCAGTGACTTTTTTTTATAATAATTAAAAAAAATTTTTTTTTAGTTGTAGATGGACACAGTATCTTTATTTATTTTTATGTGGTGCTCAGGATTGAACCCAGTGCCTCATGCGTGCAAGGCAAGCATTCTACCACTGAGTTACAATCCCAGCCCCACTTCAGTGACTTTAAAAATATATATATTTATTTTAGTTGTAGATGAACATAATACCTTTATTTATTTATGTATGTATTTATTTATTTTTTATGTGGTGCTGAGGATCAAACCCAGTGCCTCACACATGATAGGCAAGTGCTGTGCCACTGAGCTACAACCCCAGCCCTCTAGTGACTTTTAAGCTACACTTTTTTGATTTGTTTTAGTGGTCACTCTATCATGGTATGCATTTTTAAATTTACTTCTGTTGCTTTGAAGTAACATACTGCTTCAGGTGTACTGTGAAAACATATTTCTATTTACTCCTTCCTATTCTTTGTACTATCATCACATTTTACTTTATGTGTTACAAATCCCACAATACATTGTTTGAATTCTGCTTTTAATGGTAATTGTCTTATTAAAAAATTAGGAAACCAAGTGTGGTGGCACACACCTGTAATCCCACCAACTCAGGAAGCTGAGGCAGGAGGATCACAAGTCCTAGGCCAGCTTCAGCAATTTGGAAAGACCCTGTCTCAAAATAAAAATAAAAAAGCACTGGGGAGCCGGGCGCCGTAGCGCACACCTATAATCCCAGCACTTAGGGAGGCTGAGACAGGAGAATCGTGAGTTCAAAGCCAGCCTCAGCAACAGCGAGGCCCTAAGCAACTCAGTGAGACTCTGTCTCTACATAATACACAAGATAGGGCTGGGGATGTGGCTCAGTGGTCAAGTGCCCCTGAGTTCAATCCCCGGTACCAAAAAAAAAAAAAAAAACACTGGGGGCTGGGCACAGTGGCTCACACCTTGTAATCCTAGTGACTCAGGAGGCTGAGGTAGGAGGATCACAGGTTTAAGGCCAGCCTCAGTAATTTAGCAAGACCCTATCTCAAAATAAAAAATAGAAAAGACTGAGGATGTAGCCAAGTGGCAGAGCACTCCTGGGTTCAGTCCTCACTACCACAAAAACAAAAAACAACCAGAGTCTTGTGTATTGCCCATTATTTTTTTAAAATATTTTTTTAGTTGTAGATGGACACAGTACCTTTATTTATTTATTTTTATGTGGTGCTGAGGATCGAACCCAGTGCCTCACGCATGGGAGGCAAGCGCTCTACCACTGAGCCACAACCCCAGCCCCTGTATTGCTCATTATTTACCAGTTCAGGTACTCTGCATTTTATAAATGTTTTGTTCCAAATTTCTGGAATTTATTTTTCTTCAGTCTGAAAAACTTTATCATTTCTTGTAGTGTAAGTATTCTGATGACAAATTTGCACAGTTGTTAATCTAAACATGTCTTAATATTTTCTTCTACTTGAGGACTTCTACTGGATTTAGAATTCTAGGTTGATTATTTTTTCTTTAAGCACTTTAAAAAGATTCAGTTATCTTTTAGCTTGTATTATTTTGTTTTTTTGTATTTTTTTTTTTGGGTACTGGGGATTGAACTCAGGGGCACTTGACCACCGAGCCATATCCCCAGCCCTATTTTGTGTTTTATGTAGAAACAGGGTCTCACTGAGTTGCTTAGCGCCTCGCCCTTGCTGAGGCTGGCTTTGAACTCGCAATTCTCCTGTCTCAGCCTCCCTAAGTGCTGGGATTACAGGCTTGAGCCACCG